>OX465587.1:61580350-62124646 GCA_950022655.1 Alentia gelatinosa | reverse complement strand
CTCCTGTCCTTCCCTCCCTGTCCTTCCCTCCCTGTCCTTCCCTCCCTGTCCTTCCCTCCCTATCCTTCCCTCCCTGTCCTTCCCTCCCTCCCTGTCCTTCCCTCCCTAGTCCTTCCCTCCCTGTCCTTCCCTCCCTCCCTGTCCTTCCCTCCCTATCCTTCCCTCCCTGTCCTTCCCTCCCTGTCCTTGCCCTGTCCTTCCCTCCTGTCCTTCCCTCCCTGTCTTTCCCTCCCTGTCCTTCCCTTCCCTGTCCTTCCTCCCTGTCCTTCCCTCCCTGTCCTTCCCTCCCTGTCTTTCCCTCCCTGTCCTTCCCTCCCTGTCCTTCCTTCCCTGTCCTTCCTTCCCTGTCCTTCCCTCCCTCCCTGTCCTTCCCTCCCTCCCTATCCTTCCCTCCCTGTCCTTCCCTCCCTCCCTGTCCTTCCCTCCCTGTCCTTCCCTCCCTGTCCTTCCTTCCTGTCCTTCCTCCCTGTCCTTTTCTCCCTCCCTATCCTTCCCTCCCTGTCCTTCCCTCCCTGTCCTTCCTCCCTGTCCTTCCCTCCCTGTCCTTCCCTCCCTGTCCTTCCCTCCCTGTCCTTCCCTCCCTATCCTTCCTTCCTTATCCTTCCCTCCCTGTCCTTCCCTCCCTGTCATTCCCTCCCTGTCCTTCCCTGTCCTTTCCCTCCCTGTCCTTCCCTCCCTATCCTTCCTTCCCTATCCTTCCCTCCCTGTCCTTCCCTCCCTGTCCTTCCCTCCCTGTCCTTCCCTCCCTCCCTGTCCTTCCTTCCCTGTCCTTCCCTCCTGTCCTTCCCTCCCTGTCCTTCCCTCCCTGTCCTTCCTCCCTGTCCTTCCTCCCTGTCCTTCCCTCCCTGTCCTTCCCTGTCCTTCCCTCCCTGTCCTTCCCTCCTGTCCTTCCCTCCCTGTCTTTCCCTCCCTGTCCTTCCCTCCCTGTCCTTCCCTCCTGTCTTTCCCTCCCTGTCCTTCCCTCCCTGTCCTTCCCTCCCTGTCTTTCCCTCCCTATCCTTCCCTCCCTGTCCTTCCCTCCCTGTCCTTCCCTCCCTCCCTATCCTTCCCTCCCTGTCCTTCCCTCCCTGTCCTTCCCTCCCTCCCTGTCCTTCCCTCCCTGTCCTTCCCTCCCTGTCCTTCCCTCCCTCCCTATCCTTCCCTCCCTGTCCTTCCCTCCCTGTCCCTCCCTGTCCTTCCCTCCCTGTCCTTCCCTCCCTGTCCTTCCTTCCCTGTCCTTCTTTCCCTGTCCTTCCTTCCCTGTCCTTCCCTATCCTTCCCTCTGTGTCCAATTCCACATTTATCCTTCTATAAACCCTTTTCCATTGACCGACAAAAACGGTCTAGAATTTTTGTGTTTTCCTAATAGCCTATTTACATTGCAATCACCAACATAAAGTCAGAAACCACCGACGGACCTTTACCACTGCTGACACAACATGTAAAGGGACTACTACAGAGATGGTGGTTTTCCTCGTTTCCAAGAAAATCCTTGTTTTCAGTTTCGGTTCATGAAAACATTCTTTTATATAAAACAAAGAGAGAATAAATTTGGCCTTATGCACACCAATAAACAGTGGTTCAAACCTCCCCATACGCCCAAACTCCATTCCATGGCCAATAACGATGTGTTTTCCATGCCTCTCCTGTCTCTCTGCCTCAGTAAATTTCACATGAAAAACATTTCATCTCTTTTTTCACGACCCCAACTGACATCCCTACTATTAGGAAAACTAAAAAATCCGTGTTGGTCGGCCCATGTAAACGGGCCTCATCACTACTTCTCTTCTGGGTTCTAGGGTATTCTACAATTCTCCATACAAAAGGAGATTATCTGAAATATTTGCTCTATTCCGTGAACCCCTTCTAGTATCGGGAACAAGTTGAGTAATTGGCGGTAATTTACTTTAGGCGTCGAATCAATCTGTCACGGATGGGAGAAAATTGTTATTGGGCAATTTCCTGTAACTCCATCTGTCTCAATATTTTCTGGGTTAGACGTGATAAAAGGGGCTGACTGCCCCGTCATTTGTCACATACTGACTCTTTATTGAGTTACAGTTGACCTATTTCGGTTCTACTCGTACTTGAAGGCGCCTCTCATTGATACTTAAAAGGCGATATCCGTCAAGTCAGGCAGGGCTCAGTACTTTAAAAGGGGCGTCCACCAACCACGACGAGGCTACGACAAGCGCAGACAAGAAAGTTCCAATCGGTGCTTGTTGCAGCCTTGTCGTAAGAAGGGGGGCTTTACGACAGCGTTGTCGGGATGTATCGGGAAGTGCACGCTCCACCAAAATTTCTTATCAAAGACCTCTGCGACACAATCCTGACACGCCATGACACACCACCACAAGGGTCCAGTCATGGAAAAAAATCGAACATGCTCGAGTTTGTCGTAGCCTTGTCGGAAGGCTCCCGATAAGCTTCCAATCGTGGCCTTGTCATGGCCTTGTCATAGACTCTTGTTGGGAACTGGGGTCCACCAACCACGACAAGGCCTCACATCATAGGCTAATCGTGGACCTTCGCTGGAAGCCATTGTCGTAGCCTTGTCGTGGTTGGTGGACGCCCCCCCCATAAAGCCCTGCCCCACCTACACTGATGGTCTACAACATACTTCCCGATGGGTACGATTTGAAATTCCCAAATTGTGGCCTATCGGGAGGTCCCAGAATCGTAGACCTCTGTCGTGATCCAATCCGTGAATAAAACTCGATGACCATTATATATTCTCGATAGGCTACGATACCCTACGACAGGCTACGAAAGATTCTAACATGTTGGATTTCATCGGGACCTGTATGATTGGCGTTTTCCATCACAACCTATAATGAGGTGTCGTAGAAGAAATCGCAGAAACCTCTTTCACTGCCAGGATTTCTGCTGACCTCAAGATAGAATCGGTATGGTATCGGGAAGTGAATTGTAAGGTCTATCGGGACCAGAATCGGCGTTGGTGTGGGCAGTGCTTAAAGGTGGGCGTCCACCAACCACGACAAGGCTACGACACTGGGTTTCCGACAAGGTCCACCACAGGCCTATGATTTGAGGACTTGTCGTAGCCTTGTCGTGGTTGGTGGACCCTAGTTCCCAACGAGAGTCTACGACAAGGCCACGACAGGCTGCGACTGGAAGCTTGTCAAGAGCCTTCCGACAAGGTTACGACAAAATCGAACATGTTCGATTTTTCCTACAACTGGACCTTTGTCTTGAAGTGTCATAGCGTGTCGGGAGCGTGTCGCAGAGGTCTACGATAGTAAATCTTGGTGGAGCATGCACTTCCCGACACCCTTCGACAACGCCACCTTTAACTCTACATCAAAGTCTACACTTTATGGGAATCCTTGAACGACCAAATGGTTGTAGCTGTCATTGTGTAGTCGTCCAAGGGTAAACGGGCCCTACACTGGCCACCAGAGCTACACTACGTTAACTCTGGTCGGGTTAAATCAGTGACCGCCTTGACCGACTAGCTGTAAGATCACTCTCCTAGCAGAGATCCTACAAGCACTAGCGCCGCGAAATATCTGCCGGGAGTGTGAGTCTGTAACTCTCCTACCAGATCTTTTGTACTACTTTGAGAGTGTGTTTAATCATAACCTCGAAGCCAATTTACCGTTTTGGTATTTCCTCTTGTGTGTATTTTCTTTAGAATAAAACCACCATAAATCTAGACTTCATTATCAATTTGTGAAGCTAGGACTATATCTTATAGAGTCTGCCTGGAGGCCTGAGTAGTCCATCTTCTATGTTATGATTAAAAATTTTCTATGTATTACCTTGTTTGGGGAACTAAATGCACCATCCGACACTGTTATGAGGATACAGATGACAGCCGATGAAAACCAGCCGCTGGCATAAGCCTGGCTGACGGGATGTCATTTTATTGGTCGATAGTAATCAAATGAATGTATATGTCAAAAGATTTTTTGTACATGTAATGACCAATAAAGAAATGAAAAAAAAAATATATAAAAAAAATAGAGTATTTCTGTTTAAGAACCTACACAAAACAGAATCACGTGGATCGAGGTGCACACAGCAGATGCCGTGTGGGATTTAACCCGAACAGCCCCTGAGTTAGCCTGGCAGCCTGGCCTAGTTAGACTATAGGCCAGGTAACGGGTTGCAGTTTCGTGGTGCATTATTGGTAACGCCTCCATTTTTCTGTTGCATTATGGGATTGGCAGACCACCAGATAGACTGGTTCCCGGGGTATCCACTAGGGGGCTTGGCGGAGATATATGCAGAACCCAGCCAAACCACTAGTGCCCTGGCCCTAGCGACCACGGGACATACTACAGTCTAGTTGAAGGTCGTAGGAACCCGTTACCTGTCCCTTATTTCATTAGGGCGGGGAACCAGTCCACCCCTTAGTTGGAACAGATCTGAGACATAGATGGCAGCCAATCTAAACAGGGCCCTGAACAAATTCTGTCTCCTAATTCTAGTGCTGGCACCAGGAAGTGGTGAGAACGGTATAATGAAGCTGTATGTTCATATTTCCTGAAGCTTTCCTTTTATTACCCACCTAATACCGAGTCTCCATACTAAGCCCATGAAACCTACAGATCGCTACTGAGTAGAATACGGACCTCCGGAATCTCCCAGGAGAATACGGCTTTTTCGGCCACCTGACGAGCATTATAGGAACTAATTCATATAAACAAAGCACGGCGCTAGGGTCGAATTTCTAATTATAGACAAGATTTATTTTCCTAATAATTACTCGAAAGGCGAGTAATAAATACAACATTACAATGATTTCGATCTGATGGCCGTATTATCCTTGTAGTTGACACTACGTAATAGCGTCAACTACGCGGAGAATGCGGCCACTCAGAACGAAATCATGGTAATATTGTGTATGTATGGTAGACTTCTGGGCCATCATAGATCAGTTTTGGTGAGGTCGCCTTATTTTATAATATACCTGGAGATATCATACTGCAGTAGCCAAGAGAATGTCCAGGGACATCATGCTGCAGTAGCCATGAGAATGTCCAGGGACATCATGCTGCAGTAGCCATGAGAATGTCCAGGGAAATCATGCTGCAGTAGCCAAGAGAATGCCCAGAGATATCATGCTGCAGTAGCCTCAGGTCGTAAGTAAGTCTAGGGTCTCGTTGGGGTGCAGAAAAGGGTCTTAAAGCACGAGCCTAGATTATCCAACCTGCCCCTGGTTCTAAACGAGTGGTGTGAATATAAACCAGGGTTTGAATCTAAACAAACCTCGTTAAATTCCCCCTCACGCCCTCTGCTTTGTCCTGAACTCCCGGCGCCGATTTTATCACCAGTGAAGGAAAAGAACAGCCCAAAACAACAGCTGCAACAGCTTTCTAATTTCCGTTGGGTGTCTCGGGAGTGGCGTTTAGTTAACGCGGTGGGAGCTCCATCTAGACGGGCCTGCCCTGAATAGTGATCACCGATTAACGGGTTGACGGAGAGCCTTCAACGTCCTCACCGATAATTAAGTGGGTTTTGTGGAAATGGACGACGAAGCAATTAGCATCGTATTGGGAAGATTGGGGATATAACAGGACATTAATAATCTATGTGGAGGGAGGAAATGAATTATCGTAAATGTGAGGTATAGGGGTCGTTAAAATCATATAAATTCTGGTATTTTAGTGAAAGACTGGCTCTCAAACTCAGATAAATCAGGTTTCTTTTCTCTGCCTCATTATCTCTGTCCGTCTTGATACACCTATCCCCTTCCCCCCCCCCCTCACTGGGCATATAAAGAGGTGGTCGTGTCATATCAACGGTTCTCAGTCTCTATCTAAGTCTCTGTCTCAGTGTCTGTCTCTGTGTTTTTATCTGTCTCTCTCTGTCTCAGTCTCTCTGTCTTTATATCTCTCTCTGTCTCAGTCTCTCTGTCTTAATATCTCTCTATGTCTCAGTCTTTCTGTCTTTATCTATCTATCTCTGTCTTAGTCTCTCTGTCTTTATCTATCTATCTATCTCTGCCTCAGTCTCTCTGTCTTTATCTATCTCTCTGTCTCTGTCTGTCCTTATCTCTCTCTCTGTCTTAGTGTCTCTGTCTTTATCTCTCTCTCTGTCTAGTCTCCATCTTCCCATCTCTGTCTCTGTGTTTCTGTTTCTCTTTTCTCTCTGTCTCAGTCTCTCTGTCTTTATCTATCTATCTATCTATCTATCTCTGTCTCAGTCTCTCTGTCTTTATCTATCTCTCTGTCTCTGTCTATCTGTCTGTCCTTATCTCTCTCTTTGTCTCAGTGTCTCTGTCTTTATCTATCTCTGTCTGTCTCATTCTCTCTCTCTCTGTCTCAGTCTTTCTGTCTGTCTCCTTGTACCCCCACTCTTCACACTGGTTGTCTAAACACATGTCATCGTAATGGTTGTCTGTCCCTGTCTCTGTCTATCTGTCTGTCTGTGTATCTGTCTCCGTCTCTCTCCCTCCTCACTGTTCATTAAGACGTGGTGACGACATGTTAATGGTCGTCTGTCTCTCACTAAGGTGGTTGTCTGTCTGTGTATCTGTCTCCGTCTCTGTCTCCTCACTGTTCATGTAAAGACGTGGTGACGTCATGTTAATGGTCGTCTGTCTCTCACTAAGGTGGTTGTCTGTCTGTGTATCTGTCTCCGTCTCTCTCCCTCCTCACTGTTCATGTAAAGACGTGGTGACGTCATGTTAATGGTCGTCTGTCTCTCACTAAGGTGGTTGTCTGTCTGTGTATCTGTCTCCGTCTCTGTCTCCTCACTGTTCATGTAGAGACGTGGTGACGCCATGTTAATGGTCGTCTGTCTCTCACTAAGGTGGTTGTCTGTCTGTGTATCTGTCTCCGTCTCTGTCTCCTCACTGTTCATGTAAAGACGTGGTGACGTCATGTTAATGGTCGTCTGTCTCTCACTAAGGTGGTTGTCTGTCTGTGTATCTGTCTCCGTCTCTCTCCCTCCTCACTGTTCATGTAAAGACGTGGTGACGTCATGTTAATGGTCGTCTGTCTCTCACTAAGGTGGTTGTCTGTCTGTGTATCTGTCTCCGTCTCTGTCTCCTCACTGTTCATGTAGAGACGTGGTGACGCCATGTTAATGGTCGTCTGTCTCTCACTAAGGTGGTTGTCTGTCTGTGTATCTGTCTCCGTCTCTGTCTCCTCACTGTTCATGTAAAGACGTGGTGACGTCATGTTAATGGTCGTCTGTCTCTCACTAAGGTGGTTGTCTGTCTGTGTATCTGTCTCCGTCTCTCTCCCTCCTCACTGTTCATGTAGAGACGTGGTGACGTCATGTTAATGGTCGTCTGTCTCTCACTAAGGTGGTTGTCTGTCTGTGTATCTGTCTCCGTCTCTCTCCCTCCTCACTGTTCATGTAGAGACGTGGTGACGTCATGTTAATGGTAGTCTGTCTCTCACTAAGGTGGTTGTCTGTCTGTGTATCTGTCTCTCCCTCCTCACTGTTCATGTAGAGACGTGGTGACGTCATGTTAATGGTCGTCTGCCTCTCACTAAGGTGGTTGTCTGTCTGTGTATCTGTCTCTCCCTCCTCACTGTTCATGTAGAGACGTGGTGACGTCATGTTAATGGTCGTCTGTCTCTCACTAAGGTGGTTGTCTGTCTGTGTATCTGTCTCCGTCTCTGTCTCCCTCCTCACTGTATATGTAAAGACGTGGTGACGTCATGTTAATGGTCGTCTGTCTCTCACTAAGGTGGTCGTCTGTCTGTGTATCTGTCTCCGTCTGTCTCCCTCCTCACTGTTCATGTAGAGAGACGTGGGGACGTCATGTTAATGGTCGTCTGTCTCTCACTAAGGTGGTTGTCTGTCTGTGTATCTGTCTCCGTCTCTCTCCCTCCTCACTGTTCATGTAGACGTGGTGACGTCATGTTAATGGTCGTCTGTCTCTCAGTAAGGAGGCCTGGCACAAAAGATGGAGTATGTTCAGATTAAACACTGGTGTCTGGCGAGTTGATGATTTACAAACACCAGACATGAAAACAACCAGCTCCATCTTAATTATATCTCTAGCGCCATTTGTCCTGACTCAGATAAAAAGATTTCTCATCATAAGGGTGTGTTCACTTACCACGATCTTTACTATGTCGTCTAGCAGCATTTGTCCTGCCTCTGAGCAAGAAAAATCACTGTAAAGGCCCGTTTCCATTGGCCAACGAAAATGTTGTAGATTTTTTTGAGTTCTCCTAAAAGCCCATTTCCATATTGCGTCAGAAGCGCTAAAGGTCCGTTGGTGGTTCCTGACTGTAGATAAGTGATGGCCAATGGAAATGGGCTCTAAGGAGAACTAACAAAATCTACACCGTTTTCGTCAGCCAATGGAAAGGGGCCTTAAGGGTATGTCCACCCACTAGCATCGCAGCCTCGGGAAGTTCCCGATGACAAATCATATCGTGTCAGAAAGAACCGTGCAACTTATATAGAACGTCCTGACCATGCTGTACAAGTCACAGAACGAGATGGTAATTTACAGTTTATACGGAGTGAGGCGTTTACGCCAAGTTCCGTACAACCGTAAATTATCATCAAGTTCTGTGACTTGTACAAGCTTGGTTGGACGTTATATATTTACTATATACCCAAAATTTAAAAAAAAACTATTAATTTCTTTTGGCTTAACAACCAATATTTTAATAAACGTGTATGGGAAGGTAGTCCGTATTTTCCTGTACAGACCAGTGGTCCATACAGCATTTTTACATTATATGGGGAAACGGTGCGTATTTACAGTATATACGGCATGGGTATATAGTAATATGGAGAAACCAAACAAGAGTTAGTCATGTTGTTGTTTATTGCACGACGGCAAAATCGCGTATTATTGCGCGAGGCGAAGCCGAGAGCGGTAATACGCGATCTTGCCGGAGTGATATGAGCAATGACATGGCTGACTCGAGTTTGGTTTAGAATTAATCCTACCCCACCCGTCTAAATTACTTCTACATGAACAAATGACGTCTTTTGTCAAGTCTATCCCACTAGAGCGATATTTTTCATTTGTCTGAACTCCAGACTGAATACAGTGACCCAATGTTAAGCCTATGGAGTTTTTTATTAGGGGTAGGATAAAATACATTACTCACCAATACATCGATAATAAAGATGCATCGTAGGCTGTACTAGGATATTGTAGGCTGCGCTAGGTTATCGTACATCGTAGGTCATCAGGAGGCTCTCAATTTCCACCCTAGTCGGTGGGCAACCCCTTATTATGTTCTTAAAACAGAAAGATATCATCCCTGGTATTAAACATCTCTTGTTCATGTTCCTCTATTGTCTTGTTCTTGGCTATGAATAAAATGAGATAACCCGTGATTTTTACCATCTTCAACTTATTACTAGCACAATGTAAGTATGCGACGGAGGATTTGTGAACTATGTTTCGTAGCTAATATTCCTCTGCTGACTTTCTGTGCACCATTGTTCTTCAATAGAAAACATTTCAAAGCCTTCCATATAGGCACTAGTTTGCTAGAATTTCTATCAATTTTGCTTTTTGAAAGGGAACCTGACTTTGTCGCTACATTTTCCTGAACTCTAAAATGCATAGTTAATATTTGTTATATAGAAACTCAATTTTCCTTTGAAATAGTATATTTCTTGAACTATACAATTGACCATATATTCGGCTTGGTGACTATAGTCTAGATCTATTTCCCTTTTTGTCTTAAGGTTAACTTTCGTTTTGATACTAGCCCATATTTCTAAGTAGTGACTTTGTACTTGAAGTGCTGTTTTCTAATATCTTTTCTGAAATGGTGGTTGAATACAAAGGTTTACAATTTATACTACATTGCTTTGCAAATTTATACAATTTGGCACCACTTTACGACTATTTACCGATAAACTCAAACCTGGTCCATATAATAGGTGGAGGGCTGACGATTTCTGCTATATCTTTATATCTCCATTAAAAAGACAAACTCTAATGGTCCTTCCACTAAAAACTACTGTTATATGCATATTTTGAATAAATACACCCTCCTTATGGTCCAAAGATGAACCTAGAATACGTGGAATTCACAGATGGAATTCACGTACCTCACAAGGTGTTTGAGACAAATCCTGCTGAGATTCATGTACCTCACAAGGTGTTTGAGACAAATCCCGCTGAGATTCATGTACCTCACAAGGTGTTTGAGACAAATCCTGCTGAGATTCATGTACCTCACAGGGTGTCTGTTTAAGACAAATCCTGCTGAGATTCATTTACCTCACAGGGTGTGTGTTTAAGACAAATCCTGCTGAGATTCATGTACCTCACAGAGTGTTTGTCTGAGACAAATCCTGCTGAGATTCATGTACCTCACAGAGTGTTTGTCTGAGACAATTCCTGCTGAGATTCACGTACCTCACAGGGTGTTTGTCTGAGACAAATCCTGCTGAGATTCACATACCTCACAAGGTGTTTGTCTGAGACAAATCCTGCTGAGATTCACATACCTCACAAGGTGTTTGTCTGAGACAAATCCTGCTGAGATTCATGTACCTTACAGGGTGTTTGTCTGAGACAAATCCTGCTGAGATTCATGTACCTCACAAGGTGTTTGAGACAAATCCTGCTGAGATTCATGTACCTCACAAGGTGTTTGAGACAAATCCTGCTGAGATTCATGTACCTCACAGGGTGTTTGTCTGAGACAAATCCTGCTGAGATTCATGTACCTCACAAGGTGTTTGAGACAAATCCTGCTGAGATTCATGTACCTCACAAGGTGTTTGAGACAAATCCTGCTGAGATTCATGTACCTCACAGGGTGTTTGTCTGAGACAAATCCTGCTGAGATTCATGTACCTCACAAGGTGTTTGAGACAAATCCTGCTGAGATTCATGTACCTCACAAGGTGTTTGAGACAAATCCTGCTGAGATTCATGTACCTCACAGGGTGTTTGTCTGAGACAAATCCTGCTGAGATTCATGTACCTCACAAGGTGTTTGAGACAAATCCTGCTGAGATTCATGTACCTCACAAGGTGTTTGAGACAAATCCTGCTGAGATTCATGTACTTCACAGGGTGTTTGTCTGAGACAAATCCTGCTGAGAATCTGCAAAATGTAAAGTGGGATTCACATGGTGGGATTCATGTACCTCACAGAGTTTGTGTCCAAGACAAATCCCGCTGAGACTCATGTACCTCACAGGGTGTTTGTTTAAGACACATCCTGCTGAGATTCATGTACCTCACAGGGTATTGGTCTGAAACAAATCCTGCTAATATCCCTACATATTGATTCACATGAATACATGGATTGCTGACACAGTCCAGACGACGCGGGAAAGTGACCTCACAGTCTGTCACAAGATTACGTCATTCCCATCAAATAATATTTACCAGTATTCTGGTTTAGTGAGTGCAGATATAACAAAGATAAAGATAAATACAATGCGCATTATAGAATATGTAGTACAAATGTGAGTACCACTATAATAACAGCATGATGAAGTAAAAACTGCTTTGATGACATGACGTTGTAAAGTTTCAACTGGTTTTTTTGCAGCCATTGACTGTCCACCGCAACCACCAGCAAACGTCATCCAACAAACACAAGTCAACGAGACGAACCCGGAAGTGGAAGTCTACGCATGCTCCAAGGGCATGAGGTCAGATATTGGAACGGAAGTGCAGCTCACTTCCTGTAACAGCAATGGATTGTGGACCCGTCGTGTTTCCAACTGCTCAGGTGATACTGCGAACCATACTACATACCCATGACGTATAATGTACTGTAGATACACGCCGTATAACGTAAATATACCGTACGGAACACTGATCCGTATGGCAAAATACATAACACTGTTGGTAATTAGAAAGAAACTCACGAGATGAAAATAACTTTATGACTAGCCGTAATCCTAGTTTATTGTTATTGTTGTTATATACAGACAGTAATATAGTGATTAATGCAAAGACTGTCTCTGAACCAGATGAAATTGTCCAAATTCTACTATTTTTGTTGCAAGATTGGAAGGTGGTAGACCTCTGCTATGTATGTTCCAATAATACAAAAAAAATCCACGTACCAATAAAAAACGTACGAATAAAAAAAAGAAAAGAAAAGAAAAACCCACAATAATACCTGCCCACATTCGTTCTGACATCTCCTTCTATCTCCCTCCAGCTGAGAACTGTTTCGCGCCTCCGATGGTGGAGAATGCTACCCTGGTCAAATATGGCGTCCACGCAGGCGCACTGGCGCACTTCCGCTGCAGACGGGGTTCACGTTTTCCGAGCGGACTTGAGACACACGAGATCTCGTGTCTCGGGCGAGATTGGGACGAGACTGTTGTCGAACCGTGCTCAGGTTACCATGGTTACCAAACATAGCGCTAGACTGGGTCGTTGTTGGTGGTGTCTGACATATATCCGTAACCCGGTGTCAGATTTCTCCATCTTCCTCCATATAAGATCATCATTTTCTGTGCTGAAGGGGAAAACTTGCCCCAATTATACACGAGCCTATCCCATAATAATCACATCATGCCAATCAGTGTGTTATATAGTCGCGGGGTGGCACCACAGTCGACCCACTATAGCAGTAATAAGAGACTAGCCTATAGAACATGCCGTATACAGAGGCATACAGTAATGTAGTGCATGCAACCTATAGGGCACATAGCTATTGTGTTATGGGGTCGTCCATCCTGCCCTCTGACGCTAATCAAAACACCAGGTGGCGGGTCTAGTTATCTATGTATTTTATTACAAATTCTTTTTTTTGGTTTGCCATAAAATAGTTTTAGCCTTGTCTCACAAGTATCCATAGATTATGACAGCAGATGATAATGGTTGTCACCCGACTACAGTAGCGCTATCTTACAATTTCCTGGTGAATGATGACGGAACTAGCAATCACTCTGTGCCCCACTGCTTCAGAGGAATAGTCAAATTATTATTCTTTAAATATCCCCAGAATATGTTTGAATAGATAATTATATGTCAGATACATTGTGATAAAACAAGTCTGGATATTATGAGAAAACGTGGTTACTGAGCCCGTACGAGTGGCCGTTCGAGGTCATTTGATGATGAAAATACGGCCCAACACCGCAGGTGGGAGGGCCGTATTTTTTCATCAAATCACCGAGAACGGACACCGTACAGGCTCAGTCACTACGTTTTCTTATTACTATACACCTCCTAATCATTTAAAACGCCCTTTTATTAACTTTACAAAGACCACAAAGATTACTGCCTTTCACTACGGCCCGAACATATTTTATACTACACCCCTAGCAGCGGGCAGTATTTCATACATGTTCGACCATAGGTGTATAGTAACATCTTTTATCATCTCATAGCATCGATCATTATAATTATAGCATATCTAATAATTCAGTGAATATTATGTAACTAAAATTTCAAATAACAGATATAAATCGCTTCTGAAATATAAATAGGAAAACCCTGATAAAGGTCACGCGAATATGTACTCGTTATGAAACGATAACAAAACAAATATCCACAACAATATAACATCCCCTACTGTTGTGCCAACATGTAGTCCTAGTTGGTATTATTCCATCAATCTAACTCCACCTCTGACTGTTTACTCAGGGATATTGCTTTTAGGTTTCCATAAATGAATCCTTGCAGCACTCACACATTTATAAGGTGGTTGTTTAAACAGCCCTCAACCCCGAACCCCATTCACTGACGCACATCCTCAATTCATAGCTCTCTATTTTGCTTCTGAATAAGAGAATGTTGATCAACGAAAAAAAAAGAACTAGACTTAAAGAACGGCACCAGTTTTGGTAGAAAATATTTTGTCATCTGGAATCATACAAAAGGAGTATTGCCTATAAAACATTACTAGGAGCAAATGTTATGTTTATCATTGATGAATGAGCGTGCAATTTTAAATGAATAACAACTAAAAGGTTTGGGTTACATTCAGTCTATGGATCGTTTTCTGTAACCCACTTGCACCCAGTCAACTTGCCATTTCTACAACTGCCTGAGTCCAGGATCCAAACATACCAAGCACCAGTGGGTCTTGAGGTATTACGGTCTTTGTCATGATTGGTCATGGTCAGCTGGGCATGCCACTAAGACCCTGAGACACTGGCACCCTGCTCCTTATTCAATACCACAGTGAATAGCACGCAGATAGTGAAGGGATAGATTTTTCTCAGCATGCTGAAAGTGTATGTGACCACTCGAACATTTTATAGGAAATGTATATAGCGCGAACGAGCACGCTCTAAAAGGCCTAGAATAGTCTTACCAGAGAAACGAGATTGATGAAACATGTGATGATTTTAAAAACTATACAAAAGGAAATCTCACTGCCCTCAGGTTAACATATTATGAATTGTATTTTTTTTGTATATTTTTTTTCAAATAAAAAATATATATCTCTCTAGCACTTTCGTGCGTGTCATTGAGATAAATTTTTTTTAATTGTATTTCACCATTTCCCAAACCCAATATACACTGAGAAAATAACAGTAGGAGAACATACAGCACTGTATATACATTATAGATGTGTTTGTACCCATTGTATGAGAAAATGTATACTATATAATAACCTGCTATAACATATTAATGTACTGCCTTTAAGATATAGGGCACAGAGTGATTGCTAGTTCCGCCATCATCCGCAAGGAAAGTGTAAGATAGCGCCACTGTAGTCGTGGGGTAACCACTTTTATCAGTTCTTATAATAATGATATTGAGACAAGGCTAGAATTCCTCTTAGCGAAGCCAAAAAAACAAATTTTGGATAAAATCCATTGACGAAATTCACTGATAACTGGACCCGCCACCTGGTGTTTTGAGTGGCGTCGGGGGACAAGATGGCCGCTTCCATAGCACAATAGCTATGTGCCCAATATACAAATACTACTGAAATTGTCTACAATGGCCCTGGAGCCTACTGGAATTAGGATAACACTAATTATCCTACCCCTAATAAAAAGCCGTCATTGAATTAATATAGACACATTTCATGTGGCGTGCCATGACTTAAAGTAAAATTGATGTACCTAGAGAAATGAAGAAAATTGACCAATCAGCGATCAGGTATTATTCACCTGTGAAATAGTTCAGGCTTCAGAGCAGCAATTCTGACAGCTGTCAAACATGGACTGAATCGAGTCAGACTTTTCCGACATCATGAAGTCATAGAGATGGGGTAGGATAAATAAGAAACCAAAAGAGAGTTAGACTTGCCAGTGTCTATGCCATTCTGGTCAGGTCTGTTCCTCACTACGCTCAGCTAACGCTTAGCGTAGTAATACACGACCTTCCCGTCATGGCATAAACACTCACAAGTCTAACTCTCATTTGGTTTCTTAATATTTACTCCAGAATAAATAACAACGTATAATAATAATAATAATAATAATAATGTTAATAGTAATACTAATAATGATAGTAATGATAACAATAATAATGATAATGATAATAAAAATAAAAATATAGCACGTTGACCTTGTCTCTGCAGTTACCAACTGTCCCGTCCCTCGCGACATACCCGATGCAACCCTGTACGGCGCGGACTACTTTTACTCAGGCACCGTCATCCGCTACGAGTGTGACTACGGCTTCCGGTTCGCGCCCGGAGCCCACCAGAGGGCGCTGGAGTGTCTGTCGTCCGGAGTGTGGAGCCAGGATGTGGGGATGTGTCACCGTAGGTGGTCTTAGTATGGGGTTCTGTGTGTCACCGTAGGTGGTCTTAGTATGGGGTTCTGTGTGTCACCGTAGGTGGTCTTAGTATGGGGTTCTGTGTGTCAGCGTAGGTGGTTTAGTATGAGGTTCTGTGTGTCAGCATAGGTGGTTTAGTATGGGGTTCTGTGTGTCAGTATAGGTGGTTTAGTATGGGGTTCTGTGTGTCAGCGTAGGTGGGTTTAATATGGGGTTCTGTGTGTCAGAGTACGTGGTTTAGTATGGGGTTCTGTGTGTCAGGGTAGGTGGTTTAGTATGGGGTTCTGTGTGTCAGTATAGGTGGTTTAGTATGGGGTTCTGTGTGTCAGCGTAGGTGGTTTAGTATGGGGTTCTGTGTGTCAGCATAGGTGGTTTAGTATGGGGTTCTGTGTGTCAGCGTAGGTGGTTTAGTACAGGGTTCTGTGTGTCAGGGTAGGTGGTTTAGTATGGGGTTCTGTGTGTTACCGTAGGTGGTTTTAGTATGGGGTTCTGTGTGTCAGTGTAGATGGTTTAGTATGGGGTTCTGTGTGTCAGAGTAGGTGGTTTAGTATGGGGTTATGTGTGTCAGGGTAGGTGGTTTAGAATGGGGTTCTGTGTGTCTGTGAGGTGGTTTAGTATGGGGTTCTGTGTGTCAGGGTAGGTGGTTTAGTATGAGGTTCTGTGTGTCAGTGTATATGGTTTAGTATGGAGTTCTGTGTGCCAGCGTAGGCTGTCTTAGTATGGGGTTCTGTGTGTCAGTGTAAATGGTTTAGTATGGGGTTCTGTGTGTTACCGTAGGTGGTTTTAGTATGGGGTTCTGTGTGTCAGTGTAATGTGACATTATGAGGCTTCATTTGTCAGCGTAGGTGGTTTTAGTATGGGGTTCTGTGTCAATAAAATGATTATAATATGAGGCTTCATGTGTAAATTGTGTAAGATGTCAGGATATGTCAGCGTATGTGGTTTAGTATGGGGTTCTGTATGTCAGTAAAATGTTATATTATGAGGCTTCATGTGTCAGCAGAGGTGGTTTTAGTATGGGGTTCTGAATGTCAGTAGAATGTATTATTATCACTGCATGAAAACCACCACTTTATTCCTATATAGGCCATCACGGAAGTGCACATATCGGCTGTGTGTTGACTTGTTTTCATATGTATAAGCCCATATTTAACACCAGCGTATGAGACATATACAAGACTGTTTTCTATTGTATGTGGACTTGTGTTGGCTGTATTTCACACAATGCGTATACGAGAGGAAATATCCTCTGCGAAATATGTATACGCTGGTTGTATACATGTTATATAAGTTTGGCGTACATGTATACTGATAAAAACAAGAAAAAAGAAAAGCGACCTGCCCTCGCCCCCGCTGCCGCACTTGTGGGTGTTGGTAGAGGGTTGCACCAAAACTGAAACCCCCGCCACCCCTGCCGACCCCACCACCCCCCGCTATCCCCTCTGATGTATCACAAGGCTTATAGCTGGAGAAGTCCTAGTCCCACCCACCCATTTTATAATAAAAATTGATAATATAATATCGGATCTTCCGTATACCAAGGACTTAATGACTAATGGCAAATGAGATATACTACAGTGGTGTCCCCAAGTGGCAGAGATCGGAACTATTGGATAGTGGCGTAAATACAAAAGAATCAGGCGTATATATGACGTACATATGACTGCAACATGGACAAGTATATACGCCAATAGATAAGGCGTATGTCCACGATGGAAAATAGGTCAACCTCGTATAAATCATACCTATATATGCCAGGTGCATACATATGTAAAATGGTGGTTTTCTTGCAGTGAATGGTGCATCGTGTGTCACTATAGGTGGTTTTAGTATGGGGCTCCGTGTGTTAGTTTAATGAGGCTTCATGTGTAAATTGTGTAAGATGTTGGGATGTGTCACTGTAGGTAGTTTTAGACACCGCTATTCAACATGTCTTGTTTACTGTCACTCTGATATCTCTATATATTTTTTAAATCAGTGATATCATCTGTCTAGTTTAATGTCAATTCATCATCTCATGTCACAAAGATTGTACATAGGTTATCTCACCTCTCTAGTTAACCGTCACTTCATCATATCGTCTCACATGGATTGCGTCAATCGGTGATATCACCTGCCTAGTTTACTGTCACTTCATCTTATCATCTCACATAGATTACGCTAATCGGTGATGTGGCATCTCCTTTATTATTTGCTGTCCCTTCATATCTCGTCTCACATAGATTATGCTAATCGGTGATCTCACCTGTCTAGTTTACCATC
The DNA here is from genome assembly GCA_950022655.1 of Alentia gelatinosa. Lineage (NCBI taxonomy): Eukaryota > Metazoa > Annelida > Polychaeta > Phyllodocida > Polynoidae > Alentia > Alentia gelatinosa. The sequence goes on along the minus strand of OX465587.1, from coordinate 62,106,780 downwards.
ACTTCGTCATCTTGTCTCACATAGATTACGCTAATCGGTGATCTCACCTGTCTAGTTTACCATCACTTCGTCATCTTGTCTCACATAGATTACGCTAATCGGTGATCTCACCTGTCTAGTTTACCATCACTTCATCATCTCGTCTCACATAGATTATGCTAATCGGTGATCTCACCTGTCTAGTTTACCATCACTTCATCATCTCGTCTCACATAGATTATGCTAATCGGTGATCTCACCTGTCTAGTTTACCATCACTTCATCATCTCGTCTCACATAGATTACGCTAATCTGTGATCCGGCATCTCCTTACAGGCATCCTGTGTCCACACCTCGGCACTCTCACCGGGGCGCGAACCAACACCACACACCGCTCTGTCGACGTCCTCGTTGACCTTGAGTGTCCTGAAGGTCAACGGTTTCCTCTTGGAGAGACGCGTGCACTGGCCACCTGCCTGCTCTCCGGGAACTGGACCCAGTTACCGGGCCACTGCAGAGGTTCGTGTCAACTCCTGCTTTTTTGTTGTTTTTTTATCTCAAAATTCACCATGGTTGGTGGTCCATTTTGGGGTGTGTACATGCAGTCTCATAGGTTATATATAACCACAATATCAACATAAAGTTATAGTTATACATAATATTATCGTAACACTTGATGAGTTCCAATCTTGGCCACCGTATGCCATGACTGGAGTTTGGCATAGTGATTTCATGAGGTGAAGCCGAGTGGAGTCTTGAGCCAAAACTCCAGGAGTGGCATAACCGTTGAGTCCAAGGTTAAAACAAATCAGATTTTGATTTTATCCTACCTTGTCTTCTCGATTTTGGAATATTACGTGATAACAATTCTGTATGCCACTAATGACATATAAAACTTTGTATGCCAGTTGGCGTGGCATACGAAAACTCAATGTTAAGCCTATGGGATTTTATATTCAGGGTAGGATAAAATAATGAATGTATTAGATGAAACATATATGGGATTTGTTGTTATGAGATGAGTATGAGATGGGATACAAATAAATTTGAATTGATTCTGCCATTAACATTGATGTACATAGCGCATAAACCAGAGTAGATTTAGCATAAAGACACAGTGTGTCTATGTGACACGTCGACACGAGTTAGTTATTTCAGGTATAGTTTTAAAAATTCTTTTAAACAACTGTTTTGTATCAGCAAACATTAGATTCCTTCCCTGTTAATTCCGGAGCCTGCTACCTTAATGGATTTTCACTTGTGTTGCTTATTGTTCTCTGAGTATTTAGATTTGACACAAACATTACTGAGTGTATCATGAAGTAAACCTTCAGTGGTTTATAGAGGTGCCTGTCATGTCCTCAAAACAATCGTTTGGTGTATTCATCATCCATCTTCAAAAACCAGGAAATGACATTTTATAGGTTCATTATCTCACTCCAGATTTTAGAATTTTTCCCAAAATATTTAACATTTGGAACTCGTATCCATTGAGTATTTAGAAAAAGTACTCAATGGCAGATTATGTCACAAATGTTAGCCCATTAGTCAACGTGAGGGGTGAGACAAATTCAGAAACCTATTCAAGTTTAGGGTCAGAGCTCGATCCCATCTCATTTGAATCTCAACGTAATTCATGTGGCTTCGCCTTGTGAATTACAACGCTATTCAAAATCAATGGGATACGAGCTCTGACCCTAAACTTTCATATGGTTTCCTGCACGCAATTCAGAAAGATGCTAAATTTAGTTTGGGAGAGAAATTTCCTGTAACCAATAGTTTTGAGTACTACGATGAATTGCTTTCATATCCGTTATTATGACTGTTTGTAGTGCTCTACCGTGGCCCTTACATTTTCATTTGGAACTCCATAATTGATGTATAAGAAAAGACACTACGTTATAAATTCTGATAAATGTTTGCCACAAATTGACTTCGACTCAGATTCACTCTGAATTTATGATATCGTGGGTCCATGACGTATGCCATGCATCAGTATGCCGCATTCTGATTGGCTAAACACGATAAGAAAGTTCAATTTCCGGTCAGGAGAGCCAATCAGCATGCGGCTCTGTAAGTTTATATTGACAAAGACATGAGTCTAGTGTGTAGTGAGGTACGACTTTGTGTGACGCCATGTTTACTGATGAGGAGAGGAGGCGAGCAACCAGGGGCTGTTTAATAATCTACGAACGACAATAAAGCATCTTAGAATTGTCTTTGGGGCCATAGTGTTATATAAAACAATGTGTTGTGAGCATAAAATGTGCTGATGATAAAATTAATATAGAGCTTTTAAAAAGAGTTGTATGCAAATATGTTCATTTAGAAAATATCTTCTGTCTTGTCATAAAACACTGAATGCAAAAAAATGGTCCAGGATGTCGTTTATCGTTGGATTGATCGTTCGTCCAGCACCAGCACCACAAACGAACGAACTTTATTCAACAGCCCCCAGGGTCCCAATAATCTAGGATTCTATATGGTGATCCTTTTCTGTAAGCCAGGGAGACCCAGGGACGATCTGAATCAACTCTACTCAACCTCGACCTTATGGACGGCTAATACTGTCTTAGGAACACACTTAAATATCAGTAAACGATGACCCTTGTAAGAGGTACAGAAAAGGGTTTACATGTACGAGCCTAGATTATTCAACGGGCCCCTGTAACTTTATGATCTGTGGGTCACAGAGTTGCTAGTAATATATGGAAAGATGACTTAAAGTCAGGGTCCTAGGTAATTAAACAGGCCTCTGTCATTTAATGATCTGTGTGTCACAGACATACAGATTCTGAGTTGTGAGAAGTAAGTGGAAAGATGACTTTAAGTAGGGTCCTAGGTAATTAAACAGGCCTCTGTCACTTAATGATCTGTGTGTCACAGACATACAGATTCTGAGTTGTGAGAAGTAAGTGGAAAGATGACTTTAAGTCAGGGTCCTAGGTCATTAAACAGGCCTCTGTCACTTAATGATCTGTGTGTCACAGACATACAGATTCTGAGTTGTGAGAAGTAAGTGGAAAGATGACTTTAAGTAGGGTCCTAGGTAATTAAACAGGCCTCTGTCACTTAATGATCTGTGTGTCACAGACATACAGATTCTGAGTTGTGAGAAGTAAGTGGAAAGATGACTTTAAGTCAGGGTCCTAGGTAATTAAACAGGCCTCTGTCACTTAATGATCTGTGTGTCACAGACATACAGATTCTGAGTTGTGAGAAGTAAGTGGAAAGATGACTTTAAGTCAGGGTCCTAGGTAATTAAACAGGCCTCTGTAACTTAATGATCTGTGTGTCACAGACATAAAGATTCTGAGTTGTAATAAGTATATGGAAAGATAACTTTAAGTCAGCGTCCTAGGTAATTAAACAGCCCCTGTAACTTAAGGATCTGTGTTACAGACACTCTCCTTTCATCAGTCTAGTTCCACTCTCCTATCTAGTCACACTCTCCTATCATCAGTCTAGTTACACTCTCCTATCGTCAGTCTAGTTACACTCTCCTATCATTAGTCTAGTTACACTCTCCTATCATCAGTCTAGTCACACTCTCCTTTCATCAGTCTAGTTCCACTCTCCTATCATCAGTCACACTCTCCTATCATCAATCTAGTTACACTCTCCTATCATCAGTCTAGTTACACTCTCCTATCATCAGTATAGTCACACTCTCCTATCATCAGTCTAGTCTCACTCTCCTATCATCAGTCTAGTCACACTCTCCTTTCATCAGTCTAGTCACACTCTCCTATCATCAGTCTAGTTACACTCTCCTATCGTACTTCCAGGAGAACGCTGCCCCCCTGTACCCCACGTGACTCATGCCGAGTACTCCACCCTGGTGGCCGACCGGGGAACTATGGTCATGGTCACGTGTCTGCCTGGATACAGACTGCCATCTAGCGGCGATCAGAGTTTTAATCTGACCTGCGGGCATCTTGATGACTGGGAGGGAACGCCAGAGAACTGCACCGGTAAGTGATTTATTATCCGTGATATACAAAGTGCCCATTGAAAACGTATGGGGACTCAGTAAACCACAACCCATTATATATTATCCATGGTATACAAAGTCCCCATTGAGAATGTATGGTGATTCAGTAAACCACAACCCATTATGTATTATGTGAAACCATAGTTATGGTGACAATGCGGGGTAGATTTATGAGTTGTTTCGGAGAAATTCGTTCTGAACGAGCCGGCACGGCGGGTTCAGAACGAATTTCTCCACAACAAGAAGTAAATCTACCCCGTATTGGCACCATCACTATGGTTTCATATTATTATATACCTTAATTCGATCTTAATTCGCTAAAACTGACCGTAATTCGACGTCGAAGTGACATTTTACAACTCGCAAGACGATGTGCACGTTAGCAGACACGCCAGAAGTTGACAACCAGAAGTGATCACCGCGCAGGCACAAATACATTATACCGCCGCATAAATTAGCGAGCGATCACCCTGCTATGCTCGATCGTCCCGTCGGACAGCTACACTCGAGTGGTGCAGTGTCTCCGCTATTTGTTGACATTGATGAGTCGCACGCTCGGCCCGTGAACGTATGGAAATCAATATTTCTCGCATATCTAAGCTATCTAAAGTGTATCACGTGGTTCGTTATTGGATTCCACCTCAAAGTTTGACATATTTCCACACTAACTCGCTCCGTAGCTACTGTGCGACGCCGCAGAACTGGCGAAGTGAAGGGATCCGCCATTTTTGAATCTGGCACCTAGAATTCTGTTGTCGGCCTCTCGACCAATCAGATTGCGTTATTTCGTCAAAGCGTGCAGTCTGTCAGCCAAAGCGTGCAGGTAAGGTTCAAAGGATGCAGTCTGTTAACCAAAGCGTGCAGTCTGTCAGTATCCAAAGGCACCAGTACAAAGATTCACGGCGTACAGTGGATTCTGTGTACACTAACTGTACCCCCAGGAGCAGTACGTATTTACACTGAGTTAGTGCATAGGTATGTTATAATATCCATGGTATACAAAGTCCCCATTGAGAATGTATGGAGACTCTTTATCATCCATGGTATACAAAGTCCCCATTTAGAATGTATGGGGACTCAGTAAACCACAACCCATTGTTTATTGTCCATCGTATACAAAGTACCCATTGAGAAAGTATGGGGACTCAGTATACCACTACCCATTGTTTATCATCCATGGTATACAAAGTCCCCATCGAGAATGTATGGGGACTCAGTAAACCCATTATATAAAACCTGTTACCATTACTGTGGTATACAACCTCAAAACCATGGAAAATAGTCACTCTGTGCCATGGAGCAAAACTTTAGTCCCTATTGTCAGTAATTATTATATACCTGTGCCAGTATGTTACGCAAATACCAACCTCTGCTAGGGTATTGATATTAAATATATACCAGCACAGTATGGTGGTATGAAATGATGTACCCTACTTTGAATACAAATTCTGATTGGCTGAAAAACATTGCACTGACCTACTTATGACGTGCTGGCAGTGACTTGCAGCACACCACTAATTTATGCGTGCAAAGGATCACAGGAGTTGAAGGGGGAAAAAGAGTAACAAATGCACTTTCTGTGCTTCACTAAGATGTCAACAAATATACCAACACAGTTTGAATCCAGCTCGGACGTTGTCTTATTTCCTTATGAAATTAATCAAATACATATATTTGAAGGTATATAATGAAATAAAAATGTATTACCTTACTGGTACATCCTCGCATACTTTGTTTCTTTGGCTAAGAATATTCAACTCGCTCTGCGAGCTCGTGGAATACTTCTATTTATCTTAATACGACATTTCATTATCCATCGTATACAAAGTCCTCATTGAGAATGTATTGGGACTCAGTAAATCACTACACATTATATAAAACCTGTCAGATACTATATACGGATTCACATCTGTGGTATACGGCCTCAAAACCATGGTATACAGGAAAATAGTCCCTTTGTGCTATAGATAAAATAAATAGTCCCTATTGGTAAACCCTTTAATATGGCAATAACTGGGTTTAATTTATTCTAAAAGATGGATAATTTAAATGCAACAAACGATGGTTATGTGGACATGCGGCTCCTAATAAACAAAAACAAAAACAAAAAAAACACTCGAGGTTGACGTCGTAATACAATCACTAGCGCTCGTGTATTACTACCCGTCAACGACTCGTGGTTTACGGCCGCCTGTCCACAAAACATCGAGTATTGCTTACTTTCAACATGCTGAGGCTGAACTGAAGCTCTCTCCTCCTCACAGCCGTCTACTGCGGCGACGCACCCCGACTTCCGCTGGCGCTGACCAATCAGAGCGGCGCTTACTTCGGCGACATGGCCGTCATCTCGTGTAGACCCGGGTACCAGTTCTCAGACGGCGTGAGCGACCTTGACCTTCACTGCCAGGCCGACTCCACCTGGTCCCTCAACCTGACCGACCTCTCTTGCCAGCGTGAGTAGAGAACGTCAACAACTAGAATGACTGATGATGTGACTGGAAACAATCATACGAGAAATCTAGATGACAAGACATGAATCCAGAGGACAGAAGTACATCTGTGTAGAGAAATGAAAAAAGATAGCGGGTTTAGAGTTCAGTCTCCAGGCACAGGTCTGGTTCACTCTGTCTCTATGTGGGGGTGAAACTCCAAGCAGATCATCAGATAATTTACACGTTTTATATGTGGTAGGTAATGATAAAATACTGTCCCTTACAACTATAACAGTAGGTCAGAACTCTTATCATTGACAACATGCATGAAGAGTAAGTATTATGTTTCCTTATCCTTTATCTCATCCATTGTATTTTTGTCCTCTAGGCTTAACATTTTGAACTCGTTCTCCATGCCCCAATGAGTATTGCAGTCCATTCTCCATGGTCTATATCCTGTGTGTCGACCATTCCTTTAGTGTGTACAGAGCTGAGATGAATACAAAAAGCAACTCGCTCTGGTCTAAGTTATCATTCTCCAACTCGTTTGAATGCTACATGATATAACTCGGCTGTTGCCTCGTTCATATCACTCCGCTTCAAATTGCACTCCACATCTAACTCATGGAGAATGATAACTATGACCAAAACTTGTTGGTTTCATCAGTAATACTGAATCAGTTCCTCATTGATATGATACAGCTGTACAATGCATTCTACACTCACCCCTCATTAACTTGTCACATCTCTACATTCTACAGTGGTCCCTCGTTAACTTGTCACATCTCTACATTCTACAGTGGTCCCTCGTTAACTTGTTACAGCTCTACATTCTACAGTGGTCCCTCGTTAACCTGTTACACCTCTACATTCTACAGTCACCCCTCGTTAACCTGTTACACCTCTACATTCTACAGTGGTTCCTCGTTAACCTGTTACACCTCTACATTCTACAGTCACCCCTAGTTAACTTGTTACAGCTCTGCATCTCTACATTCTACAGTGGTCCCTCGTTAACTTGTTACACCTCTACATTCTACAGTCACCCCTCGTTTACCTGTTACACCTCTACATTCTACAGTCACCCCTCGTTAACACGTCACATCTCTACATTCTACAGTGGTCCCTCGTTAACCTGTTACACCTCTACATTCTACAGTCACCCCTCGTTAACCTGTTACACCTCTACATTCTACAGTCACCCCTCGTTAACTTGTTACAGCTCTACATTCTACAGTGGTTCCTCGTTAACCTGTTACACCTCTACATTCTACAGTCACCCCTCGTTAACTTGTTACAGCTCTGCATCTCTACATTCTACAGTGGTCCCTCGTTAACTTGTTACACCTCTACATTCTACAGTCACCCCTCGTTAACTTGTTACAGCTCTACATTCTACAGTCACCCCTTGTTAACCTGTTACACCTCTACATTCTACAGTCACCCCTCGTTAACTTGTTACAGCTCTACATTCTACAGTGGTTCCTCGTTAACCTGTTACACCTCTACATTCTACAGTCACCCCTCGTTAACTTGTTACAGCTCTGCATTCTACAGTGGTCCCTCGTTAACATGTTACAGCTCTACATTCTACAGTGGTCCCTCGTTAACTTGTTACAGCTCTACATTCTACAGTCACCCCTCGTTAACCTGTTACACCTCTACATTCTACAGTCACCCCTCGTTAACTTGTTACAGCTCTACATTCTACAGTCACCCCTCGTTAACTTGTTACAGCTCTACATTCTACAGTCACCCCTCGTTAACTTGTTACAGCTCTACATTCTACAGTGGTTCCTCGTTAACCTGTTACACCTCTACATTCTACAGTGGTCCCTCATTAACCTGCTACAGCTCTACATTCTACAGTCACCCCTCATTAACATGTCACATCTCTACATTCTACAGTGGTCCCTCATTAACCTGCTACAGCTCTATACCTCTACATTCTACACTCACCCCTCGTTAACTTGTTACAGCTCTGCACTGCCCGCCCATCCCCTACGTCGGGAACTCGACGCCCTCCGCCATCAACACGGTGTACGACACGACGATGACGTACACCTGTCTCCATGGTTACTGGTCACCACGTGACCGCGCACACAGCGTCTCAACGCGCTGTAACGAGACGGGTCAGTGGAGCCCGGATGTACACAACTGTCTAGGTCAGTGCTCTACTGAATTATACTGTTTTACTAATAGGCCTGCAACATACACTGGCCACCAGAGCTACACAAAGTTAGCTCTGGTCGGGTTAAATAAGCGGCCGCCTTAACCCAGTAGCAGGAGCTGTTTGTTACTCTCCAACCAGATTTTTCGTACTGCTTGGAGAGTGTGTTTAGGCATAACCTCGACCGTAATCTCCTTGTAGTTGACCACGTAATATCCTCGCTATTCGCTCGGATATTACTACGCGTCAACTACTTGGATATTATGGCTACTCGTACACAAAACCAGTCATTATTGTGTATTTATTTCACCCCATAGACTTCATATTGGGAGCTTGTATCCAATGCTCATTGAATACTTACAAATATTTCTTTACAAAAGTTAGCCCATTAGTCAATGTGAAGGGTGAGATAAATTCACAAACCCATTTAAGTTTACAGTTAGAGCTCGATCCCATCTCGTTTGAATCGTTATGTAATTTATGCGACTTCGCCTTGTGAATTACTATTCTATTAAAATTCAATGCGATACAAACTCTGACACTAAACTTTCCTAGGTTTCCTCTATAGTATTTGGTGGTATTCTCATGTATATCGACCCGAGGTGGGTCCTACGCGACCCCGTGATGATTAATGAGCCTGTATCGAGATGCTCATTAATTAAGAGTAATTGGCGACTAATGAGGTCCTCCGGGAGAGATCACTCAAACCCTCCTTCAGATGAGCTTCTGATGAGAGACGAAAGTCACGAGCTGTGAGTCCGTCATTACACAATGTCCTCCGAGATGCCCTTACATTTTCATCTCAGTGTTGCCCTTACATTTTCAGCTCAGAGTTGCCATTATATTTTCAGTTCAGAGTTGCCCTTACATTTTCATGTCACCTTTACCCTTACATTTTCACCTCAGAATTGCCCTTATAATTTCTGCTTAGAATTATCCTTACATTTTCATCTCAGAATTATCCTTGCATTTTCAGCTCAGAATTGCCCTTACATTTTCAGCTAAGAATTGCCCTTACATTTTTCAGCTAAGAATTGGCCTTACATTTTCGGCTAAGAGTTGCCCTTTCATTTTTAGCTAAGAGTTGCCCTTTCATTTTCAAATCAGAATCCTCCTTATATTTTCAGCTCAGAATTGCCCTTACATTTTTAGCTCAGAATTGCCCTTACATTTTTAGCTCAAAATTGCCCTTACAATTTTCAAATCAGAATTGCCCTTTTATATTCTGCTCAGAATTGCCCTTACATTTTCAGTTCAGAATTGCCATTACAATTTTACCACAGAATCGCCCTTACAATTTTACCTCAGAAATGCCCTTACATTTTCATCCCGGATTGCCCTTACATTTTCAGCTCAGAATTGCCCTTTTATTTTCAGCTAAGAGTTGCCCTTACATTTTCAGCTCAATTCCCCATCTGTCTGCAGCAATCCATGCTTCAGCATTATGTGATGCACTTGGTATGATAAAATGAGATCTGGTGACTGCTGCTAGGCAGAGGTTATTTGTAAAATCCTACCCATGCACCATCTGCGTGTCAACGTTGATATCCAATCTACATAATTATGAGTGTAATCAGAATTAACAGTAATATAAATTGAGGAATTGTAAATTTGTAATAACAGAATTTGAGCAAATTAATCAACAAAATATTTATGCATATACAGCACCAGTCAAATGATACTAAGAAACCCATACCAGGACACCATTAGGGAGGAGAGAATGCCTGAATTGTCCAAAGCTTGAACCAACTAGGAGTAAATGGTATGTTCATCATTGATGAAGGAGCGTGAAATTGTAAAATAGCAACTAAAAGGGTCATTTTCTGTAACCCACCTGCATCCAGTCAACTTGCTTCTACAACTGTCTGTCATGGACCTGAATATATCAAGGACCACTGGTTCAATGAGGTATTTCAGTCTCTAGTGATTGGTCATGGTCAGTTGGGCACGCCCCTTAGACCCTGAGACACTGGCACCCTGCTGCTTTCCCAATATCACAGTGAATAGCACATATAAAGTGAAGGGGTAGTTTTTTGCAGCAAGCTATAAGTCTGTGTGACTACTCTAACCTGTAGACAAAATATATTCATGAGCGTGTGGTCCACACTCGACAAAAGCACTTCTACTCCTCAAATGGTGAAAAGTTAAGACCTAGGAATGTGTCTATCCCAGAAGAGTAATAGCAGGTCAAGATCTATCTTATAAGAAAGACCTTTTAGTCCTCAACAGGCGGAGGCGCCGTCTGGTGAGAACTTGTTAGGGGAATGTAGACACATAAATCTCCTACTTCAGTAGCTACAGCACTATAATGGGGAATACAAACTGGTGGGTGGGATACGTGTAGGAATGTCTGGACTGTAGTGATCTATCAGGTGTGTCTGGCTTAATAGGAAGTATGTCTGTGAGAGAGAGAGAAGGAGAGATGGAGAGAGAGAGAGAGAGAGAGAAGAGAGGGAGAGAGAGAGGGTGAGAGAAGGATGGAGAGAGAGTAGGGAGAGGGGGAGAGAGAGGGAGAGGGAGAGAGAGGGAGAGAAGGAGCGAAAGTGAGAGGGAGAGAGAGGAAGAGAAAGAGAGGAAGAGAGGGAGAGAGAGGGAGATGGAGAGAGAGAGGGAGAGAGAGGAAGAGAAAGAGAGGGAGAGAGGGAGAGAGAGAGGGAGATGGAGAGAGAGAGGGAGAGTTAGAGAGGGATGCAGAGAGACAGAGGGGGAGAGAGGGGGAGAGGGAGAGAAAGAGAGGGAGAGAGATACGAGAGAGAGAGAGGGATGGAGAGAGCGAGGGAGAGAGGGGAGAGAGAGGGGGAGAGAGAAGGGGAGAGGAAGAGAGAGTAGGGAGGGAGAGAGAGAGAGAGGGAGGGAGAGAGAGGGAGAGAAGGAGCGAGAGTGAGAGGGAGAGAGAGGGAGAGAAAGAGAGGGAGAGAGGGAGAGAGAGAGGGAGATGGAGAGAGAGATAGAGTTAGAGAGGGATGCAGAGAGACAGAGGGGGAGAGAGGGGGAGAGGGAGAGAAAGAGAGGGAGAGAGATACGAGAGAGAGAGGGATGGAGAGAGCGAGGGAGAGAGGGGAGAGAGAGGGGGAGAGAGAGAGGGGAAGAGGAAGAGAGAGAGAGGGAGGGAGAGAGAGAGAGAGAGGGAGGGAGAGAGAGGGGGAGACAAAGAGGGAGAGAGGGATGGACAGAGAGGGGGAAAGAGAGGGAGGGATGGAGAGGGGGGAGAGAGAGAGATGGAGAGAGCGAGGGAGAGGGGGAGAGAGAGGGAGAGAAGGAGCGAGAGAGAGGGAGAGAGAGATAAGGAGAGAGGGAGGGAAGGAGAGAGAGAGAGGGAGGGAGAGAGAGGGAGAGGGAGAGAGAGAGAGAGAGAGAGAGAGGGAGAGGGAAGGATCGAGAGAGAGGGAAGAGAGGGAAAGTGAGGGATAGACAGAGAGAGAGAGACAGACAGACAGACAGAGACAGAGACAGAGAGTGCCTGTCTCAGGCCTAATTGTAGAAGAGAGTGTGTTTTTGCTCAAGCCGTAAATGCATTGAAAATGTAGCTTGTGACTGTACAAAAGAAAGTATTGTATCATTGATTGTACAAAGGTAAAGTATTTCTGTCATAGTGTATGAGCATGAGAAGGAGAGAGACAAAGAGAGAGGACAACGTAGGCAGTAACTTTACACGAGAGAGTATATCTTTCTCATCAGTAGCTCTATACGACTATCTAATTTTCACGCTGTACAATAGTCGGTCGGTGGTTCTCCTTGTGAAAGGTCGGTTGTACATTATCGGTGACCTGCACTGCAAAATTGCGATGGACACTCACCGACTTTTTTGGTATTAAAATGCAGAGGATCACCGATTAATTCAATGTGCTTTGATTTTTCAATGTGCTTTGATTTTGTTAATGGGTGCAGAAGTTGGTCGATGCTGCCATATTACACACGGCAGGAGAGAAGAAATAATTAACCATTTCTGTTTCCACCTGACGATTATTCCGCTAAAGTTGTCACATAATCGGTCGGCAGTGCGAAATGCCATAATCAGTGGTCATTATCGGCTAGTGTAAACACCGCATAACTTAGCAAAAGAGACTGTCTGAGTATGCGAGAAAGGCATCATCATAGAGCGACAGTCTGTCCTAGAATATGAGAGAAAGTCCATACAGCAGCATCATATCACCAAATAAGGTAATAATGTGAGCTTCTCTGATAAGAAACATTGCATTCTGATTGGTTTGTCTCTGAAGCACTTAGTGCCACTAAAGAAGCATATTAATGGCGTTACAGATTACCAGAAGCTTATTAAAGGATAACTTTTAAAGTGTGGAGGAGAGAAATGATCTCGACCCATCCCTGAGACTGATCGCCACATTTATATCCACTTAGCAAAGCTGCCTTTCACAGACCTGCCGTGGTTTTTATTTTTCTAGTTTGTTGTGTTTTAGAGGGAATTGATCTTCATTTAATCTAATTGGAGGCTGTTTACTATGACAGGGTGCAGTATGAACCTTCCATGCTACAAACTGCCTCACTTTCAGTGTCTGCTTAAAGTATAGTCTATCCATGACTAGTTGCTAATCCTGCTCTTATAAAATCCCATAGGATTAACATTGAGTTTTCGTATGCTACGTTATGTCACATACAGAGTAAAAAACACTCCTCGGAGCGTACAAGAAATTGGACACGTGACCAAAGGAATTGACCAATCAGCAACCAGAAATTTATCTAAGATAAAAAAAAGTTCCGGTTGTGCTCAAGCGCCCATTCATATGTTTTACAGTATGACATGAAATATCACGATTGATTTATGAAACCGTTCTAAGAATAAAACGGGTTTTAATCTTGCGCATGTTAAACGTCATAGAATGTGAGGAAATATGTGTAAACTCAATGAAAATCAGATACAGTCGGGTTGTTTGCCTATGTGTATAGCCACCGAAGCATCTATTCGTAAGACAACTAGCGACTTTGTCGATTCGTATTTAGCTACCACCTACCCCCTCACCCCTATAATTTCTAACTGCCGTGAGCCCCCTAGCGGGTGAATGGGAAACCATCGTAAACTTGTGGTAATCATTTCGTATGACACAGGTGCTTGAGCTGATCATCGGCAATCAGAACTCTATGGATTGACACCAGCGAAATTCGGGATCTCACGAGAAAAGTAGATAGAAAAACTACAAAAGTAAACTTTGATTTCGGCATTGCTCGAAATAAATCATAATAGAAAACGTAAGTCTGAGTAGATTAATACAAAAAAAATAGCAGGATTAAGTTTAGCACTACACTAGAAAATCTCACTCTCGTGGCCCTTCAGTCTCCAACCCTAGATCGGGTTCACTCTGTCTCTATGTGCGGGAGACACTCCAAGCGGATTCTACCAGAATCATAGTTTTTTAGATATAGTAGGTAATCAGTTTGATCTAGTTCTAGTTCAAAAGTATTGTCTATCCATGACTAGTTGTTAATCCTGCTCTGTATCATCATTACTGAATCATATCGAAAAATCTGGCTTGAGAATTGAAACCCATGTCATTTTCCGGAAATTCTAATATGATGAGCTCAAAGAATTGTGAAACATATATCTGAATTAAAACTTGGGGATCACCGTGTTAGATTTTGATTTCGAGATTGGTATTATGCTAACATCGTTATATGATATATGGAAATTCTAAAAGGTTTTATAACCTAGTAAATCCCATGTCGTTTTCTTAAACATTCAAAGAATATAGTAGATGTATAGTAATACACGTTTCAGTTATTAGAATCATAGGTCTCCATTCATTCTATTTTATTTAGAAAATTGAAAAAAAACAAACCCTATTTCCTATGTAAATCAGTTATATGTAAATTATATTAATTTGCCTATTAGAAGTGGTTAACCTTGATATATCGTTGTATGTACATGTATTCATTTAGTAGAAGAATCTATCACAATGAACAAGTTTCGAGTGTTAATTGACAATGTTCAAAAATCACCAGGTGGCGCCACCGTACATTGTAGGATATGAGTCTACCGATATACCTCTGGGAAGAACGTCTTTTGACGACAGTTTGTGTTTGTTCACCTGAATGAAAAAAGGTGGATTTCAATCTTGAACTTTAAGACCTCTCTAGATTGATGACATTATGATTGTTGACCATCAGGCTTATCTTATAACTTACTGTTCCTGTCTTGTGCTGGCAACTTGTCGTTCATGTTAGAGGGTGCGTCCACCAACCACGACAAGGCTGCTTTTTGACAAGGTCCACGACAGCTCTACGATTGGATGGCCTGTTGTAGCCTTGTCGTGGTTGGTGGACCCTAGTTCCTGACAAGAGGCTTCGACAAGGCCCCGACAGGCTGCTTGTCGGGAGGTTGTCGGGGGCCTTCCGACAAGGCTACGACAAAATCGAACATGTTCGATTTTTGCCACGACAAGAGCCTTGTCGTGGAGTGTCATGGCATGTCGGGAGCGTGTCTCAGAGGTCTACGATAGTTAATTTTGGTGGAGCGTGCACTTCCCGATATGCCCCGACAACGCTGTCGCAGAGCTCCTCTCCTCACGACAAAGCTGCGACAAGGCACTTGGAATTTTCTTGACGGCGCGTGTCGCAGCCCTGTCGTGGTTGGTGGACGCACCCTCTTACACTCACTGTAAAGACCAACGTCACAGCAGCTCTGTCAATTTCCTTGGCCCTAGTTATCATTTTACTATAAAATCAATATAGTTACAAAAATATCCAATGAATTGTTAAGTAAAGTAAAAACTACACCACGAGTGTTATGGCTGCTAAGTGATTTCACTTGACTGTCACCTCATGAAATCACTACTCAGACAACACTTGTAGCATATTCCTACTCCCTGATGTCTCTCATTCAGTTCCTTGGCGATTCTGGACTATGCAATGTCTTTGTACTCAACCAGCTGGTGCTGGACAAACTATTCTGCCCCTCTTTATTATTCCCCAGACACGTTAAGACTTCGTATTACACGTAAAGCTGATACATCATAGTCACTTTGTAATCAGGTTCCATACGTCGTAGTCAGGAGGCCCGGGACATTGATCTAAATGATGTTCCTTTCGCATGCATCCGCGTGCAGTTTAGACAGAGAATGGGATGAGGTCTGTGTTCATGATATCTGGGTAGGATTTTTAAAACCTGCTAAATTGGCCTAAATAGGCTTATCTAAGGCTGATGTTGTATAAATCCATCTCATCAATGTAAAAATGACAGGTTTTGGTGTATCTTTTGATAGTCTTTCATTCCAACATAGGGTTTTGTTTAGCTCAGACGGATTTTTTCCTTCCGAAAATGAGCAAAAACTAGTGTTTTTCATGATTTTCACCTTTTTTCAATATCTGGGAGGCACAATGTTGAACCAATTGTTTCTAATAACTTGTTTAAAGCATATGTCATGAGAAGTGTATAAAATGTAGTTTTGAATATTAGTTAAAGTTTGAAAAAATATTAAAATGGTCAAAACTATCAATGACCTTCAAATTTTCCAACACAGAGAACCATACAGCATGTTGTTTGACACCCTGATATACAGGGGACAAAACTAATGATATATATATATACAGTGCGAAATTAATTTTCCTTTATTACAAAATGGTGTCCAATATCCTGCCTGTGATACCTGAAAGTTTCAACACAATCAGATTATCCATTCTGATAATGACATTTTGATTCCATGATGATATTTTTCCAAAAATCGGGGTGTTGGACAACATGTCTGTTAAAATATGTCTAGAAGGGATAATAATCATAATAGAATAACAAATATCCCTTAATATGCTAAGTGTCCCTACCACTTATGAATACCCAGGTTGTTTTTTTTCTAAATAAAAAAATAGACTTTCTGTGATTCAAAAAGGGAAAATGTGTTGTCCGACACCCCGGGGTGTCAGACAACACGCTCTAATATAAATCCTGATTTTGGGGTTGTTTCTTATCAGTAATTGAGTGGTTTGCTTTGAAAAACGTGGCTTTCTATCAATTCATTAAGAATATAAAGGATTATTGTTACTGGAAATATTTTATTCATTGTTCTGAGTAGTTTTAAAGACGTGTTGTCCGGCACCCCGCGTGTTGTCCGACACCCCTGCCTAGCCCAAACACAAATATGGCTCAGAGCTTTTGTTTAAAATCTAATATGTAATAAAGGTGTTTAGGGTCAAATATAACATATTTCACCATATGATATTAGTTTTTCTCAAATTATAAACTTTTATAAAGGTTCTTGAAATATCAAATATTTTAGAGGGGTGGACAACATGCAGTATTATACATTTTCAAAAAGCTCTCAAAGCTAAACCATTTGTTCGATTTTGTTGGAATAAAGTTTTTCTGGAAGGTACTTAGTCGGTAACTAATATAGGATATAAAAAGAAGTATTATTTTAAAATCATTTTTTGGGTGTCTGATCCCAGGATGAAAGCGCAATTTAGCAGGTTTTGAAAATCCGACCCATCTGGTGGCCTGGGGAATGTGAAATTCTCAATGTCCCCTCCCTCACAAATATCTCTCCATCTTACTGTCGCCTTCAGACTTTCCTTTAAGGGGCACAGAAGGCAGTACCCAGGCGAATCCTTATTTTCATTTTCAGTTTATAAGATTTTTTTTTCTTGTGTAAAAAAAAAGAGGAATTTGGGCCTGTTTCACACTAGCCAAAAATATTTCAAACCTCCCACACTCCAGCACTGTTTAACGGAGAATAAGGTTGGTCTTTTTAATGTTTTCTGGTGGGCGAACTGAAAGATTTCTGACTTATTTTTTGTACAGGGTATGAACTCAGGCTTTGATATTGGCCTGTTCCACTGGATTTATCGTGAATCAGTAAAAAGTCTTTGAAAGGTCAGGGCTTAGCCTTTGTGACACGCTAAAATGTCAGGATTTGACATTTTTTCCACAGTAAAAAGTCAGGGCTTAGCCATCATTGCACACTAAAATGTCAGACTTTGACATTTTATCCACTGTGAAAAATCAGGGCTTAGCAATCATTCGCACGCTGAAAGGTCAGACTTTGACCATTTTTTATGGTGAAAAGCCAAGGCTTAGCTATCTTTGAACGCTAAACGTCAGACTTTGACATTTTTCCACAGTAAAAAGTCAGGGCTTAGCAATCATTGCACGCTAAAAAGTCAGACTTTGACATTTTTCCATTGTGAAAAGTCAAGGCGTAGCCATCATTGCATGTAAAAAGTTAGACTTTGACATTCTTCACATGCTCTCCATGGTGACCCTCCTGCTCTACATTGACAGAGATCGAGTGCTCGCCGGTACCAGTGTGGCTTCCCATCATCCCTGACGCCCTCTGGAGGAGGTTTGGGGTAACTATAAACTACACGTGCCCCGTCAACTTCACCTTCACCACTGGCGACCTCTGGCGGACTGCCAACTGCTCCACTTCCGGCGAGTGGACGCCCGCCATCTTGCCCTGTCTAGGTGAGATATCCCGCATGTTCTGATTTCTAAAATACTGTATACCCTCGAGTGGACGCCCGCCATCTTGCCCTGTCTAGGTGAGGTATCCCGCATGTTCTGATTTCTAAAATACTGTATACCCTCGAGTGGACGCCCGCCATCTTGCCCTGTCTAGGTGAGGTATCCGGTATGTTCTGATTTCTAAAATACCATAGATTCTCGAGTGGATGCCCCCCATCTTGCCCTGTCTAGGTGAGGTATCCTGCATGTTCTGATTTCTAAAATACCATAGATTCTCGAGTGGACACCCGCCATCTTGCCCTTTCTAGGTGAGGTATCCTGCATGTTCTGATTTCTAAAATACCGTAGACCCTCGAGTGGATGCCTGCCATCTTGCCCTGTCTGGGTGAGGTATCCGGCATGTTCTGATTTCTAAAATACCGTAGACTCTTGAGTGGATGCCCACCATCTTGCTCTGTTTAGGTGAAGTATCCCGCATGTTCTGATTTCTAAAATACCGTAGATTCTCGAGTGGTGCCCGGCATCTTGCCCTGGCTAGGTGAGGTATCCTGCATGTTCGGATTTCTAGAATACCATAGACCCTCAAGTGGATGCCCACCATCTTGCCCTGTCTAGGTGAGGTATCCCGCATGTTCTGATTTCTAAAATACTCTTATTTACATCAAAATCACATCAAAATAGTAGTCCAATAGTCTGTGCTGGCTGAAAAGCAGAATGTGCTAGTGTGACATGAGAATTACATGTTGTGATATGCTTGATTTTCAGCAAATTTTTCACTCTTCAATCATGAACACTGCGCACGCTTGTGCTTGTGCACCAGATACTAGTGGGTGATAATAACAGTTTATCGAAGGGTAACCAACTATTGCACTACACCAGTCTAAAAGTTCTACCATCCTATACATATCTATAATTCATGTTGATTTATTATCCATTGTATACAAAGACACTATTGAAAATGTATGGGAGCTCAGAAAACCATGACCCATTATATAAAACCTGTCAGATACCATAACTGTGGTATACAGATTCATATCTGTGGTATACAGCCTCAAAACCATGGTATACATATAGGGAAAATAGTCCCTCTGTGCTGTAGAGCAAAGAAATAGTCCCTATCATTATGCCCTTTAATATGGCAATTAGTGGGTTTAATCTATTCAAAAAGATGGATAATAAATGCAACAAACGATGGTAAATGTGGACAGGCGGCTCTGTAAACCACTTGAGGTTGACGTAATAAAACACTCGCTAGCACTGGTGTATTACTATGTGTCAACTCCTCTTGGTTTACGGCCACCTGTCCACAAAACCATCGATTGTATTCAACAATATAGATAGCTATGGCCCTGACCTATATGTCTGTTTCTGTATTGTCATTTTCACTGCACAATAAGAGAGTTAATATCATTAGATTTACAAAATCTATTGGGACAACAACAGAGGATAAATTCCTATTGTTGATTTATCCCCCCAGAGATCCCTGACAACACGACGATACCTCCCAAGGAGGTGGAGGGCTCGGACAAGATCGGGACGTTCTATACATATCTATAATTTATGTTGATTTATCCCCCCAGAGATCCCTGACAACACGACCATACCTCCCAAGGAGGCGGAGGGCTCGGACAAGATCGGGACGTTCTATACATATCTATAATTTATCTTGATTTATCCCCCCAGAGATCCCTGACAACACGACGATACCACCCAAGGAGGTGGAGGGCTCGGACAAGATCGGGACGTTCTATACATATCTATAATTTATGTTGATTTATCCCCCCAGAGATCCCTGACAACACGAAGATACCTCCCAAGGAGGTGGAGGGCTCGGACACGATCGGGACGTTCTATACATATCTATAATTTATGTTGATTTATCCCCCCAGAGATCCCTGACAACATGACGATACCTCCCAAGGAGGCGGAGGGCTCGGACACGATCGGGACGTTCTATACATATCTATAATTTATGTTGATTTATCCCCCCAGAGATCCCTGACAACACGACCATACCTCCCAAGGAGGCGGAGGGCTCGGACACGATTGGGACATTCGCCGTGGGTCTGTGTGGGCTGGTGTTCGGCTTGGTGGTGCTCCTCGACCTGCTCACCATACAGAAGGACCTGCTCATCTTACGGCGGAACCTGGCCGCCTGCCTGCCCTGCCTGGACCCGGACACCACGCGCAGCCGGCCGCGAGAGGAGAATGTCGAGATGCTGCCCCTCATGAGCACCAGGTACAGGAAAACCCCACTTAAGGGGACACCCTGCACTAGGGAAATCTTTTCCTCTATTAAGAGTTTATTTTAATCTCAATTAAGGGGACACCCCACTTAAGGGACACCCTGCTTAAGGGGATACCCCACTTAAGGGGTCACCCTGCTTAAGGGATAATGTCGAGGTGCTGCCCCTTATGAGCACCAGGTACAGTTAAACCCCACTTAACGGGACACCCTGCTCAAGGGGACACTTTGCTTGGAACGGAAATCTTTTCCTCACTTAAGGGGACACCCCACCTAAGGGCCAGCCCTGTTTAATGGAACACCCCTGCCTAAGGGGCTCCTCCTGCTTAAAGGTACACCCCCGCTTAATGGTGGTGTGGGCTTCCCTCATAGTCATGTCTTCTATGCTATTATATGGTCAGATTTTATCAATTCTGGGTACATAATAAATATATAACGACCTACTAGGCTTGTACATGCTACAAAACTCGATGGGACTTTTATGGGATGTTTTTAGAGAATTTGGCCCGGGGCCTCGTTCCGTAAAAAAACAACAATTCCCCATCTCGTTTTGTAGCATGTACGCCATGGTCAGGTTTGGAGTATCGTTAAAAATACCCAACGATGTCAAAATGTTGGCCAATCTGACAGGTACCTAGAGTATAGGCTGGTTCTATGGTAGTGGGAAAGGACCCAGCAAAGCCAACTGGTGAGCTGGGTACCAGACTCACACAGAGAAACCAGTGGGGACCCAGCAGGGTTCTGCACATGCCAAGTGAGGCCCACCAGGTGTATATAAAAAGCCTGCTGAAGCTCAGCTGGACACATTTGGGGTTGAGGGACTATGTGCAGTCCCTCTACAGGGCACTTTCTCTGTTCCCTGCCAGGGGTAGCAAGACCTTCGGGTCCCCTGGTGGCGGGGTCAGAGAGTCCCGCTTCTTTGGAAGGAGAGGGTCGACCTTCGGGTACCCTCTTGAGATGGAGTCTTTGATCCCGGAACTTGAGACCTTCGGGTCTTCCCTGTGTGATCCCTGGCAGTGCCGCAGTGCTCGGTTGCTGTGGTAAAACATGGCTGCGGGTTCGCGGGTTGGACCAGCACCAGGATGGCGTTCTGGACCAAAACTGTGGTGGTGCTTGGGATGAGTTTCGGCTGTATCCGACACCCAGCCACTACAGAAGCATTAAATTTCCTGTTGTTGTGTCAATGTTTTATGCAGATAGTATGATAGAGAATGAATGCTGATCTTAATAGGAGGAATTTGCTGTTGTCAGATCAATGTCTTATAGAAGGAAAATCATGGTTAATTTGCTGTTGTTTGTTACCACCGTTACTAATGTTAATGTTACATTGTGATGTATTTGTGGTAGAGTCCGTGAATATTTAGTGTTATTTACCAAATTAGCAACTTTGTTATATATCATACAAGCAGCAACACAAGTTACATCCACCTCTTGCAGACCTGCCCTACACTGTGCAAAACCACCAGTTTATTCAAATATACGCCATCGTGTAAGTGCATGTATCGGCTGTATATTGACACGTTTCCTCTTCTATATATCAGCGTAATGACTGTATTTGCGGCAAAGCGCATACGAAGAGAAATATTGTGTACGGGACATGTATATGCGGGTCGTGTATATTTTACACATCTATAGATGAGGCGTATACACAACGGAAAAAAGGACTACCTTGTATACACAAAATCACGCTGGGTGTATACATATATAACCTGGTGCTTTTCGCGTAGTGATAATGATTGTTGACATTTGTACACTTTATTTTAACCAATTCATATGTCAAATCCCTAAACTGTTTCAATATTTTCAACATTTCTATCGAATTTTCTAACTGTGACTAATTCCTTTTGATGTTTTTCGATGCCCAATAGATGTGATTAGCAGTGGTATGGCAACTATGACCTTTTTCAATTCTGTTCACTTTGCACTAAATGATTTGCAATTAGTTTTTAAGGGATTCCAATTTATATATTAAAATTGCATTTACTGTAAGAGAGCATGGTGGAATCTCTACTGCAGTGGCAGGACTTCAACAGCCACCTAAGGTGGATATATCCACCTAATACAAAGTGTCCATAGAAAACACATAGAGAGTGTGTATCACCATACCCGGAGCATACAGATATTTATCATCCACCTAATAGAAAGTGTCCATAGATAACACATAGGGAGTTTGTATGGACATACCCGGCGCATACGGATATGTTGTATGCTTCGGGTGGCGCTTACGGAAAGTAGTGTGGATGGAAAAATAGTGCATAACTAAAATGGACTGATATCGACATGCCACTTGCCCAGAAAAGGTGGATAATAAATACAATATAGACTGGTTTCAGATAAAAGCGGTTGTATGCTCCTCGCAGTTGACTCTACGCAATATCCTCGCATACGCTCGGATATTACTACGCGTCAACTCCTCGGAGCATACGGCCTCTTGTATCTGAAACCAGTCAATATTGTGTATATCCACCTAATAGGAAGTGTCTATAGAAAACACATAGAGAGTGTGTATCAGCATACCCGGAGCATACAGATATATCCACCTAATAGAAAGTGCCAATGAAAACCCATAGGGAGTGTGTATCACTAAAAGCATACAGATATATCCACCTAATACAAAGTGTACATAGAAAACACATAAGGATGTGTATCACCATATCTGGAGCATTAAGATATGACCTATGCTCTAGGTTGCAAAAACCAGAGCCTATGGAGAAATAGTGCATATGAAACAAATAGTGTGTACCTAAATGAACTCATATCGGTACACCACTTGTCAGGAAATGGTGAATAATGAATACAATATAGACTTGTTTAATATAAAAACAGTTGTATGCTCCTCGTAGTTGACTGCGCAATATCCTCACGTGTGCTTGATTATTACTAGGCGTTAACCCTTCAGAATATATCACAATTTGTATCTGAAACTAGTCAATATTGTATAGATCTACCATATGACAAGCCGGAATGCTTGGCTTGCAGAAATCTTCACATATGACGCCAGGTACTGCCCACCATTTTGACTTAGTTGGTGCACAGCTACAATCGCTGGCACCTGACTCAGTAACCAGAGTAGAATTTGTCTATTTTTCAGAATCATTTTTAAAGGTTTAGGGTTGATATTAGGATATATATTCTGTATTTTTATTCATCTCAATCCAATGTATATAAGTTGCATGGGGGATTTTATTAAGCACAGAGGCGAGATATGCCAAGGTCAAGGTCGCTTACCAGAACCCATTACCAGTCCTAATATTAATTTTGCCAGTATTCAGGGTAACTCACCAGGGTAAACCTTTAAGTGGTTAAGTAACTGCGGGGTGCCATAAAGCTTGATTTCCTTTAGCTACCATAAACTTTCATTTTAATTTCCTTATAAAGTTGGATTCACTGCACGAAAACCACCATTTTATTCACACATATGCGCCATCACGGAAGTGCATGTATTGGGTGAATATTGACTTGTTTTCATTTATATACACCCAGGCCTTATATACGACAGACGTGTCTTGGCTGTATTTCACACCCGGCGTATATAAGAGAAAATACGCTCTGCCCACACCCCTTCCCGCCCCTTTGTGTTGGTAGAAGTACAGGTGTCCTCAGTAGGAAGCCCTCCCCCCCCACCGCCTGCCACCTCCCCCCGGCCGCTCTCAGTGAAGCCCTGTTCACTGGACGCTTATATATACGCCCACAGATGAGGTTTATACACACAAGGACTACGAAGATCTTGCAAAATACCTACTTATAGACGCCAGGTGCATTCATATGTAAAATGATGGTTTTCGTGCAGTGATTCTGCTTGAAACCAACTCACTTTTATAGCTCTCCCTTGCATTCCTACATCTAGATTCCATGAGCTTGCGTTTACATCCTTTAATCTTAAAATAATATAAGTTATAAGATATAAGTTTATTGAGCCCTTCATTTCCTCATTTGAAATATACCCCAATACCATACCCACCCTTGCCATTACTACGTCAATGGCAGAAGAATGACGCATCCGCTCACCACATTTATACATTGCTTCAGATTTATTAAAACCCATTTTTTTGCAGCCCATTTTCCGCCTACACATATTTACATCATCCCCATTAAATAAACATTCACTACTTTATCGAACCATTTTCCTTCCATGTATATTTCAAAGTGATAATAGATAGTAGTCTGAGAAATATCTAAAAGTGGTAGAACATGATTTGAAACCAGTAAATTACTTTATGAATGTTGATGAACATGTTCCTTAGATTGAAGGAGTTAGTTATATTGAGTTTGAATTGTTGATTTTGGTAGTTTTCTTGGAGGATATATGAATATTGTATTTAAAATGTTGACCTTTACACCTTATTTCACATGTATGTCCATGATGTCTAATTGTCACTCATTCTGTTCCTGTTTTTGTTGTTGTTTTTAGCAAAATATTTATTGTTCGATTCCAGTGTGTCACATGCTATCACAACATACAATGATTATAACTTTAGCTTTATTTTTTTTGGTTGTCACCAACAGTTTGCTCCTCATTTCCTTCTATCTTTTAAAAATTAAAACTATTGAGGTAGGTTCCACCAATCTATCCCTTGCTACATTTATATTTGGCATTTACATCTGACTCTATCCTGACTACCAGGTTGCCACACTCAGAGTTAACTGGTTTCAATTGTTAAAAAAAAATAAAATTTTAAAGGTTATCCTCTGAGTAGAGTCTTTGTCCTTTTCAGTGTGATTAGACTGGGTGACGATCCTATTCACAAGACCTGTAGCACAATGTCTATTTTCTGTATACATATGATTACAGTCACCCTACATTGCACCTATCTTTCACACTACTCAGGCTTCCCACTCCAGCTCACTACTTCTCACTTCACTTTCTTTACACTTTTACTTTCAACATGTTCACATTGTTAACTTGTTTTTATATCATCAGGATGTGTGTTTTCACTCAGCTTCCTTTTGACACTTCAACTAACATATGAACAGTCTCCCTGCACACTTCAGACCTATCTTCACACTATATATTGTTCACATTCTGCGGTCATTATGAAATGTCTGATTGTCACTGATTCTGTTCCTGTATGTTTTTTGTTTTTTTTCTTGTATACTATTTCTCACCTCGTATCATAGTTTTTCACACCTCATGTTATACCACTTCACACCTGACATCCTGTATATTCACTCTTAATCCTTTTCACACCTCAGATCACAATTGTCAACATTGTATACCATTTCACACTTCATCTTATACAATTTCACACTTCATTTTATACCATTTCACACCTTTGTTCCTGTAAATATATATTTACCTCATCCATCTCACAACTACAATCGCAAGTGTTGTATAATATTTCACTTACATAATATTTCACACCTCATTTTATACTATTTCACACCTCATATTATACCATTTCACACCTTATATTATACATTTTCACACCTTAGATCCTGTATAGTCACACCACATCCTTCTCATAACTACGATCACATATGTTGTAAATCATTGCACTTGTATATTATTTCACACCTCATGTTATACTCTTTCACACCTCATAGTATACTCTTTCACACCTCATATTATACTCTTTCACACCTCATATTATACCATTTCACACCTCATATAATACCATTTCACACCTCATATTATACCATTTCACACCTTATACTATACCCTTTCACACCTCATATTATACCATTTCACACCTCATATTATACCATTTCACACCTCATATTATACCATTTCAACTTTATACTATACCCTTTCACACCTGATACCCTGTGTATTCACACCTGGTCGTTTTCACACCTCAGATCGCGCATGTACACGTGTGAGAACAACGTGAAGGAGATGAAGGCCTTCGACCATCCCGACGTCAAGTTGTTTCACGGCAGTTCTAACATCGGGCTGCTGTCCATCAGCTCGGGGGACTTCGAGTCCTTCCACTACCAGTCGGAGAGTGTGAGCAGCGCGCGCTCCTTCGACCCGTTCCTCACCACATCCCCGGTGATCCTCAAACCGCTGAGATTACACCGGACGTTCAGCATCCCCTTCATGGAGGACGCCTCCACCGACACCCACCTCAGCAGCATCTCCGACTCCAGACACTCCGGGTCCCACCCCGCCATCTCCTGCCCTCTCGCCGACGACGAGAACTGGGACGATGATGACCTTGGGTCGACCTTGTCGGTGGAGCAGGTGGGGGTGAGTGTGGACGCGCCACGGTGGACTGCCAGAACGAGGCTCGTGTGTGATGCTCTACAGCAGATGTACGACCCCCCGGGGTCTGGTCCCCGCACGGTGGCGTCACCTGGCGGGGAGGGGGAGGGGGAGGGGGGCAGTTTGGAGGAGGAGGAGGAGGACGAGAATTCACCTCTCGTCAAGGAGAGGTTACAAAATGGCGCCGCCACACTCTCAGCAGCCTCCAGTGGCTCCCCTATGTGACCAACTCGTGAATCACACCTCTCAAAACTTCTCACCGGATCTAAGCCTTTTTTCTTTAATTTCTTTCAGAGATAATCAAGTCAAGTCAAGTACAGCTCAAAAACTTGGTGATTGGCTTTATTTGATGCAGTTGCATTGTTATGGCATTGAGTCATCTTTGTCAAGTACAGATTTCATTAATGCTTTTTATAATGTACACAAATGAGCATTTTACCCGGCGTTTACATTAGACGATTCTGGCCAACGATTCTGGCATTTTTCACCTCCTGACGATTTTCAGTGGTAAAATGGTAGAGGTCGTCTAATGTTAACGCCAAGCATGTGGCAACTGTAGATCCTCTGATTACATCAGATTACGCAATCAGGCACCTCCTGACGATTTTCAGTGGTAAAATGGTAGAAGCATGTGGCGACTGTAGATCCCCTGATTACATCAGATTACGCAATCAGGCACCACCTGACGACTTTCAGACATGCTCTGACGCCGGCGACCATTTCAAGCTGGTTTGAATTAGTTGTCTAGAGGGGCGACGACTCTGTGTCATCAGTGTAAATGCTCGAGTACATTCTGAGCTCGACGAATTTTGCGGTGGACATTGCCACCACCTGACATTATTAGCTCGATGATCTACAGTCGTCTAATGTAAACGCCGGGTCAAGCCGATCGTTGGCGGTGTTACCAATCCTACTATGCTTTAGTCAAGATTGAGCGATTGATGATTGGTAGATCATCAAATTCCATGGCCGTCGAAACGTTTTGAAAGTAGGGGGGCAACCTGAAAAATTGGTGACCTTTTTTTCACATAGTTAAAGTCAGACTTTGACATCGGCCTGTTCCACTGGAAAAGTCAAGGCTTAGCCGTTGGTACATATCAAAATGTCAGACATTTTTCAATGCTGAAAAGTCAAGGCTTAGCCGTTGTTGCACACTGAAAGTCAGACTTTGACATTTTTTTATGGTAGGGGAATAGTCTGTAAACCAGACTACTACAAAATTAGACTTATATATTTTAAAATGAAAAAATATAATTTTTTCTTGGTTCTGAACTTCACTGTATTTACCCTTAATTCAGTAAAATTGAAGTTGCTGACTTTTTTGGGGTCAGCAGAAAAGTGGGAGGGGGGCGGTTGCCCCCTGCCGTCCCCCTATTCTGCCGCCACTGGATTCAATGTATCAATAGATCTTTTTCCTCAAAGCTCTGGGAATCATTTTTTATATGAGCAGACAATTTCTCTTTACTTTTCATTCTCGTGGTACATTCTGGTAACATCCTTACTATCTATGACTGGGAGATTGTGAGAATGAAACATTGTGACAGATTGTGTATTACTGAGTTGCAGACTTTACTCAATGTAGAGGTATTTCTCACGGCTTAGAGAGAGGTAAGAACTATTAGAGACACTGCTTGGGTCAGTGAGAAGTTGCGGGGGTGCACACTCGTATCAACCTTTCAGTATTACGTTTATAGAACTGCTGCAGGAACACACACTTTTCTACGAATGGCGCGCACCTCAGATACTAGAGTCCGTTTTAAAAACTACGAACGACAATATAACGATTTGTAGATTTCTCCTAGGGGGAGATTCTTTTAACAAGCATCATATTATAAAGCCTTAGATACTTGAACATTAAGATAAAGGGATAACCCTAAAAAGCTATTGGATAGAAAATCGTACAGGTTACGATAATCCAAACCTTCTGGATTCGTTCAAATTGTCAGCACCTCTAGGGGGTGTCGTAGAAGGTATGGTACCTCTATGACATCCATTTTTTCTTAAAAGCTGCACCAATCAAACCCATTCTCACACACATCTGCACAACCCCTGGTATCAAATGAAAACACATGGGCACTTTTAAGGATAAAGTCCCAATGTAAACTATCAGTATGTGTCCTAGTAAATGGCTTGGTCGGACAGAACAAAAACAAAGGTGACCAAATTTACCATTGGTACATGATTTAATCAATATATAGATGTATATCTCAATTGATATAGAAATATATTACAATTTCAGAAATATTGAATGCATCTAGTAGCTCTTTACAGGTTACTCTTCTCACTGTGAGGCCATGTTGGATTCAGAACGAGGCTCTTTGAGTTTAACACTACACCTTGACTCAGTACTACACTAGTAGGGATGGCTTTCTGTTCAGAGATATGACTGTCACAGACGCACTAATCATCAAAACATCATGAAATTCTGGACTTATGTGGGAGAGGCATTTAGAAATATTCGCTGTAAGTATGGTATATTTTAAATCATTCTCAGCTTACTTTATTCAAGATTCTGCGGCTGTAACTCAGTTCGTATCAAGGCTCTATCTGGGTGTCACTATGTGGTGACCAGAGAAGACGAGAAAAGATTTACCAGTTACAAGTATATTAGGAAATGTCCTTACTGTGGACGAAACGGTTCCTGTTCGAGGTCAGTCGTGGATTTCATACGGCCTGATGCCATAGGCGGAAGGCAGTATAAAATCTACGACTGACCGAGAAGAGGAACCGTTTCGTCCACAGTCAGGACGTTTGCTTATTATTATATGCCTTAAATCAACAAAAAACCGACATTTTAATGACTTATAAAGTCACACTCACAGCGGGCATGAACGTTATTATTACAGCACCCCTAGCAGCGGGCAGTATTTCATAGACATTTGCACACAGGTATATGATAATACCACTTACGGCTTTATAGAAAGGGCTTGAAAAAATCAACTGAGAATTTCAAGAAATAACCAGATAGATATCAGCCTACCATCTAATTAGTTGTAATGTGTGTGATAATCTTTTGATCTGACATCATTTTATATTTAATTTTCCATGTAGCTCCTCAACATGCATTAATCTTGGGTTCCTCATCTATGTTGAGTGTGAAATAATGGGTTATCCAATATGCTCAATGCTGACTGAAAAAATAGATTTCATATATATATATAAATCATAATTATTATAAGATACACTGATACCACATGATCCAACTGTTGACAACAGGGACTTATGGTTTCTGCTACAGACACTTCTACTTGTGGAATCTACAAAATTATTGTATTTAGAAATTTCACTTTCTCCTAATAGTATGAATTGATGATATTGGGATATACATTGTCTGAGGACCTCTGTCTCTCTGAGGGCACCAGGCAGTCAGAGTTTCTCGGACTAGGGTATACAGTAAATCACTAAAAAATAGGCAGTTACTTATTTCTCAATCAAACCAACATCAAACCAAAACCCTATGGAATTTCTTTTTTTTAATAATATCTTATATGAACCCAAAACGCTTTATTATTTTGTGTTGATATCTGGAATCTATCTATCAGTGAGATTGAGGGCTATGTTGTACTTCATGAGAATCAACCATATTTCCACCTTTAGTTATTTTTGGATAATGCTCTTTATTTCCCCACATTTTGAACCGCGTGGCCTACATTGTATTATTGCAACTCCCACTTACATGATACAACAGGGTTTTAGAGAATGTTACATTGACAAAATAAGACAAGAAAGATACATGTAGTAATATATATGTGAACTGCTCAAAACTATTGATATATAGAGTAGATTTTAAACTGATTTATTAGTTGATTAAACTAAGAGCCTGGCAATAAAGGACCTCACACTACAGGCTATACTATACATATAGGCCCTACATTGAAGCAACTTCATGGTAATATCAAAATCTTGAATTTCAACTCCAAGGGTCATAAAAGGCCTCATGATGCAGCAAGTACTTGTCAACAGTTCATGAGAATCAACTACACATGTAGACTGTACATTAAAGGGAGAAGAGGGGTATATAAGAAAAAAGTCTCAAAGATAACCAACTTCATGGTAATATCAAAATCATGAAATTTAACTCCAAGGGATCATGAAAGACATCATGATGCAACCTGATGTCTATTTTATATCACAGTAGTCTTCTGTAATCCAGAATTCTAGCTAAACTATCTTAAAATTATGATTTTCTGGCACATCCCTTACCTGTGTCGCACTAAACACTTAAAACCATGCTGAGTAGTAACTAGGTCATGCTGGGAAGCTTACACTGCCTCATTTTGGAAATAACTAGGTCACGCATGAGAAGAGCTAATATACAACATCTTATTATTATTTCTTTTTATTTCATTTTTTTTTCAATGATGTCTATTATATTACATCTGAGATACTAAAACAATGAAAAAGGTATAACTATGTCAGAATCATTATTCAAATACGAAACTATTATGGGCAGACACTTAAACTTAATTAAATAATACCATATTTACGGCAGTCATACATTTATGTGCAGTCTACCAAATTCCAAAATCTCATAATCTTCCTCAACATATTTCAGACATAACAGATATTTGCCCGTCAAATAGGCTCTCGATACACACCTAAGGCTAAGAAAATAACGTGTGTTAAATCTACTATCTTTCTACAAACTATCCTTCTATGAGCTTTCCTTTTATGAACGATCTTTCTGCGATACGATATAGAGACCAGCCGAGGAGTCTATGTATTGAAATATGCCCAACCAAATATCTTTCTCAATGTTTACTTTGTCAAATTATCTCATTGTAATGCCAAATTCTTGTTCGTAGTTTTTGAAATGGACTTCTAATTGAAGTGTTGTGACAGCAAAATACCAGACAAATTTGAGAAGCATCTGATATGTCAGATGTATTTCTGATTTTTAAAGGAGACAATTGTAGATTTGAGAAATGGGGCATGATAATGTATCGCAAATCTATTCATGCCACGAGACTGAAAAGAATACTCCAAACAAATTTGGCTCCCTAGGGTTCATTGCTCCTAAAAATATGCAAAAATGTGGGAAAAGCATTGCTCCAGTAATATTGGATCGTGCCGTGTGGTATTGTTATTTTCATGTTGAATCACTGCTTTTTATAACACCACATCTTCAGTGACATAGGGGAAAGGTTCTTTAGATTTTAGTTGAATATAGATGGCGACATAGTTATGATGAGATCCGCAAAGAATCTGGAGCAATGATTTTGAACCCGGGTCGCTATTCTGTGATCCCCAAAATGTGGAGCAATGGCCATCAGACAATTGAGCCCAAAGGCCTTTTATAACATGAGCCCAGTGAAAGTAAACCCAAACAGGGCTCAGTAGTACTGGGTTCTATCACCGCTACTGGGCGAAGGTTTTTTGATGAGAAAACAATTATTTATATATAATATGATATCTTTCACCACAGCCTTTGATCAGGCCAACTGTGTGAGGGATAAGGCTATTTTGCACCACCATTGATTGGCCATAATAATTATGTAGGCCGAAACAAATATCATCTTGTAGGTACCTGGTGTATTTTGTAATCAGGACACTGGGGGCTGTTTAATAATCTATGAATGATGATAAGAAGGATCTGAGAATAGTTCTAGAGCAGGTCTTGTTTAATAAAGGTTTGTATCATTTAACAAAGACCTCAGGGAGTAAAAGGAGGGCTAGGGGCCTGTTGAATAATCTAGGCCTCTACATGAAGACCCTTTACTGTAGGCCAAAAAGACCCACACATGATGTGGGGCAACTTTATTTCTGGACTCTCAAAGGAAAAAGGTTTTGATAATATTAAATAATAAATCTCATAGGAGATCACCTTGTAACCTGTACTTTGTAGGCATAGGCTATTCACCTAAAGACCTGTTTTATAAATAGGTCTTGCAGATGAAATACATTCATGTGTCTACTCCTCCATGAGTGTCATAACAGGGGATGTTCTGGGTGGATGTTTTTTTTATCAATCAACAAAGAAAAGCATCTTAATCCAGATTGAAATATGGAAGAGTCAGTGTATGAAGTGCTAAGACGATCTTCTGGTATTTATTTCATACAGAATCAATTTTTTTTAAAGGATAGGACAGAGGTCATATGATGATGAAGGAACAACTATTAATACCCTTAAATTATTCAGTGGTGCCACTCGTGGTATTACTTCCCCCAACCTCTCACTGTATAAGTTTTAAGGCCCATTGCAACACAAATATCAATTTGTCAATTCTGCTAGTATTTGGATGAACAATATCATAGCCACCCCACCCCCATAACCAACATTATTAAATGCTGGAGATTTATTACTGCAGATTATCCCTGAGGTAAGACTTCATTGCTAAGTCTATTAGAAACTGACCAGTGGACGAGGATCTACCAATGCTGTCAGTCTGGGGCCTGTTTAATAATCTAGGATCGTCCTTGAGGACCCTTTTCTGTACACTAAGAGACCTAGGGACTAGGTTGTCCAACTCAATTCAGCACTTATGGACGACCTTATGGAAGACTAAAACTGTCCTAACAAGCAAACTTAAATATTATAAAACAATAACCCTTGTACGAGGCACAGGAAAGGGTCTTCATGTACGATCCTAGATTATCAAACAGGCCCCTGGCAGTAATCGTTCATAGATTATTAAACAGGCCCCTGGCAGTAATCGTTCATAGATTATTAAACAAACCCCAGGCCAAGCTGGCTCAGGCTGACCCAGTGGCCATGCATTATGCAGTGTCTTGGATGTATGTCAGTATGTGGTGGACTCTCCTACTTCAAGCATATCAAACAGCCACCAGGAGACTTTGGCAAGTTATCCCAACAATACTAGACACACCTTCTCTGGGCTCAGTTGGCTATTTTTCTGTTGCCAACAACTCACTTTGGAGTTTGTACACTAGAGGGGGTAAAAATGATGTACAGGTATCTTTTAGCATAGATATGTATATAGTAAATATGAATAGCAAGTAATGTACAATTTTTATAGATTTTGTATATCAGTGATTGAAATTCATCTCTAGCCTAGTGAATATGTCATTGCCTTTTTCTGTCTATTGGGACTGTTCAATGCTACTGAACCCTCTAGTATCAAATTCTGTCAAGATTAGGTTTTATCATCTGTTGTATACAAAGCTCCCATTGAAAATGTATATGGATTCAGTAAACTACTACCCTTTATATAAAACCTGTCAAATATCATAACTGTGGTATACAGATTCAAATCTATTGTATATGGCCTCAAAACGATGGTTGTCTGGACATATAGCTCTGTAAACCACTTGAGGTCTACAGAGTCTAGCGCTCGTGTATTACTACGCGTCAACCTCTCGTGGTTTACGGCCGCCTGTCCACAAAACCATCGATTATTGTCTATATAAGTCTCTTCAGCAATATAGATAACTATGGCCCTATACCTATATCTGTATCTGTATGGTCATTTTGACTGCACAATAAGAGAGTTAATATCGTTAGATCTACAAAATCTATTGGGACAAGAACAGAGGATAAACTCACTATGTTATTCAAGGAAATCTTACGAAGCATGTTAAATATCCAATTCTTGTATTTCATAATAAAGAAAACTCTAATAATAGATTTCCATACATAATGCAGGGCACCTGAAATCAGCTATTAAATGTGTGTATTTAATGGACCTTTTTCCACAGGCTGCTGTTGCACCTTATATACTTTGTTACCCAATGTCTGCAGCCAAACTAACACCTGGCAACATATTCTTTAGCATTGGATAACTGGGTCTATGAGTGTAATACATTTATAATAGCAGTGTATATTGTTTCCAGAGAAAGTGCAGGGAATACATCGTTTTCCGTTGTATTCCAGCTCCAATTTGGTGTGTCATACACGCATATCACCTTATTAATACAACACTCCTGTAATCACACCCACCGTTCACACTCTAGTTGTGATTCCTATCTCTATAGTCATGTGGCCGGACTTGGCTCTGTTTGAAAAATGTCTTAATTACCAAACTCACCGTTAGGTGGCGTTGAATGGAAACACCTTTATGTTGGAGGATCATACATCCAAATTCGCATGGGAAATTCCTGAACTAGAGAAATTCATATAGTACCTTAGATGAAAAATGTCTGCATTTGATACAGGAATGATTCAAATTTTATCTCAGGTAATGAATTCCTGAACTAATTTCCTGAACAGAAGATCGGGAATGCTACTTTCCGTACCTTAAGCTAGGAGTTTTTAAACATGACCTCAAACATATAGTTTGTCTTTTTGACCCAGGGACATCTTAGATAGAACTTCAGATGATGAAGTTCTATACTTAATAAGGTAAATGTAACATAGCATTTTGTAGGTCTAATTCACCTATACCTCATGGCAATAACAGGTAAGAGATAGATAGATATTACTCTAGTATAGTAGAAATATTGAACTGGCTTTTAATCTGTGAAAGTATAAAATATGAAATAACTGACATGGCAATTACATATTACTATAAACCTATAGGCGAATGTCTCACTTTTACTGACCAATAGTACAAATTCTGTTCGTCACTGAGTGACGAAAGAATATCCATACGTCCCTCCGTACCACGTGACCACTCATTCTACTGTTTAGTGAGTTGTAGAATGGCATTTTTAATGATATCTAGGTATATAATATTAAAGAAACTTCCATCCATTCCTCGAAATTTTGGTCAGAAATACTCACCTCGTTTTTCGAACTCGGTGAGTATTTCTGATCAAAATTTCTCTGAACATATTCCATTCAGTCACAGTAACTATGTCTCTATATAGTAATATGAACTCAATAGTAAATTCACAATAACTTACCCTTTATTCCCATCCAAGGTCGAATTTAGGCACCCAGAGTAGGTCCATCCATCCTCATACAATCCTGTTATGTCGATGCAGACAATTATCTTTCCTTAGTTTCATATTTTTGTCTCCCCAATATACCTTTTTTTCATTTTAAATATATTCATAGAAATATTGCGTCATTAGCTGTATAATTTTCTCCGGCATATTTATTAACACTGCGTGAAAACCACCAGTTTATTCATATATATATACGCCATCGGGAAGTGCATGTATCATCTGTATATTGACATGTTTCCCTCTTCTATACGTCAGCGTAATGGCTGTATTTACCGCAAAGCGTATATGAAGAGAAATATCGTGTGCGGGACATGTATATGCAGTTCATATACATTTTACACGTCTATAGATGGGGCATATATATAAAAATAGGGCTACCTTGTATATGCAAAAGCAGACCTATATATGCAGAGAGTATACATATATGAACTGGTGGTTTTCGTGCAGTGTAAATTTCTGTGCTTTCCCCTTGTTTAGTCCAGATCTGCAGTGGTAAAGCGGGCCATACATGTCAGACTGGGCCGTACATGTCAGACTGGGCCGTACATGTCAGACTGGGCTGTACATGTCAGACTGTGCAGTAAATGTCAGACTGGGCCGTACATGTCAGACTGGGCAGTTATTGTCAAATTGGGCCGTTCATGTCAGACTGGGCCGTACATGTCAGACTGGGCCGTGCATGTCAGACTGGGCCGTACATTTCAGACTGGGCCGTACATGTCAGACTGGGCCATACATGTCAGACTGGGCCGTCCGTGTCAGACTGGGCCATACATGTCAGACTGGGCCGTACATGTCAGACTGGGCCGTACATGTCAGACTGGGCCGTCCGTGTCAGACTGGGCCGTACATGTCAGACTGGGCCGTACATGTCAGACTGGGCCGTACATGTCAGACTGGGCCGTACATGTCAGACTGGGCCGTACATGTCAGACTGGGCCGTACATGTCAGACTGGGCCGTCCGTGTCAGACTGGGCCATACATGTCAGACTGGGCTGTACATGTCAGACTGGGCCGTGCATGTCAGACTGGGCCATACATGTCAGACTAGGCCTACATGTCAGACTGGGCCGTTCATGTCAGACTGGGCCGTACATGTCAGACTGGGCCGTACATGTCAGACTGGGCTGTACATGTCAGACTGTGCCGTACATGTCAGACTAGGCCTACATGTCAGACTGGGCCGTACATGTCAGACTGGGCCGTACATGTCAGACTAGGCCTACATGTCAGACTGGGCCGTACATGTCAGACTGGGCCGTACATGTCAGACTGGGCCGTTCATGTCACACTGGGCCGTTCATGTCACACTGGGCTGTACATCATATGTTTTTACCACTGTGGAATATGAATTGTTTACTGAACATAGGTCAGTGAGCATAGAACTGACATGTACAGGTGTATAATAAAGTGTTACATGTAGCATTGTAGAACCACACATATGAGATTGTATAATAATGTTTACTAGCAATGAGCAGCAATGTATAGACTGAGTATCAGCTAACCAAGACATATCTTTACATAATGGTGCAGAGTTAATAAAGACCATTTATAACAAATATAATGTTCCTTATTCTTTACAAATACAGTCAACACCTACCAAAGTGGGATTCACACGGAGGGACAAATGGACTTGAGACTGGTGTACTTCACACCTTTTCACCAGTTGCCGACTATTTCCAGCTGGGTCCAAAGTTTCACAGATTGGGGGTGTTCTACAGTCTCAGGGAACCATGGCTCATTCAATTCACATGGGAATGCTTACCAGGTACATAGTCTCACCCCTACACAGGGTACACAGTTGCCGACTCGGGGTACTTCCCCGTGTGAATAGGTGTTCTTTGGGACCACTGAGACTCACAGACTGGGGGAGAATGTGTGAGTACATTTGTCTCACCAAAATACCTCTCTAAATTTTAAACCTGTTTAAAGTAAAAATTCTCATGAGATTCTGTTCCTTATTAGGAGTGACTGTCACCAACGATTCCAATGAAAAGTATGTGCCTCACCAAAATGGAACCCTGTCATTCAGATGAAGAGATTGTATTCCAGTACCAAATCTAAACAGGATTCGCCTCAGACAAATTCTCTGTGATGTACATGAATCCCACTATGTTAATCCCACTTTAGGATCACCCCACATTAGGGAAAAGTATTGTTTTATACGCAAAGAAATCCCTTTATCATACGTTTATTTATAACTTTTGTTTAGGACACCCCGCATTAGTAGTCATGTATATTTTGTTTTTTCTGTATTAAGAAAAGAAACTGGTGAATAATTAAATGATAATTCTGCCAAAGCTCCAAAAGATCATTAAAGATACAACTAAGTGAGATTGTTTAACTTTGATTTATTGTTCTTTTTTTTCTTTTTACAATAAAAGCGATAACAGTGTTTATATCAAATACGTGTGTATCATTTCTTTGATACTTATTATGATAGCAATCTTAAAACATGTCATTCCCAACAAAATACATATTTCTCCATTTTAAGGAGTATTAAGACAAGTATAGATAAGAAACATCCCTGACAATTAGACTAGGTAACATTCCAGTTTTGAGCAACCTAATTTTAGCCAGGAATCCTGGGAATATCCACTGGTAATGGTAAAACCCTATTATGATATACCATTAATAATAAAGATATGTACCTTACATGATTTACCTACCTCTATGTACATGTAGAGCTCTTTACACCCACCATTCCATGTTCACCTTCACACCATGACCTTTGTAATGAATGTAGCAGTATTCCCGAAGATATCATTTGTAAATGTAAAGTAAGGAGGCCTTTACACCCATCTGCCGCTGTAAAACAGGACAGTTTGGGTTTTATCTGTCTTCATCTTTTTCAAAAATAAATATATCTAGCCAAACAGATATGGAATTATACACTTATTTCATATTTATTTATTTATTTATTTATTTTTTATTTTTTTGTAATTAGGAAAAAGCCTCTCTCGGTCGTAGCCGAGGTTTTCAGATACATTTTGTGTTGATCTACATATTCATTGTTATGTACAACATTCAACACAGATGCACTCTGGTCATGGCACCAGTTATAAAAGATCTGGGTGCTATTTCACTAGAAGCAGTAAGTCTCACTGTTGGCAACAGTGCCACTACAGCGTCAGTGTGCATTTCATTAGAAAGTGCAGCCAAGCGTGAATGGCACTTGGGACATGAGCGGCACCAACAGTGGCAGTGTCCGTTTCACTAGTAAATTGGGTCTCACTGTACCTGCCACTGTGGTGCCGCAGTGGGCGAGATGGTCGACCCGCTCGTTGATTACATATATAGAAGGTTTTCACCCACTTTCCGTAAGAAACATGAGTTACACGAGTAAGGTATACGTATAACCTATAATCGTACCAAATATGAAGAAAATCTGCCGCACCGTTCCGAAGATATCCGCGTTTAAATTTTGTCATAGCAAATACTGCTCTGGTGGCCAGTGTACCCTTACCACCACGTGATCTAATTTATGCGGCGACCTTGACATCGACTCCGAGAGAGAGTGCTTGTACGATATCCGATCGATAGCCCGATGTTTCAAATTCAAACGCCGATATCCTCAGAACGGTATGGCCGTTCTTCATAGCTGGTACGATTATAGGTTATATGTACCCCTTACTCGTGTTAAAATTTCATAGCTTAATTCCTGTGGGAAGCACGGGAAATTCTCTATATACACACAGTGAGGTTTGATAGCACATCCGTATCTATAGTGAGACCCTGTGCTCACTCATTGCACTATGCCGTAAACTATGCTAACAGTGAGAGTTGGTCCCACCTCAACAGCGAGGCCACTGATGAAACACAAATTTGGGCTTGACACTGTTGGTGTCACTGTTGGTGGCACTGTTGCAGTCCTACCTCTCGCTTTAACCGCCCCTACTAGTGAAACGGCCCCCTGGGCTACTCTGTATGTACCACCAGGTGGGGCAAAATACAGCGGAGTGCAGGTTTCTGTGGGACTTTCCCAATACAAGTCAATGTGACTTAAGTTGTATGGTGCCTTATCTAACTTTGTACAATAAACGAGAAATAAAAGGCAAATCTGTTACAAGAAAAGAGGTCTAGGGTGCTGGGTGGTACCCTTCCTGGATGCCCTACTACCAGGGTTCTCTTATTTAGACGAGTACCTATGTAAGAACTCAGTCAGTCCATACACCAATATGTGGATAAATACTATGGAGAAACCAAACAAGAGTAGGTCATGTTGTTGTTTATCGCACGACAGCAAGATAGCATATTACTGTACGAGGCGAAGCCGAGAGCAGGAATACGCAGTCTTGCCGGAGTGCGATGAGCAATAACAAGACTAACTCGAGTTTGGTTTAGAATTTATCCTACCCCGCTCGTCTAAATTACTTCTACATTAACAAATGACGTCATTTGTCAAGTGTATCCCACTAGAGCGATATTTTTCATTTTTCTGAACTCCAGACCGAATACAGTGACCCAATGTTAAGCCTATGGAGTTTTTTATAAGGGGTAGGATAAAGAGATAATCTCTCAGGGAGATGAGATTAAATTCAGCTGAACTTCCTCAACAGTGAAACCTTAGCTTTCAACTATCCATCCAGGTTTAGTAATCATGTACACTCACTTGAAAGGAGAATATCCCATTATTCATGATATGAAGATGTGTGAGTATTGCTGGATGACAGTTATCCCATCCATGTGTATTAAATATGTTGTCACTTGTCATACTTTTTTTAACTATTCCCACTTCCCCACCACCAACATGGTGTATTTTGTGACTAGGTGAGCATGATTCCAGTATAGCACACCAGGTGGTAGCACTCTTCTCATTTACTTGATGGTGTCTTTAGAGTAGTCAGATTATACGAGAATCAGTAGGACTATAGGGTAGAACTTTAAATGCCAGCTGTATGATGCAGTTATATACATTATACAACTCTGTATCATCTCTATTTTAGTTCAATAGTTCATGACCATTCATTGTAAGTGTTCACTCGTCAAACTATATAGTACAACTCTTTAATAGAAATCTTTTGTATAACTATAAAAAATTATCCATTAGAATAGATTTACTATATGCTCACACGGAAAGTATTTTGGACAAATATACGGAATGACTCATTGGATTCTCTCTATATTGCATACTTTTATGAAATGACTCTTTGATGCAAGTGTATCATATACCTACACAGAATAAATCTTGCATATAACAGTATAGTATAAATATATGAAGTAACCCTTTGGTATTATTCTTTTATATACCTCTATGGAATAACTCTGATATGATATGATTATATTGCCTAACTATACAGAAGAACCTTTAGGCATAATTCTACTCTATAACTCTATGTTAAAACAGTCCTTTTTTAACATCATAATTGGTTGTATAATCCTATAGAGAAAACCTCTTCAAGTTTAGGGTCAGAGCTCATATCCCATCAGGTTGGAATCGCTATGTAATTTACGCGGCTTTGCCTTGTGAATTAATACGGGAATCAAACAAGATCTGACCCTAAACTTAAATAGATTCCTGAATTTATCTCACCCTTCACATTGACTAATGGGGTAATATTTGTGACATAATCCCCCATTGGATTTCCCCCCCCCCCAAATATCTAATGGGCGTTGGATACGAGTTCCCAATGTTAAGCCTATGGAGAAAAAATACCAGGGGTGAGATAATACTCTATAACTACACATTATAATTCAACAACTTGTAGGAGTAACACACCTGTAGAGTATAACAATATTTCCAT
This sequence comes from Alentia gelatinosa, assembly GCA_950022655.1. Lineage (NCBI taxonomy): Eukaryota > Metazoa > Annelida > Polychaeta > Phyllodocida > Polynoidae > Alentia > Alentia gelatinosa. The sequence goes on along the minus strand of OX465587.1, from coordinate 62,065,757 downwards.
ATAAGTAGGAGGAACACTTGACAATATCACAGAATTTCTACCGGTGACCTTTGTTTGTAGAACTCACAGTAGACATGGCGCCATGGCTGTCACATAGGCGCTCTCTTCCCAGATCTTTCGCGGCTCTAGCGCTGACTAATCTCTGCCCCAACCCAAAGTTCCCTGGGTATCCTCCAAGAACAAGGGAGACTAGCGAACATTTCAGATTCAAAACAAGGCAGCTGTCAAAAGTTATACAAGTCAAACAACTCACATATCTTGAGTATGGAAATATGGAAATTATTAATAGAGTTTTACAGACAATCCAACTGTTTCTTTTTCAGACTTAGACCATTTCATAATTGGAATCCATGGTTGATTAAACTGCACCTTCAGAAAAGCACATGGGCATTGTTGACAAAAGAAAGCCCTGCAACACATGAGGTGCTTTCCACTGTAGAAAGTAATCCCAGAGACTGTGTTTGGTTTGACATGAATACTAACAGAAATGAGTGTATATCATTTAACATATAAATATATCCATCTCTATTCACAAGTAGAACACATCATACCCCCAAAAGCCCTCAGAATTTAAGATATTTCCAAAACTGGCGTATGGGCTCGATTCGGGCCCAAACAGGCAGGTCGGTGCAGAGATATAAGCGGCTACAGGAAGTAGAGCGCAGAATCTGTGCTAGGAGAGTATCACATAGGTGTTCTCTGATTGGTAGTCTCTTTGACGACCGCTTGGGGCACAAGGGTCTGTGGTAGTCTACCAGTACTCGTCGCTGATTGGTGGAGATGCAAATTTTCTCGTTGGCATGCTATAAATAGTATGGATTCAAACCTGGGGAATCCCAAACAAACCTAAACGTGAGAACTGTCAGATGAATAAACTTCTCTGTTTATGAAAACCGAATTGACAATCTGTGCTATACTAATACATTTTCATATAGATTATTCATCAGCAATCCCAAACTTTAGAACAAAGTGTAATTCTTGTCCAAACTCGATTTCATTCTTTTTGAGCGATAATAGAGAACCAAAACAACACAGGGCTTACGTGACGTCATTTGAGCCGGCCATACTGCTTCCGGGTATGGAATTCCCTACCTCAGCCCCTAGACTCCTACAGGCCTTCCTTGAGCCGTGTACACGCCGTCTGGTGAGTGGTGGCCGCACTACAGGCTACTCTGATTGGCTGAGGGCGCGCATGCTCAGTAGCCGTCAGGGTAGCCGCCCTTTCTGACGTCAGAGGTGGCGTAGATCCCGGGCGTCTTACAGTGACTGCGGCACGAGAAGACACCCTGGATGACGGCCAGGCTGCTCTTCTCCGTCAAGACGTGGCCTTTCTCCTGGAGTCCCTTCAGAACCTCCTGTTTCAACAACAAGCGGATAATTATGACCTTGAGGCAGACTGGAGATGAAAAGTTTATTCACATAGAGTTTAGTCATTTTTTTGACAATTGAAATAGATTTGCTGAAATTGAAAATTAGCGAATTATTTTGTAAGGTCAGGATTTGGTTTCCTGAAATTTAAATATATCTTACGAATTGAAATTCCAAAGGAAGTATAGGATGGAAAAACAACATGTTTTTTTATCAATACTAGCTGAACAGTATAAAATTGAGAAAATTCCACAAGGGGAATAACTGATATTCGACACGGGGAATATATTGTATGAGGCATGGACATTAGTAGGCTATCAGAGTCTCTTGACATCATTTAAGAAAGGGTGGAGATAACGCAGATATGAAACTAGTATTTTAGTTGAATGATTCAAGTTGAGAGGTAGAATAAGGACTTATAAAAAGGGAGACAGTTTGACAACAGTCTCGAGGTTCCATTTAAGATTCATAAGACGTGGCAATAACACCATATAATGGCATGCTATAAAAAAAGAGAGGGCATTGTTGACAAAACAAAACCCTGCAACACATGAGGTGCTTTCAACTGTAGAAAGCAGTCCCAGAGAATGTGTCTGGTTTGACATAGATAATAATAGAAATGAGAGTATTTTATTTACCATATAAATATGTGCATCTCTATTTACATGTAGAACACAAAATACCCTGCAAATTTCTCAGAATTTAGGATGATTGAATAACTGGCGTATGGGCCGGATTTGATCCCAAACAGGCAGGTTGGGGCAGAAATACAGAGCGACCACAGGAAGTAGAGCGCAGTATATCTGCTGGGAGAGTGATGCGGGCAATGTGGAGACCACGACTGGCGGTGGTTTCCGGAAACCGACAGCTCAGTCTTAAGCCTACAGGTGGCGACCTCTGGTGTGTTTTCCCCAAATATGCTGCTTACATCAGGAGCTAAGTCACACAACGTAAGAAAATCAACCACTGTATGACTAAACGGGAATAAACACTTCTTACTCAAGATTTTATAGTTTTGATGCTGTGTTAGCTCATATGCTAGAGAGAGCGCCCACAACAGTGTGATGTCACTGTTGTGAAGGGTGGTTGTTATGCACGGTGTTCTTTATGACACCGTTTACCTGGAGATCGCATAGCAACGGTTTGGATTTGACGAGTAATTGTCATTTTCAAGGTAGCATCGGTTGATTATAGAAGTGCTTTCCCCTCATTCTTTAAATCTCAAAAGAAAAAAAAGGATGTTAGAATGAGACTGTCATCACTCACTGGGTCAAAGTCTGTCTCGTAGTTGAGCGCGTTGGGCAGTAGAGAGTCGTGGTGTGTCTATAGCGTCACACCATGTTAAGTGTATGGAGATTTATATGAGGGGTAGGGTAAAGGTCATCACTCACTGGGTCAAAGTCTGTCTCGTAGTTGAGCACGTTCGGCAGTAGAGAGTCGTGGTGTGTCTATAGCGTCACACCATGTTAAGTGTAGGGAGATTTATATGAGGGGTAGGGTAAAGGTCATCACTCACCGGGTCAAAGTGCGTCTCATAGTTGAGCACGTTGGGCAGTAGAGAGTCGTGGTGTGTCTATAGCGTCACACCATGTTAAGTGTATGGAGATTTATATGAGGGGTAGGGTAAAGGTCATCACTCACCGGGTCAAAGTGCGTCTCGTAGTTGAGCACGTTGGGCAGTAGAGAGTGGTGGTGTGTCTATAGCGTCACACCATGTTAGGTGTATGGAGATTTATATGAGGGGTAGGGTAAAGGTCATCACTCACTGGGTCAAAGTGCGTCTCGTAGTTGAGCACGTTGGGCAGTAGAGAGTCGTGGTGTGTCTATAGCGTCACACCATGTTAAGTGTATGGAGATTTATATGAGGGGTAGGGTAAAGGTCATCACTCACTGGGTCAAAGTCTGTCTCGTAGTTGAGCACGTTCGGCAGTAGAGAGTCGTGGTGTGTCTATAGCGTCACACCATGTTAAGTGTAGGGAGATTTATATGAGGGGTAGGGTAAAGGTCATCACTCACCGGGTCAAAGTGCGTCTCATAGTTGAGCACGTTGGGCTGTAGAGAGTCGTGGTGTGTCTATAGCGTCACACCATGTTAAGTGTATGGAGATTTATATGAGGGGTATGGTAAAGGTCATCACTCACCGGGTCAAAGTGCGTCTCATAGTTGAGCACGTTGGGCAGTAGAGAGTCGTGGTGTGTCTATAGCGTCACACCATGTTAAGTGTATGGAGATTTATATGAGGGGTAGGGTAAAGGTCATCACTCACTGGGTCAAAGTCTGTCTCGTAGTTGAGCACGTTGGGCAGTAGAGAGTCGTGGTGTGTCTATAGCGTCACACCATGTTAAGTGTATGGAGATTTATATGAGGGGTATGGTAAAGGTCATCACTCACCGGGTCAAAGTGCGTCTCGTAGTTGAGCACGTTGGGCAGTAGAGAGTGGTGGTGTGTCTATAGCGTCACACCATGTTAAGTGTATGGAGATTTATATGAGGGGTAGGGTAAAGGTCATCACTCACCGGGTCAAAGTGCGTCTCATAGTTGAGCACTTTGGGCATTAGAGAGTGGTGGAGTCGTGGTGTGTCTATAGCGTCACACCATGTTAAGTGTAGGGAGATTTATATGAGGGGTAGGGTAAAGGTCATCACTCACTGGGTCAAAGTCTGTCTCGTAGTTGAGCACGTTGGGCAGTAGAGAGTCGTGGTGTGTCTATAGCGTCACACCATGTTAAGTGTATGGAGATTTATATGAGGGGTAGGGTAAAGGTCATCACTCACCGGGTCAAAGTGCGTCTCGTAGTTGAGCACGTTGGGCAGTAGAGAGTCGTGGTGTGTCTATAGCATCACACCATGTTAAGTGTATGGAGATTTATATGAGGGGTATGGTAAAGGTCATCACTCACTGGGTCAAAGTGCGTCTCGTAGTTGAGCGCGTTGGGCAGTAGAGAGTCGTGGTGTGTCTATAGCGTCACACCATGTTAAGTGTATGGAGATTTATATGAGGGGTAGGGTAAAGGTCATCACTCACCGGGTCAAAGTGCGTCTCGTAGTTGAGCACGTCGGGCAGTAGAGAGTGGTGGTGTGTCTATAGCGTCACACCATGTTAAGTGTATGGAGATTTATATGAGGGGTAGGGTAAAGGTCATCACTCACTGGGTCAAAGTCTGTCTCGTAGTTGAGCACGTTGGGCAGTAGAGAGTGGTGGTGTGTCTATAGCGTCACACCATGTTAAGTGTATGGAGATTTATATGAGGGGTAGGGTAAAGGTCATCACTCACTGGGTCAAAGTGCGTCTCGTAGATGAGCACGTTGGGCAGTAGAGAGTCGTGGTGTGTCTATAGCGTCACACCATGTTAAGTGTATGGAGATTTATATGAGGGGTAGGGTAAAGGTCATCACTCACCGGGTCAAAGTGCGTCTCGTAGTTGAGCACGTTGGGCAGTAGAGAGTCGTGGTGTGTCTATAGCGTCACACCATGTTAAGTGTATGGAGATTTATATGAGGGGTAGGGTAAAGGTCATCACTCACTGGGTCAAAGTGCGTCTCGTAGTTGAGCACGTTGGGCAGAAGAGAGTCGTGGTGTGTCTATAGCATCACACCATGTTAGGTGTATGGAGATTTATATGAGGGGTAGGGTAAAGGTCATCACTCACCGGGTCAAAGTGCGTCTCGTAGTTGAGCACGTTGGGCAGAAGAGAGTGGTGGAGTCGTGGTGTGTCTATTGCCTCATTCAGATGTTTACCCAGCCACAACGCATGCGCGGCAACCTGAGATCAGAGATGGTGTCAGAGAAATACAAACTGGAATACTTTACACAGATCAGAATGGATTCCTTAGTTTTTATAATCTGTTGATTTTTGACAAGACCTGGGGCCCGTTTTAATTCGTAAAAGAACAATATATCCACTAGTTGGATAACCATGCAGCTTAAAGGCATATCCTACAATTTTTTTTAAATTTGTTTATTATGGATGACAGTTCTACACTAGGTAGATCTTCCACCGTCATGGGTGGTGCCACCTGGTGATTTGTAAATAATGTCCATTATTAGTCAAAACTGGTTTCTTGAGATTCATTCTAATTCTACATGAGTAAATCTAACATTTTGTCCAGCTTATCAAATCTTAATCGGTAAAACAGGCCAATTTACATTTGCTTGATTTACATATAAAATGTACTGAAAAATATGGTTTTCTTCAATTCTTTCAAAAACAAGGATGGTGACCTATGGTTTTTTAAACTTAAATAGGTAGTACTAGACAGATACTATATTCTGTGAAAGTTTGAGGAAAATGACATGGGTTTTACTATGTGAAAAAATACTTTTTAGAATTTTTATATATTCTAGTATAAAATTATCATCATATTGATCTATAAATCAAAAACTTGCACGATGACCCCCGATCTTTAGTCAGATATGTGTTCCACAACACTTGGAGATCATCATATTAAATTTTCAGGGAATTGACATGGGTTTTAATTTTCAAGCCAAATTGACCGATATGCCTTTAACAAATGACCACTGGAGCACTTTAAACTCCAGTATAAATAAAAACCTTTTAAAAAAAAATTTAAACTTACGTATGTGACCTCTGTGGTGATCTGCAGACCTCCAGAGCCACCCAGCACGTAGACGGGCTCCCCGGCCTGGTCTAAGAGGATGGTGGGCACCATGGAGGAGAGGGGCCGCTTGCCCGGGGCGATGAAGTTCGAGCTGGAGGAGGTGTAGCCGTTCTCCTGCTGGTCGCCAGGAGTGTTGAAGTCGTCCATCTCGTTGTTGAAGATGATGCCAGTCCTCCGCCCGCCACACTTACTGCCAAAACTACACAAACAAGATAAATATGTGATAATTGTAACACATTATGGTCCCGATTAGACAGACTTACTGCCGAAACTACACGAACGAGATAAATATGTAGTATTTGAATCACATTATGGTCCCGTCTGACAGACTTACTGCCAAAACTACATGAACAAGATAAATATGTGATAATTGTAACACATTATGGTCTCGTCTGACAGACTTACTGCCAAAACTACACGAACGAGATAAATATGTAGTATTTGAATCACATTATGGTCTCGTCTGACAGACTTACTGCCAAAACTACACAAACGAGATAAATATGTAGTATTTGTAACACATTATGGTCTCGTCTGACAGACTTACTGCCAAAACTACACGAACAAGATAAATATGTAGTATTTGTAACATATTATGGTCTCGTCTGACAGACTTACTGCCAAAACTACATGAACGAGATAAATATGTAGTATTTGTAACACATTATGGTCTCGTCTGACAGACTTACTGCCAAAACTACACTAACGAGATAGATATGTAGTATTTGCAGCAAATTATGGTCTTGTCTGACAGACTTATGGCTAAAACTACATGAACAAGATAAATAACTAGTATTTGTAACAATTTATTGTCCTGTCTAGCATACCTACTGCCAAAACTACAGAAACAAGATAGATATGTAGTATTTGATGGTTAAGTAAACTTACATAGTGCTGATGGGTGTGCTTTAATAAACTTACTAAGTATTGATGGGCGTGGTTTAATAAACCTATCAAATATTGAAGGGTGTGGTTTTGTAAACTCACTAAGTGTTGATGGGCTTTGTTTATTATAATTACTAAGTATTGATGGGCGTGGTTAAGTAAACTTATCAAGTGTTCATTGGCATGGTTTAATATAATTACTAAGTGTTGATGGGCGTGGTTTAGTAAACTTATCAAGTGTTCATTGGCATGGTTTAGTAAACTTACTAAGTATTGATGGGCGTGGTTTAGTAAATTTACTAAGTATTGATGGGCGTAGTTTAGTAAACTTACTAAGTATTGATAGGCTGTCACACAGAACACAACTCAACAGGTTCTTTGAATCAATGTTTCAGTACTTCTCATTGTGTTATACAAGTTACATGTGACCAGTGATGATGTTACAGGACACTCATGTCGTCTGTCGGAGTGTCGGGGAGCAACTACTGGGTGAGGGCTGTGTGCTACCCTCTATCTAACCCCAGCCCAGCGTGGCTGGAACTACGTCATACATTCCACAGCCTGCTCACTCTCCGAGCAGGGGCAAAACAACAAACACAGTCTCAGTTATAATACGGTTAATACATACCACTGTGTTACAATACGCCCCCCACGAGAATTTTGGCTTTTCTAAGACAGTCAAAATTCTGATAATAATAGATAGATAATACAGTGGGTCATATAAAGATACATATAAGAGGGTATATAGACAATCTTATTAAGTAGACAAAAAATACCTACAGTGTTACAATTTTATGTATCCAGGCAACCGCCTGGGCTTCGGATATGCCAGACACCCATGGCCAGCCACCTGGATACAAAGAATAACACTGGCAGGACCTAATGATATAGATGACAGTGCCAACTTATGTCTATGTTGCTGTCATAAGCTTCATATTTTCCTTTGCACAATAACTATTTATGTGTCTATTGTGGCATCCTTGCACCACCACAACGACACTTAGTTCTAAAAAAAACACAAAAAAACACAATAGACTTTGTGTTTGGTGATGGCCAATATCATCACAATGATGGATTGGCTATGTCCATACTACCATAGACACTTTTGTCCTTAACCATTATTTTAGGCATCCTCGTCCCATGACAACTTTTACCTCGCTGGGGTTATTATTGCCGGCATCCTCACACCGCCTTGACAATATAACCAACGTCTCTATATCTCTTTGCCAATTCAGGACACAATAGTCTTTGTGTCTTATAGAGCTTTATCGCCTGCGTCCTCGCACTGACAGGGCGACCTAGCTCTTTCCTTGTTTCCTTTCCTTAGCTGGGGCGGACATTTCGCCACAGTCCTGCTTTGAAAAATGAGCACATAGTTTATCATCTCCAGCAATCTCAGACCTTGACTGAGCTGGAGCATCAACGAATGTTGCACTGTCCTCATCATCCGATGGAGGAGTTACAATTACCCTTATACCATGAACACCTTGTTTTGAGACACCAGAACCATTATCGACACCATTACTATGAGCACTATTTATACTGTCACTATCACTGTAACTGGAGACAGTTCCCGTTTTTGTGCCCCCATCGTGATTTGTACCCTCATCACGATTTGCACCCTCATTTCCTTCTCTCCATTGTTCCTGCAGTACCGCAAGGGGAACATTATCATCTGTACTTGTGAAGTCGTCTGTACTCGTGGACGTCCTTCTCACATGTGGAGTAGCTAGACGCTCCCTTAGCCTGGCTAACGGAATGTTATCGTCATCATCATATGTAGAAGATGATTCATCTGAACTCCTTACCTCATTGTCGCTTTGGAAAGCGAGGCTCGCTGCTTCTTACAGTGAAAATACTGGACGCCAAAGCGACAATGAGGTAAGGAGTTCAGATATATTTGTTGACCCTTCTCCGCAGTGGGTATCACCCACTCTAGTGACGCCTTACGTAGGTGTGCCGCATGCACCTTTTGCGCCTTCCCTGTGACCACATTTCTTATCAAGAAATTTACTGGGGACAACTTCTCAATGATTCTAGTTTACTTTGCCTCTTGGTATTGAAATAATACACAGGATCACCGACCTTATACTCGACCACTTTTACTTTGCGGTCATAATACCGTTTTGTATGTTCTTGTGCCTTCTGCACATTTCCTTGTACCTTCACCATAGCCTTCTGGTGGTTCTCAAGAATTTTTTCATGTACCTCTCCTCCCATATATTTGTACCGTGGTTTTAGCAATGTATCTAAGGGAAGCAACGGATCCCTACCCGTCATGAGGTAAAATGGAGAGTGTTTTGTGGACTCATGCTGACATGTTCTCAGTGCCGGCACAAACAAACACATTTGTCAGAAACCAGTATACCCTCTATCAGTAAACCACTTTGAGGTAATTGCCATCTAATACACGTGTCGGGGCTTGTACACATTCTCACTAAAAGATATCTCGGGCCACAAGATCTCAGATAACCTTCCCCTACTCCTATTGTTCTCTAATGGTCACCCATAAAACATGTTCACACCATCTCATGGTGCACTACCCCTATTGTTCACAGCCATGTCCTGATAACTCTGTATCAAGCTGTTTCCGATTCTGGTGGAAAAAAACACATTCCTTAAGTCTGACAATTCAGTCTTACCCCTATTACTGCGAATTGTTGGATAAAAACATGGTCACAACACTGTACCCTATCGGAGAACATTGATAAACCTCCTGTTTCTCCTGTAAAAGATATCTCCACCAGGGCTTCACTGGCGCAACAACAGAGTCATTAATCACATGTTACACCACCTCCCATTGTTCTACCAGTTTGAGACTGATTTAACCCTTTACACACTGATTCTATATATACCACACCAATTCTATATCAAACAATATAGAACATGCACATATGAGTATAGAATACTGATAGATACTATGTTAGATACACGTTTATGATACGACTGTCATTTTATATTTCAGTAAAATAACTTTCTAGATACACATTTTCCAAATCAAACCAACACAACAGGGTTAGATTTAGTTCCACCAGGGGACTTTTAACACTTCTATGACTGCTTTACAGTCTAACCCAACACACATATTAATACTTGTACTTAGAACCACTTATTACAGATTATTTCAAATAATACTTGATTATTCTGTCTGTACTTTATACTTATATTTGTTTCTTATAGATATGATACGTTTCCATACCCTTTAGATAAACATTTCTCAACTTTGAAGGATCTCCGGGTTAAATACGGCGTCAATTCCAGCACCCCTGTAGTTATCCTCACACTTCCCAGAGAGCTGGAGGGGGGGGGGGGGGGGTTCAATACATTAATTCTATAGTCTCAGTTCCAGCTTTTCAAAATACATACACTTTGCAGGATACACTTCTAAATCTTCAGTTCATCTATAGAAACCTCTTTGATACATTAATCTTCGTGAAGTAATCAATTATCAATTATCACGCCTTATTTGCAATAATATCCGCAATTATTTCAGGCCAAATTCGGATTTATAATAAATAACATTTCAATGGCGAGTACCCCCCACAGCTTTCTTGGGACTGGGCTCCCTGCCGCGGCCGACACCCGCGACCCGGCGCCGACACCCGCGACCCGGCCCCGACACCCGCGACCCGGCGCCGACACCCGCGACCCGGCGCCGACACCCGCGACCCGGCGCCGTGAGTTTTTCTCACACCTACAATCATAAAGTTAACCCTCTACTTGGCTTTCTCATGCTGGCGGCCGGTGTGGTGCCAAAATTGGTTACCTTGCCATAAGTGGTAATAATCGCTCACTATTGTCTTTGGCGCATGCGCGAACATGCGCACTCTTGCAGTCCACAATCGGAGAGTGACAAATTCATCGGCACTCGAACTACTAGTTTGTTATTCTCCAAGCAGAGGTGTGTCATGTAAACACAGTGTCAACGTGTTTTCCGCGGGTGGGTTCAGAGTGTGACAGCGGCCGTTTCCGCACTTGCGGCCAACTGTGTATCGGGAGACGGCAAATATCTATATTTTCCCTTTGAGTAATCAAGATATAAACTTACGTTTACGGGGAGTAGAGGTCTATGGTTTACGAGGCTATATGAAGCCTAGAATAGTCCGTGACATCTAAGCGGTACAGGACGGGAAGAGACATGCTGGGATAGAGTGAGCGATAATTACCACTTTTGGCAGGGTAACCAATTTTGGCACTACACCGGATCCTCGACTCGGCCTCTGCGGCGTGTCCGTATTCATATAGCTCAGGCTGGCGTCGGCGTCTCGTCCTCCACCAGTATGGCCATCTAATAGACCACAATAGGGCCTACATTTAAACCTCAATATCTCCGATAATAATAGGAGTATCAAGACGATTTAAAAAGCACATTACTAAAAAAATATAGCTCTACATGCCACTAATAACAGATTATGACAAGCGGATGATATTTTGCCTACATTTCACAGATCAAACCATCATATTGTCAACATTTTGTCCTTCAGGGCTCATATATATATATGCTCATTTTGGGTGTCTTTTTACTTGTGTCATTTTACTGGTGTTTGTTCATGGCATACTTAGGGTACTGTAAACTGTAACTCACAACATGATTTGGATTCTTCTGTCCTCTCTGTGCTGCTGCTGCTGCTGCTGCTGCTGCTGCCTGAAGCACTTCATCTCTGGTCTTCTCTGCAATTTTCTGTCTTCTCTGCAGGCCAGTTCAGGTTCTGTCTTCCTTCTTTGCTCCCAAAATGCAGGAATTACGTAGAATTCCTACTCATCATGTCGGTCACGGCACCATTAACGAGCTGTGTCACACAGAACACAACTCAACAGGTTCTTTGAATAAATGTGTTAGTACTTCTCATTGTGTTATATAAGTTACATGTGACCAGTGATGATGTTACAGGACACTCATTTCATCTGTCGGAGTGCTGGGGAGCAACTGCTGCGTGAGGGCTCTGCGCCACCCTCTATCTACCCCAGCCCAGCATGGCTGGAACTACGTCATACATTCCACAACCTGCTCACTCTCCGAGCAGGGACATAACAACAAACACTGTCTTAGTTATAATACTGTTAATACATACCACTGTGTTACATTAAGGGAAAGAGATAAGTTTGTAGATGTGTGTTAACATTGGATCCAATTTTAAGTCATTGTCACACAGAACACAACTCAACAGGTTCTCTGAATACATGTTTTAGTACTTCTCATTGTGTTATACAAGTTACATGTGACCAGTGATGATGTTACAGGACACTCATGTCGTCTGTCAGAGTGCCGGGGAGCAACTGCCACGTGAGGGCTCCTCGCTACCCTCTATCTACCCCAGCCCAGCGTGGCTGGAACCACGTCATACATTCCACAGCCTGCTCACTCTCCGAGCAGGGGCAAAACAAACAAACACAGTCTTAGTTATAATACTGTTAATACATACCACTGTGTTACAAGGCATGGTTAAGTAAACTTATCAAGTGTTTTTTTGTTTTTTTTGGTTTATTGCAACCAGTTCTTGGCGTTGCTGTTGATTGGCGTGGTTTAGTATAATAACTAAATGTTGATGGGCATTGTTTAATAAACTTACCAAGTGCTGATGGGCGTGGTTTAATAAACTTATTAAATATTGAAGGGTGTGGTTTTGTAAACTTACTAAGTGTTGATAGGCTTTATTTATTATAATTATTGAAGGGCATAGTTTAATAAACTTACTAAGTGCTGATGGGTGTGCTTTAGTAAACTTATCAAGTGTTGATTGGCGTGGTTTAGTTTAATTACTAAATGTTGATGGGCATGGTTTGATAAACTTACTAAGTGCTGATGGCCGTGAATTTAGTAAACTTACTAAGTGTTGATGGGCGTGGTTTAGTATAATTACTAAGTATTGATGGGCGTGGCTTAGTATTATTACTAAGTATTGATGAGCGTGGCTTAGTATAATTACTAAGTATTGATGGGCGTGGTTTAGTAAACTTACTAAGTGTTGATGGGGGTGGTTTCATACATTCCACAGCCTGCTCACTCTCCGAGCAGGGGCAAAACAAACAAACACAGTCTTAGTTATAATACTGTTAATACATACCACTGTGTTACAAGGCATGGTTAAGTAAACTTATCAAGTGTTTTTTTGTTTTTTTTTGTTTATTGCAACCAGTTCTTGGCGTTGCTGTTGATTGGCGTGGTTTAGTATAATAATTAAATGTTGATGGGCATTGTTTAATAAACTTACCAAGTGCTGATGGGCGTGGTTTAATAAACTTATTAAATATTGAAGGGTGTGGTTTTGTAAACTTACTAAGTGTTGATAGGCTTTATTTATTATAATTATTGAAGGGCATAGTTTAATAAACTTACTAAGTGCTGATGGGTGTGCTTTAGTAAACTTATCAAGTGTTGATTGGCGTGGTTTAGTTTAATTACTAAATGTTGATGGGCATGGTTTGATAAACTTACTAAGTGCTGATGGCCGTGAATTTAGTAAACTTACTAAGTGTTGATGGGCGTGGTTTAGTATAATTACTAAGTATTGATGGGCGTGGCTTAGTATTATTACTAAGTATTGATGAGCGTGGCTTAGTATAATTACTAAGTATTGATGGGCGTGGTTTAGTAAACTTACTAAGTGTTGATGGGGGTGGTTTAGTAAACTTACTAAGTGTTGATGGGCGTGGTTTAATAAACTTACTAAGTATTGATGGGTGTGGTTTAGTAAACTTACTAAGTGTTGATGGGCGTGGTTTAGTAAACTTACTTAGTATTGATGGGCATGGTTTAGTAAACTTACTAAGTATTGATGGGCGTGGTTTAGTAAACTTACTAAGTATTGATGGGCGTGGTTTAGTAAACTTACTAAGTATTGATGGGCGTGGTTTAGTAAACTTACTAAGTATTGATGGGCGTGGCTTAGTATAATTACTAAGTATTGATGGGCGTGGTTTAGTAAACTTACTAAGTACTGATGGGCATGGTTTCGTAAACTTACAACGAGTTGATGGTGCTGGTTGTGGCTACGGCTTCCCCGTCTGGCCCGACGATTGAGAGGTGGGAGGTGCCGGCTGACTTGGGCAGTGCGTGGTTGGCGGGGTGGTAATACTCCGGGTCGTGTGTCCTTTCTGTGATGTACGACCGAGTCTCATCAGCATAGTCACGTGACGTCATGTTAGCCACAAACTGCAAACAACAACATTAAGTTTTACATCATTTCGGTTTATTTGCTCAGAATTAGGTTTTGTTGATAATTCATAGTCAAAGATATATTGAGTGAATTATGGAAAATAGTAAATTAGCCATTTAAAATATAATTTTTGAGAAATTCCTTTATGACTGTAAAGGTTATGTATACATCTTCTTTTGCTCTGCAAAAACAGTCAGAAGTATTTTGTATAATAGTGTGTAAAACAGGGTGCAGTTGAGAGTATTTATTATCCACTTAGTACAAAGAGAAAATAAAATAAAAATGTTCCTAGCATGCAAAGTAGTGCATCGAAAGGGCAGCCACTATTTTGTCTTTCTTTTTATGATATATTATGGTGTAGGGGGAAGTAGTATGTAAGTACTTAAAGTACTGTATGGGTATTTATCATCCATGGTATACAAAGACAAAATGTAAACCGCGACCCATTACATAAAACCAGTCAGATACCATAACTGTGGTAAACGGGTTCAAATTTGTGGTAACCACAGCTGTTCATTTGTACTGTAAACAGTGGGGCCACATGTCTTTTTTTACCTGGTGCACATCGTTGAAGTCTGGGTCGGCGAGGAAGGAGCGACGAGCGTAGCCGAACTTGAAGGTCTCGACAATACGGTGGTAGGTGAGAGTACGGCGACTGAGCGGACTGTCCTGTGAGATGTCAGCCGGTGTCAGGTCGAACCCTGCCATAAACAACAACAAGTAGAATATTTATATAGAACTGTATCAAAAATCGTACAAATAAACAATGCTACACGAGAGTAGCCAAACTTGAAGGTCTCGACGATGCGGTGGTAGGTGAGAGTACGACGACTGAGCGGACTGTCCTCTGAGATGTCAGCCGGTGTCAGGTCAAACCCTGCCGTAAACAACAACAAGTAGAATATTTATATAGAACTGCAGTGAGAATCGTACAAATAAACAATTCTACACGAGCGTAGCCGAACTTGAAGGTCTCGACAATACGGTGGTAGGTGAGAGTACGCCGACTGACCGGACTGTCCTGTGAGATGTCAGGAAAATTACATTAGGTTTTGATTTTTAAGGCAAATATCTCAATATGCCTTTAAAAAAAGACAAAGTAGTATACGCGAAGAGTTTTAACCCAGGTTTACCTCCTAGTTGAGCACGTTCAGATATATTGCATAGATTAAAGAGAGGTAATATAGACTTTTAGCGTGCTGCAAGAAGTATCCCTTCACTATCAGGGTGCCAACTCTGTGACATTGCTAGGGCACATATGACCAGTGTCCTAGTGTCTCAGAGAAGTGCATAGTGCTAAAATCTCTGATTATGGACATTATTGAAAAAATTAAACTGCTTTTCAAAATGTTTAATATTGGACAAACGATAATAGAAAAGCTGATACGGGGGTCCTAGGGCAGGTCTTGTTTAAAGGCATATTCTACAATTCTCGCAGGCGCCACCTTGTCATTCTTTGATATTGTCAATTATCAGTCAAAACTCGTTTCTTGAGATTCCATCTTATTCTAAATGAGCGAATTAAGCATTTGACCAGTTCATCCAATTCTAATATGTATATGGGCTTATTCATATTTGCTTGATTTACATAGGAAATGTACAAATATGGTATTCTTCAATTCTTTCAAAAAAGGATGGTTACCTTTTGTTGAATTTTAGAACTTAAATGTATAGTACTATATATCTACTATATTCTGTGAAAATTTGAAAAAAATGACATGGGTTTGATATTGATCTCTTAATCAAAAACTAGCATGGTAACCCCAAATTTTAATTATCAATCCAAATTGTCTGATATTCATGAAACATATTTCGATGTGCATGATGATTCAACCTCATTATGGACAGGACTATTTTTTCCGGAATCTCCTGCAGGAGATTCTGACATGTCAGAATCTCCAGGTAGCTGTTTCCAGGTGGTCTATACATTTCCTATGAAGACTATGAGAAAACGTGGTTACTGAGCCCGTACGGGTGGCCGTTCGAGGTCATTGGATAAAAAAATACGGCCCGACGCCGCAGGCGGGAGGGCCGTATTTTTTTCATCTAATGGCCGAGAACGGCACCCGTACGGGCTCAGTCACTACGTTTCCTTATTACTATACACCTCCAACTCATTTAAAACGCCGTTTCATGACCTTCCCTGCACCGTGGTTAATGCCCCTGTTCCTGTACAAAGCTAATGACAGGAGGGAGGGTGAAAACCCGGCAACTGCCGACGTGGAGCGGACTATGAAATGTATGACACAGGACTACCTGGAACTCTGGTAGCCAATGTAATTATGACGTCGACGACGCGGAGCGGCCTAACGGGAAGTGATCGGACTTGTTTATATCAATCAATCTCGCATATTTTAGCTATTTAAACGGTTTGATGTGAACGCCATATGTCAGGTGCCTCGATATTTGGACAGTACACACTTCCATTTGTTACAGGTAAGGCTTAGCATGTCTCTCAAGTTATGAATGGGAGAGAACGGCCATTTTTTTGTTTATTTTTGACACGGACAATGCTCTCGCGCTATCGCGATAGTGTACGTTAGTACGACATAGTGTTCGTCGCAGCGGGACATACGTTTTTACATGCTTAAGCCTATGGGAATCACTACGTCCTACTACTCAGCGGGCCCGAACGTTATTTATACTATATGCCTAGCAGCGGGTAGTAATCCATAGACGTTCGCCTATAGGTGTATAGCAATACTTAATAGGTGGGTAATGATATGAAGAGACGTCACAAGTTTTAGTCTGAGTTTATTTATCCCACACATTTTGTTGGCTCCGTAATTTCACGAGTCGAAGATGAGTGACATTACGGAGCCAACAAAATGAGTGGCATATATAAACTCAAACTCAAACGAGTGGTGTCTAGATTTTACCCTACCCTGTTTCCATATTTTTTCAGTATCAGAAAGGAGTGGCATAAACAACACTTTGTCACAACCGTGACATAAAAAAATCCCATGTTAAGCCTATGGCGTTTTTTATTAGGGGTAGGAAAAAGGCCAAGAACCCAAGAACTTCTTTGTTTACCTTCTAGTATGTTGAGCATGTACTGCAGGGCTGGTCCGCTAGATGGCGGTGGCATCGTGTTGACGGTGAGGTTTCCCGTCTTTAATCTGGTCACGGATGGCTTCCTCCACACGGGTCTGTACTGCCTCAGGTCGTCATGGGTGATGATCGCACCTGTAAGTCACAAACATGCTGGATTATATACCCACCTATATACATGATCCACTAATACAGTGTCCACAATACACCTGTAAGATGTGTGTTTGTGTTTGGTTTGATTTTACATCCAGTCAACCATTATAGGTCCTTTCCAGACTTTCTCAAGGTTCTTTTACACCACTAGGGTGTTGATCAAATCTATGTGATGAATTTAGGTAGAAATCTCACCCCTATACACATTCACCGAGGTGAGAGTTCTTTTACCTCCCACACCACATAGACATGGTATGAGAAGGATGGCCTTTGTTATAGCAGTAAATCTACCACTGCTGGGGGTGGGACTCGAACCCACAAAGTCTTACAAGTCCGGTGCTCTATCCACTGAGAAACTCCCCACCCCACACCTGTAAGAATATTACATTTGAACCTTAATATCAGAGAACTTGCCTTAGAGGATATGAGACTGACACAGCACGAAAACCACCATTTTACATATATATGCGCCCGAGGTATATAAGCATACTTTTGCGTATACAAGGTCGTCCTATTCCCCGTGTGTATACGCCTTATCTATTAGCGTATATAGGCCAGTCTAATTTGTGTCATGTATACAGCAATTCCGTGGGCGACTATACAATAATTCCGATCTCTGCATATAGGGGACACCACTGTATCATATTTTATTTACCATTAGTTATTAAGTATGTATTATATGAAAAATACAATCTTATATCACCAATTTATTTTATAAAACCATTATAAAACCTCATTGAGTATAAATTGATTAATTTTACATAATAACCCCTGCATTACGTTGGTTTTTTACTGGTTTCAAAACACCATTTCTTTGTGTGGGCAGTCTTGGTCCAGTATATGATTGCACGGTTCAAACTTATAGTTGACTCCTGAAATCATCTTACCCCTGTGTGAATGCGGCCGTGCACATGTGAATGCAGCCACCCGTCCTCTGCTTGTCCCCTGTTATGCTTCATTAATGACGTATTCTAGTGCTGTAGTTACTCAGGTTTTATTGACAGGGTCAACAGGAAGTGAGTGTCGCCGACGGCGGTGTCTCACGACAATATGTATCAAAACATTACATCTCCCTTTGTTTCTTTTCTTTTAAATAAAGAAGACAAATGACTATATGATAATACAAAACCATGTCTGAAAATATGTATGAGTATATTATTATGAGTGTCTTTTGATTTAGCTCTGAGATTGATACTTGTTAGACTAGTAGATTAAGAGTCTTTGGTATATTTATAGCAATGACATTTATAAAGTCCTTGGGCATTTTAAATGCTGAAAAGGAGAAAAACACAACTGGCAAATGACAATGACAGTGTTCACAGATTTTACAGATCTATAGATCAGATTTCACAGATCTAGTCTTTGCACTGGCTTTGATTCCCTGCCGCTCCGGGTTTTTGTTGTTACTGGTGGTACTGCCTTCATCGGAGTGGTTGCAGACCTTCTTATAGCTCTCCGCTTGGGAGCGGGCACTGGTACTAGTGGCGGCTCCAACTGAGGTGGAGGTCTGACAGCGACAGGCGTTGTCGGTTGCGGTACATGTAGTGGTACTGGTACCGGTGGCGGCACTGGCTCAGCAGGCTGTAGTGTTGCAGGTGGTGGCACTGGCTGCTGTACAGGTAGCTGGGTGGGTTTCGGCAGTGGCTGGGCGACATGTGGTACTGGCATATGTAGGGGAACTGTGGCTTCGGGGCTTGCTCTTAACTTGAGCTGACTCCGATTGCGTCTGTATTTCCTACCCCGACACTCGACTACATATGACCGCGGCGTGTTATGATGAGACACCACAGTTCCTGGTACCCACTGTTTGGTTCCTGGCAGTGGTGCCATACGGATGGGGTCTCCTGGCTTGAGAACATAGTTAGGCTTAGCAGCTCGCTTGTCGTAGTGTGCCTTTTGTTTGTCTTTGTCAGCATCCAGCAGTCGACGGACCTTGTCAACATCGTATGACTTTGGTATTAGGAGGCTCCTTGCTGCTGGCAGCTTGTTTCTGGGTCGGCGGGACATGATCAGCTGCGCTGGCGACAGGTCGCAACTATCCAGTGGTGTTGACCTATAGTCCAAGAGGGCTAACTGTTTATCTCCTGCCTTCTCCCACAGACTTTTCACTGTCTGTACGGCGCGTTCCGCAGCTCCATTTGACTGTGGAAAATGTGGTGACGATGTCACATGCTCAATGCGCCAGTTCTCACAGAATACGTTGAACTCGCGAGAGGAGAATTGGGGTCCGTTATCACTGCGTAGACGGCGGGGAATGCCATGCCTAGCAAACTGGGCCTTTAACATGTTGACTGTAGCGGTACTTGTCAGATCTTGCAGCGGGTCTACTTCTATGAACTTCGAAAAGTAGTCTACTACTAGCAAGTAGTGCTGGCCTTCCCATTCGAAAAGGTCTGCTCCAACCTCTAACCATGGGCCGTCCGGTGTCTTGGTAGGGCGGAGGGGCTCCTTCTCGTTCTGATTACCGAAACTGTTACAAATGTCACAATCTCCTACTAAGTCCTCTATCTGTGCTGACATAAGTGGCCAGTATAGGGTCTCCCTGGCCCTCTTCTTGCACTTGGCAATCCCTAAGTGCGACTCGTGGACTTGTTCCAGCAAGGATCCTCTCATGCTGGGTGGTACTCGTCAACTCATATCTGGCAAGAACTTGCCAGGTGTATAAATGATACACTGCACAAAAATCACTATTTTACATATGTATTTCACACCTGGCGTATATCAGCGGAAATATCATCTACCCCGCTGCCTCCCGCCCGTTTGTGTTGGTAGAAGTACAGGTGTCCTCAGTAGGAAGCCCTCCCCCCGCTCCCCTCCCCCACCTCGTTCACTGCACGAAAAGTACCCGCTTTACATATGTATCCGAAACGCGTCTAACAGTAGGATTTTGCGTCTAGAAGTTAGACCTGTTATCCGTCTCGTAGACACCTTATCTAGTGGCGTATATACATGTCCATGGTGCGGTCTTATATACGTCATATATACACCTGATTTCGTTGTATATACACCAATCTCAAAAAGTTCCATTCTCTGCCACTTGGGGACACTACTGGTAGCATATTTCATTTGCCATTATCCATCCAAGTCTGTATTATATGAAAATTGCAATCTTATATTACCAATTTATTTTATAAAAACCTAATTAAGTATAAATTGATTAATTACACATAATAAACCCTGTATTTGTTGTTTTTTTACCGTTTTTCTAATAGATTTGACTTTAAAACACCATGCCTATGTGTGGTCAATCTTGGCTTAGCATATAAGCACCCTCTTCAAGGTTAAAGCTAACTACTGAAATCATTTTACCCCCTGCGAATGCGACTGCACAGGTGTGAATGCAGCCGCATTCACACCACATGTCTACCCGGCCCCCGCCGACACCATAACACCTCGCGGCGGGCAGTGGCGGGCATGGGCGGGCGGTGGAGGGTGGGGGAGGGTTTCCCACTGAGTCAACCTGTACAAACGCTGCTGGCGGCGGGCGGTGGCCGGTGGCCGGCGGGCAGCGGGTAGACTGTAGTACGTCCCGTTGTCGCTAGGTGCCAGGGCGCTCATGCTCCCAAACCCAGAAGGCGGCGCGGTGCGTGGACGGACTAGGCAGCGGGGGGCTTCTCACTGAGGCTGGCTGGGGGTGGCGTGGGGTGGTGGGGGGGGGGGGGCAGTAGGGGATGGGGTTGGGAGGTCGCGGGTGGCAGGTCAGTGTTGGTGTATCCTCTATCAACACCCACAGGCCCTGGTGGGCTGCGGGTCGCACTTTTTTTTGTTTTTTGGTATCATATATACGCCTGGCGTATATATATGTTGCGCAGAGTATATTTTATCTTAAATACGCCAGGCGTGAAAGACAACCAAGTCGCGTGCATCTACATATGGAAACTGTCTTGTAGACGCCCGAAACGTAGACGCATATAAGAGGTGTATACAAGTATAAACAAGCCACGATACAGCAGATATGTGCATTATCGCAATGGCGTATATATATGTAAAATAGTGGTTTTCGTGCAGTGATAACAACACTATATTCAGCCGATACATGCGCTGCCGCGATGGCATATATAGGAATAAAGTCGTGGTTTTCGTGTGAGCTCTTAGAGATGGTGTTGCCACATCAAAAGTCCAGATTCGTCTGTCTTTTACCTATGGTGAGTGTCCACAGAAAACATATAGGAATTTCTTCACATACTGTATAAGATATATTATTACATATTTTAAAAATCATAAATCACTATTCCTGTGTTTTTACTCTTACCGCAGTCCTTGAGGTCGGCTACGATGTCCTGGGAGAGGGATCCATTGTAAAATGTATCCGGTCCTTCGTTGGCGATCCTCTCCAGAGTGTCGGCCAGGCGGGGGACTTTCAGTGTATCTCCCTCCTGATACAGAGTCCCATCCGCCTTCACATACCGCTCCCTGAAAGTAGTCCCCATAGACTTGACATGGGAACTCATATCCAACGCCCATGGAGTATTTATTCACATACCGCTCCCTGAAAGTAGTCCCAATAGACTGAACATGGGATCTTGTATCCAACGCCCATGGAGTATTTATTCACATACCACTCCCTGAAAGTAGTCCCCATAGACTTAACATGGGGAACTCATATTCAACCCCCATGGAGTATTTATTCACATACCGCTCCCTGAAAGTAGTCCCCATAGACTTAACATCGGGAGCTCGTATCTAACGCCCATGGAGTATTTATTCACGTACCGCTCCCTGAAAGTAGTCCCCATAGACTTAATCTGGGGGACTCGTATCTTACGCCCATGGAGTATTTATTCACATACCGCTCCCTGAAAGTAGTCCCCATAGGCTTAACATGGGGAACTGATATTCAACCCCCATGGAGTATTTATTCACATACCACTCCCTAAAGGTAGTCCCCTTAGACTTAACATTGGAAACTCGTATCCAACACCCATTGAGTATTTAGAGAAATACTCAATGGGGGATACACAATACAAACTTGATGGGGTAGAAGCTCTGACCCTAAACTTCCTCAGGTTTCCTCTATTGTATCTTTATTTATATACATATGGAGTATACTTTATGCATGTAAATAGAGAAGATACTTACGATAGTAGTTTATCTTTCCTGATGGCGGTCTCCGTGTCCTGTATCGCCTCCGCTAAAGCCTGCTTCACCACGTAACCCTCACGGCACATGCGCAGAGCAGGTTCAAACAGTTCCCGCCAGGGGAGACGCCCGAATCTCTGCCATGCGTAGTGGAAGCTGCGGATTTCCCCCGGCACTGCTGTGGACAGGCCTCCTGCAACATTAGGAGGTCGCTCGGATATCACTACGCGTCAACTACTCGGAGATTACGGTTCATTCATTATTGTGTATAAGCCATATGTAAAATATCACAGTAAGGCAGTTTGACGTGGCGCTGCTGTCGACAGTCCGCCTGTAACATCAGAGAGGTCGCTCGCATATTACTGCGCGTCAACTACTCGCATATTACGGCTCATCCATTATTGTGTATAAGCCATATGTAAAATAGCACAGTAAGGCAGTTTGACGTGTCGCTGCTGTCGACAGTCCGCCTGTAACATCAGAGAGGTCGCTCGGATATTACTACGCGTCAACTACTCGGAGATTACGGTCACTCATACACATAACATTCGTTATTGTGTATAAGCCATATGTAAAATAGCACAGTAAGGCAGTTTGAGGTGGCGCTGCTGTAGACAGGCCTCCTGTAACATCAGAGAGGTCGCTCGGATATTACTACGCGTCCACTACTCGCAGATTACGGTCACTCATACACATAACATTTGTATATGGAATAGAGAAGGAGAAAGAAGTATCATATAGAACGACTTGACCATGCTGTACAAGCGATAAAACGAGATGATAATTTACGGTTTGTACAGAGTGAGGCGTTGGGAAGAATGACTAGTGCATTGTGTAATGATCTGTGAATATAAACGAATAAAACAAATTCACAGAAGGGTACCTGAGCTTGAGGAGGCGTTGGCGAACATGTTGATGTGTGCCGCACGTGGCGCCACCTCGCGGCCGTCCAGAGAAAACATCCTCCTCTCCGTACTGCCCCTCGGTCTGCAACGACAACAACAACAATCATCATTAATAAGGTCTGCAACGACAACAACAATAACGACAATCAGCAATAAGGTCTGCAACAACGACAAAAACAATCGTCATTAATAAGGTCTGCAACAACGACAACAACAATCATCATTAATAAGGTCTGCAACAACGACAACAACAACAATCACCATTAAGGTCTGCAACAACGACAACAACAATCATCATAAATAAGGTCTGCAACAACAACAACAACAACAATCACCATTAAGGTCTGCAACAGTGACAACAACAATCATCATTAATAAGGTCTGCAACAACAACAATAACGACAATCATAATCAATAAGGTCTGCATCAACGCCCACAACAACAAAAACAATCACCAATAAGGTCTGCAACGACGATAACAATCACTAATAAGGTCTGCAACAGCGACAACAGCAACAACAAAAACAATAACGACAATCATCATTAATTAGGTCTGCATCAACAACAACAACGACAACAACAATCACCAATAAGGTCTGCAACAAGGACAACGACATTGACAATCATCATTAATAAGGTCTGCAGCACTGAAAACAACCCTCACTTTAAAGGTCTGTAACAACGACAACAACATACCCATACCCTGAACATTATGCATGCCCATACTACGATATGCACCATTGATGTAAGCGTTAACATACAAAGTGGATCTACCATACTCTGAGCATTATGCAGTACTTTATTGCAATATGTACCATTAATGTCAGGTTAAATACAAAGTGGATCTGTATTACTTACACGTCGTAAATCATCATAAAGTGACCACCGCTGATCCCCATACTCTGAGCGTTATGCAGCACCTTACCATTATATGCACCATTGATGTAAACGTTAACATACAAAGTGGATCTGTATTACTTACATGTCGTAAATCATCATAAAGTGACCGCCGCTAATCCCCATACTCTGAGCGTTATGCAGCACCTTACCATTATATGCACCATTGATGTAAACGTTAACATACAAAGTGGATCTGTATTACTTACATGTCGTAAATCATCATAAAGTGACCGCCGCTAATCCCCATACTCTGAGCGTTATGCAGCACCTTACCATTATATGCACCATTGATGTAAACGTTAACATACAAAGTGGATCTGTATTACTTACATGTCGTAAATCATCATAAAGTGACCGCCGCTAATCCCCATACTCTGAGCGTTATGCAGCACCTTACCATTATATGCACCATTGATGTAAACGTTAACATACAAAATGGATCTGTATTATTTACACATCATAAATCATCATGAAGTGACCGCCGCCGATCCCCATACTCTGAGCGTTATGCAGCACCTTACTACGATATGTGAACCCTAACATACAAAGTAGATCTGTATCACTTACACATCGTAAATCATCATAAAGTGGCCGCCGCCGATCCCCATACTCTGAGCGTTATGCAGTACCTTACTACGATACACACCATTGATGTAAACGTTAACATACAAAGTGGATCTATATTACTTACACATCGTAAATCATCATAAAGTGACCACCGCCGATCCCCATACTGTGAGCGTTATGCAGTCCCAGACACAGCAGACTGGCGATGGCTGCATCCACTGCAGACCCATGTTTCTCTGCCAGTATCTTCCTGAAATCAGATCCAACACATAAAGTTATAACACAATAATGACTGGTTTTGTGTATGAATGGCCGTAATCTCTGTAGTTGATACATAATAATATCCGAGCGATTAGTGAGGATATTACGTCGTCAAGTACAAGGAGATTCGATCATTCGTATACAAAACCATTATCATTATTGTATCTATTACCCACCCACAAGATTAATAACAAATCTATTGCAATAAAATTGTTTCTGTTAGAAATTTATTTCCAAACATCACAGCAGATTACTGCCAGCACAGTCAAGTGTGGCAGTAATTCGGTGTAAACTTACACCAATAACCCCATTAACCTGTACATTAAGCATGCAAAGTGAGCTATTACAATGATTTCTGATGGTAAATGATATCATCATGACTGATTCTAAATAATTAATATTGAAAGAACATTCAAGAAACTTATTTCAAAGTACATGATAATTTGACCTTATTATGGACAGGACTATTTTTCCTGAATTGGCGGGTAATAAAGTAGAATATATAGACCCTCCAGACGTTACTGTGAGAAGGTAATTGTGTAAGTTAACACCAGATGTATTGTTAGAAGGTAATTGTGTAAGTTAACACCAGATGTATTGTGAGAAGGTAATTGTGTCATTTAACACCAGATGTACTGTGAGAAGGTAATTGTGTCATTTAACACCAGATGTATTGTGAGAAGGTAATTGTGTCATTTAACACCAGATGTACTGTGAGAAGGTAATTGTGCTAGTTAACACCAGATGTATTGTGAGATGATAATTGTGCTAGTTAACATCGATGCACTATAACAATTTTTGGTCTTAGATGAAGAACCCTCCTAGGATCATGTCAGCAATCCAAGACAAATCTTAGGATGAAAGACCTTTCCTGTTTAACAAGTGGTGACCCCCGTAGGGTGTGAAATCTTGTATAATTAGTCTCCTGGGACTGAATTCAGTCTTGGGCTAAGACAAAACAGGCTGTAAGACAGTTGTGGGATCCCTATGGAAGAGAGTTCCTAGGAACTGCAGGTAGTGCCACATAGTGGGGGATGTGGTAACTAATTTCACCATTTTCAATTATCAACGAATCTAACTAAAAGTTTAAGTTATTACCCTGCTAACATTGCCGTTTTGCATTGCATACCATTATATACATATTGCCTCTAGTAACATTGATAAATAAGAATGTTCTTTGTGAATTTGAATCACCTAAGACACCCATGTAGGTGTCCCCCATTTAGGACCCTTTTGGGTATGTGGAGGACTGTTTGTAAAATGTGGGTCAAACTTGTTAAAGACTTTTGAGAATCTGGCTGAGATCCTTGGCTAAGACAGTCCCCCGCTAAGATTGTCTTACTAGTTAAACGCAAACCGT
Source organism: Alentia gelatinosa (assembly GCA_950022655.1). Lineage (NCBI taxonomy): Eukaryota > Metazoa > Annelida > Polychaeta > Phyllodocida > Polynoidae > Alentia > Alentia gelatinosa. Next base: position 62,039,452 of record OX465587.1, on the reverse strand, counting down.
ACTAGGAACTCTCTTACAGGCATAACTCTCTTTGGACCACCTTGTCAATCTCCCCCCAGATGTTTGGCGGTACTCACGTCCCTATAGTAGAACACTCTCCGGCGTCGGCGGCCACTGCGGCAAAACGGTACTCGCCCACGGCCGACCTTGACCCCGGGTCACGGCCGAGCACGCCCAACATGGACTCTCCCTGCTGAAGGTCATCCTCCTCCGTCCTGAAGGTCACCAGCCCCAAACTGAGGCCAGCCACTAGCGCCACCCCGGCCACGACGAACACTAAGCCGAGAATGACCTGCGAGATGCGGAACGATGTCGGGTTCTTCCTGAAACATGAACAAATGTCGTCTGCTTTATGAAATGTGGAAAGACGCGCTTCCACTCTGTACATCTCTATTATGACCCATTATATATATTTTTTTTTTTTTATTGTGGAGAATATTTTATTTTCAACTAGTCATGAAAATCATGTTCCAATGTGACATGTAACTTCAGAATGAGATACGAATTATACAGGATATATACACACAACTATTCTAGCAGCCATAAAGAAACAGATACATTTCTAAATGATATAGGGTTGTCATGCACTGGTAAATTAATCTACCCTGTGTCTACAGATTTTTGAAATACATGTGTCACATCTCACCCATGGAATATTATTTCTTCTCCCCATTTTTTAAAATTTTTGTTTTGTTTTCATACAGGACAAAACACAACAAGACAATATGACAGACACATCAAAACAGTATTTGCAGTTAGTACTGCCCACCCCCCAAAGGTCCACACTCTTCACCAATTATATTGGTTTCTATGCAAAGAATTGTCCCTATACCTTAAAGACAAATGCTGGTAGTTGGGTGATTTCTAAATTCTATTGATTTTTGCGAATAATTCAGGATAATATAAGTTCCATATATCAGCAAATAGAAAATGCAAAAAAATGGCATGTCATCATGTTAACTTCTATGGGAGGGCCATCTGAAAATGTAAGTGCTTAACTATTGGTGTCTATGGGAAACTGCAATATTTGGACTTTGTTGCTAAATAACACTGATGTTCTATTGTTATCTTCAAATAATTCTGGATTCTGATAGTTGGGAACATGTACAAATGAGAAATGCTAAAAAAGACTATGTCACCATGCTAATTTCTATGGGAAGGCCATCTGAAGAAGGTAAGTGCTTATCTATTGGTGTCTATGAGAAACTGCTATATTTTCACGGCCCCAGATGGCAGCACCAGTGTTAAACCGGGGGCGTTTCGATACCTACCCACATTTGTCTTTAACATTAGGAACTCGTACTCTACAGGCGTGCAAGTACAGTGACTAATACTCAATGGGTGATAAACAGATACATATTTTAGGCTGAGACAAAATCAGAAACATATTCGTGCTTGGTCTGAGTCCCCGTTCGCCATCTCGTTTTGGAGCGCTTCATAATCTTCACTCGGCTATCGCCTCGTTCATATTTACTATACGCTCCAAACTCGATTGGGAATGGGGACACATACCAAACACTTAGTTTTATTCTCATTATCTCACCCCTGGCATTTTTGTCCCATAGACTTAACATTGGGAACTCGTTCTACATGCCCCTGCGAGTATTGCCGTCCGTTCTCCATGGTCTATATCCTGTGCATAATCCATTCTGTTAGTGTGTACAGGGGTGAGATAAATACAAAAAGCAACTCGTTTTGGTCAAAGAACTCTCCAACTCGTTTGAATGCTCCGTGATATTCAATCGGCTGTCGCCTCGTTCATATCACTCCACATCAAACTCATGGAGAATGACGACTTTGACCAGAACTAGTTCTTCGTTCGTCTCCTATAAATCCTAACCTCATTATCTCAGGCCTTCTGAGCACTGCTTCCGGTTGATAAGAGAGAGATTAAACTTCTCACGATGCCATTGTACTACACCTGATAACGGATTGACGATTCGCTCCACACAAAGGGTTACTATGGTGTGTGGTTTATAGGAGGTAAAGCTGACAGGATGATAACACAGAATAGAGGGAGACCCTTGTAACTAAGTCAGCACTGGGCGATAATAGGTGCATTTATTGGAGGTGGGCGATAATCAATGTGTTTGTCAGATGCAGGCGATAATGGATGTGTTTAGGATTTATAGGAGACAATTGGTGGATGTAGGAAGGTAAACAACGGATCTTCTGTCATTTTCTTAAATACAAAAAGTGAATATATAATACACAGCGATTTCCGGAATCGCCAACACATAATGGCCTATATGTGAGCTATCATTTCATATTTCCCTGGATTATTGCTTCTGATACGGTAACTTGTCGGTGGGAGATATATATTACAGTGAACTAAAATATTGTCAATTGGGACTTGTCATGTATATCATGGATAATAAACAATGGGTAGTGGTTTACTGAGTCCCCATACATTCTCAATGGGGACTTTGTATATCGTGGATAATAAACAATGGGTCGTGGTTTAGGCCTGGCGTCCACCTACTACGATAGAAATTTATAGCTACCGATATGGCACCGATGCAAAAAAACAAATATCGGAGACATATCGGGAAGGTGCAAAATCGTAGACATATGTCTAGACATGCCAATCCACCACGCATTGAATGGGGTTTTTATCGGTGTCTAATCGCAGAAACTTGGTCAACTGCCCCGATATTAGGTGACCCTCCGACGCGATTTTGATTTTGTATCGGGAGGTGCATCGTAGAGCATATCGGTGCCATATCGTAGTAGGTGGACGCCGGGCCCTATACTGAGTCCCCATACGTTCTCAATGGGGACATTTGATCTGATGGACAGTAAACAATGGGCGATCTGGTGAGAATCAGTGATAAAGGATGATGTTTAAGAGGTATTATAAGTTAAACCCTTTAAGGACGTATGCTGCCTGGAGGCATCGCTGCAATAAAGACGCATGATGCCTGGAGGCATCATTACTCTGATATCAATAAAGATGTTTTAACAAGGAAATAATAGAGCAATATTCATCAAAACTTCAGAAAATGTAGATATGACATCACATTTAGTATTTCTATTCAAAAGAAATTAATCATTTATGACTATGTATCATATTGCCTGATTACAAACTTGAATTATTAGTTTTAACCATCTAACCGTGCCCGTCCTCTAGCCAGACAAACTGCCACCAGCACCCGTCCTTATATATAGACAATAATCGATGGTTTTGTGGACAGGCAGCCGTAAACCACGAGAGGTTGACGCGTAGTAATACACTAGCGAGTGTATTACGAGGTCAACCGCGAGTGGTTTACAGAGCTGCCTGTCCACAAAATCATCGTTTGTTGCATTTATTATCCATCTTTTCGAATAAATTAAACCCAGTAATTGCCATTTTAAAGGGTATAACATTAGGGACTTCTTCTTTGCTCTATAGCAAAAGGGACTATTTTTCCGGTATACCATGGTTTTGAGGCCGTATACCACAGGTTAGAATCCGTATACCACAGTTATGGTATCTGACAGGTTTTATACAATGGGTCGTGGTTTACCGAGTCATTCAATGGGGGCTTTGTATACGATGGATAATAAAGGAGTAGCCTGGCCATAGGCCGCCGCCCTTAGAGGGTTAAGTATTGGGACTTACTTGAGTTGCGCAGTGGGGTCTTGTCCACTGAGCACGTCATACTGTAGTAGCGGCGACTGTTCCGTCCCGCTCACCTTACTGTACGCAGCCTTCCCGTGCGACGCCGCCATTACCTTCCCGTCGTCCTCCGCGCGGCGCAGAACGCTGAGTGGCACCTCTTCCCCCGTCACCTGCAAACCAGCATTGACCGTACACATCTCCCCCTGGTGGGACATGGGGCAGTCCCCTTCCTGCGCCGAACCCTCAAGACGACCACACTCCATCCTCACGATTGTTTATCATCAAGAGCAGGTTACAGGGCGCGGGCATGTCCAGAAGTTATCTCTACTGTCAGTTTTTATCAGCTCCATTAACAGCACGGTATATCAGAGAGATGCCTCCTATTAGTAATCACTGTCCGCCTGTCTCTACTCTGCACTGCTACTTAACAGGGTGTAAATACACTCCGGTATGGCTCTGATGACCAGCGTAGAATGACCTTATTTGGATTCTCATAAAGTACGATCTACTTTAAACCCACAGGATACCGAGGCGTCATTAGGAGAGCCGAAACGTGCATATTCGTGGGACACTGAATTGAATGTGAAATTGAAGGTGAAGGTCACTCAGTGCACTTCCGATTTTTGGTGTAAGAATCATGCTGATTGGTTCCCACGGTCTAAGAATCATGCTGAATGATTCCCATGAATATTCAGGTTTCTGTGTCACTGGGTTAAGTTATGTGTCACAGATAGGTGATGAAAAGAGGTCAGTGGCAGAGTATGAGCATGTGGAGGGATGGCCAGAGAAGACCAGGGCAGTTTGTTGTCGATTGTAGTTAGTCAAGTCGCGGGTCACTACACCAACCTATTGGTGAGGTTAATTAGTCCAGTCGCGGGTCATCATACCAGGTTGTTAATGAGGTTAATCTAGTCAGGGATGTCCACATTCAGTTATTGGTGATTCTAGTTAGTCCCGTCATGTTTTGCTAGGGTGTTGATGATGTTACTTGTCCACTCACAGGTTACAACAACAGGTTTTTGGTGAGGTTACTTAGTCCAGTCCTGTGTTGTTGGTGAGGTTATTAAGTCCAGTTGGAGATTACAACATCAGTTTATTGGTGAGGCTATTTAGTCGAGTGGTGAGTTACCACATCACATTATTGGTGTGGTTAGTTTTAGTCCAGTCGCAGGTTATCACATGAGGTTATCAATAAGGTTATTTAGTCCAGGTGCAGGTTACTATGCTTTGTTGTTGGTAAGGTTTGTTTGTCCATTCAAAGGTTACAACATTAGGGTAACATTGCGGTAGGTTAGTCCTGTCATGTGTTGTTGCTGAGGTTGCATTGAGTCCAATCTCAGGTTACCGCATCACATTATGTGTGTGGTTACTCAGTCCAATCATGTTTTGTTGGTGAAGTTACTTAGTCCCGTCATGTGTTGTTGAAGTTACTTAGTCCCGTCATGTGTTGTTGAAGTTACTTAGTCCAGTAGCAGGTTACCACATTAGGTTGTTGGTGCGGTGAGTTCGTCCAGTCATGTTGTTGTTGCTGTGGTCTCCGTTGACTCTGTCCGTTGGTCGTCTGTGGCAGGCCGTGTGTTGTGTGAGGGATGTGATTGTGGCAGGTTACCACATTACGTTGTTGGTGCGGTGAGTTAGTCTAGTCATGTTGTTGTTGCTGTGGTCTCCGTTGACTCTGTCTGTTGGTCGTCTGTGGTAGGCCATGTGTTGTGTGAGGGATGTGATTGTGGCAGGTTACCACATTAGTTTGTTGGTGCGGTGAGTTAGTCCAGTCATGTTGTTGTTGCTGTAGTCACTCAGTCTAGTCTCCGTTGACTCTGTCCGTTGGTCGTCTGTGGCAGGCCGTGTGTTGTGTGAGGGATGTGATTGTGGCAGGTTACCACATTACGTTGTTGGTGCGGTGAGTTAGTCCAGTCATGTTGTTGGTGAAGCCCCTCAGACTAGTCTCCGTTGACTCTGTCCGTTGGTCGTCTGTGACAGACCGTGTGTTGTGTGAGGGATGTGATTGTGGCAGGTTCCCACATTAGGTTGTTGGTGCGGTGAGTTAGTCCAGTCATGTTGTTGTTGTGGTCACTCAGTCTAGTCTCCGTTGACTCTGTCCGTTGGTCGTCTGTGGCAGGCCGTGTGTTGTGGCAGGGATGTGGTTGTGGCAGCTGCAGTCGCGCAGAGAGAAGGACAATGGCCTGCAGTGAAGTGCCTCATCACAGGCCCGTCTAGTATGGGGTGCTGAGTGGATGTAAAATTAAATATCATATATTTGATTCGTTATGTTATTTTTTCAGAGGGCTCATTCATTATGAAATGAGATAAATAATCCTCATTTCTTTCTCTCAAAAAAGATTCGTAATCATAAAAATACGTAACTTTCAAAAACAGATACAATGTAAGGAAGACAGACATAAATAAAGGAATCAGTAAAATACTGAGCCTGATTTTATCTTAAAAAATCATTTATTTATATACAAATCAGCATTTATTCCTTATAATACATCTTTGGAAGGTATCAAGTTGAGGTAAATTCTAGATATAATTATATATCCATAGCTGATGCTGTAACAGAAAGATGAAAGCCGTACATGTTTAGTAAAACAAATAGAAAAGTAGATCTTGATAATTAAATCAGACCTGGACGATGTTGAGGTCAGAAGAACACTTTTATAGAATCCCAGTGGAGTAACCTGATAACAGTAAAATGTATTGGAAGAGTGTCTATTACTATATACCCATGCCGTATATACTGTAAATATGCACCGTTTCGGCATATGACGCAAAAATACTGTACGGACCACTGGTCCGTACACTAAAATACGGACCACCTTGCCATACACATTTATTACAGAAATTGAAATTGATTTTTTTCTAAATTGATTTTTTTTAAATTTCGGGTATATAGTAAATATATAGCGTCCAACCATGCTTGTACAAGTCACAGAACTCGATGATAATTTACGGTTTGTACGGAACTCGGCATAAACGCCTCGTTCCGTACAAACCGTAAATTACCATCTCGTTCTGTGACTTGTACAGCATGGTCAGGACGTTCTATATAAGTACTTTAGAAAAATTTGTACCTAGTCTCCAAGTTAAATGAGGTGCGTGAAACATAAATAGTCTACGTGTCGAGCATCAGGGGGATCAGGCCTGGGGCAATACCTCGTAAATATTATAGGTCTGGACGAGTGATGAGTGGCTGGAATGTGGGGGAGCCCATACTCATCATCACAAACAGCAGAATTGTCTTGGATAGATAGGAATTGATGTGCTAATTTGTAAGCTAAAATACGGAATTATATGCCTATAATTGTAATTGATGATGTTATTCTGTTAACAGGAAAAGAAACCTGATGAAAACCAGCGCACGCATAGATGCAATGCTGACAGGTTTCTCTTATTGGCTCTAGTGAATGATGAATGTCATAAAACAAAATGTATACTGTGTAAAGTGAAAAGAACCAATAAAATCTGATAAAAAAAAAACAAAGGCACGAGGAGAACTAGTTGACGAGCAGGACTTGACCATTTAGACGGGAAGTATGGGAACATGTCCTTGCGTATATGTTTGATGTTATATGTTTTCTATCCTTTATGAAGAGTGAGTTTAATCTTCTCTGCGAAAGGTGTTGTTTATTGAGCACGGGAAATCGCGCTCATATACGTCATCTAGAGTTTAGAATGCTCACACAGGCTTTCAGCTTACTGCAGAGAATCTAACCCTTCACTATCCATTCACCAATTATAAAGACCTGGTGAAATGGGCAGGTGCTCAGTATCCCTGTGTACCGTACCCCTGCCTCACTTTCATGGCTGAGTGACCATGTGAACGTGTGTGCATTGTGGTGTAGCAAATCAACAGAAATCACGTATCAATGGACTATGATAATTGTGCCAAATATATGAATGTTCCAGATTATACCCCATCTTAGAAGTAGAAGGAAAACAGATGACAAATATATTAGTAAGAGGATTACCAAGGGCACTAGTACTCCAAATGAAGTACCTTCAAGCAAAACAAACTTGAGTGCATCAAGCGCTAAGGGGCTATCAAAGAGCAAACTGAGTGGCATAGCTGACCTATTAGCCAGAAAAGTAGGGCAGTTGACCAAGACCCTAAATGACAAATTCAGTCACAACCACGACAAGGTGAATGTGATCTGTTATATGCTAGACCAGGCACAAGTCAAAATCAAAAACGTTAGCCAGAAAATGACAAACATCTCAAAAGAAATATACCAAAGTATTGATATTCTCTTACTTTTATTCTATGATATTTTGATATACCGCGCTCTTCCATTATGAATGGAAATAACGTATGCTCCTAGTTGTATAGTCCGATGTGATGTCTTTGTTCCTCCACTGGACCATATTGTTAAGTTTCAGCTCTACACCCCCTTATATCATAGCAATCTAGTTCCTAGCGGTCGATATACGTTAAATACTTAGTAGAAACCAAACAAGAGTTAGCCTTGTCAATGTTTATGCCACGATGGGCAGGTTGTGTATTACTACACGAGGCGTTAGCCAAGTTTAGTGAGTAGCAGACCTGACCAGAGTGGTATAAACATTGACAAGGCTAACTTGAGTTCAGTTTCGTATTTATCCTACCCCATCTCACCGATATACAGAGAATATTTGTAATTATCCATGTTAGTAGTTATCAATGCTGCCGGATCTACTGTCGCTATCTCGTCTCTGATTGGTCCGATTTTTTATTCACCTCGGTGCATAAATAACACTTTATCCAACGCTATGTCAAATACATTGAGTCAATGTTAAACCTATGGCGTTTTTTATTAGGGGTAGGATAAAGGTCTGGAGTCAACGCATAGGTGTTGTAGGTTCCAGATCCGGGTAAGGCCTGATCATGTTTAATCTTGGGCATTTTCTTTTATACACGTAAGATTTACATATTCATAAGCGTCTCCATGTGGAGACGCCTATACGGGTGGGAGGCGTGGCGCCAATTAGCGTCAGTTTGTCTCAGCGGCCGCGCCCGCATCTCCAGGAAGTTGGGTTATTAAGTACTGGCCGGACTAAGCCGGGAGGAAGGGAGGATTACGTCTTAAATACAGGAAGGACCAATTAACAAGGCCAATGTCGGCCATCTTGGATTGGGGGGCGTCTTTTAGAATTTCTCGGATATATATGATTAAATAATAATGCTGCTTTTCCAAAGTAAAACACAACAAAAATAGAAATAACGACTGCAGATCTTTACAGTATGATATGGAAGGTCAAGGCCCAAGTCCTTGAATATCAGTCATTTCTGGTCAATAAACATATTACCAAAAAAAAGAAAAAGAAGAAAGGAGTATACATGGATAATAATCAATGGTTTTGTAGTCAGGAACCTGTAAACCACGAGAGTTTGGTACGTAGTAATATGAGAGCGTTAGAGAGTGCATTACAAGGTCAACCTTGAGTGGTTTACAGAGCCACTTGTCCACAAAACCATTATTTGTTGTGTTCACCATCAATCTTCTCGAGTTAATAAATCGTAGGAATTGCATAGTGAAGGGTATCAGAGGGTAATTATATAGAACGTCCTGACCATGCTGTACAAGCTGCAAAACGAGATGGTAATTTAGGATTCGTACGGAACAAGGTGTTTCCGCCGAGTATCGTATAAACCGTAAATTATTATCGAGTTTTGCAGCTTTCGTGGCTCGTATAAGCATGGTAGGTCGTGCTAAATTCACTATATACCCGAACTAATATTTTAGTCAAAGTGTATGGGAAGGTGTTTCGTATTTCTCTGTTCCGTACGGTATTTATTACATTATATGGCGAAACAGTGTGTATTTACAATATACACGGCATGTATGTATATATAATAATATTTCGTTGTCCTACAGCACAAAGGGACTTTTATCCCGTATACAATAGCTCAGAGGCCATATACAATGGTTTTCAATCCGTATACAATGATTATGGTGTCTGACAGTCTTTGAAGAATGGTATTGGTTTACTGAGTCCCATACATTCTCAATGGGAACTTTTTATGGGATGGGTAATAAATCAACTCGGCCCATTGTTGTGAAAAGGTTTTTTGCTGGGTATTACAGGTTCTGTGTGGGAAGAACCTAGCCCCTTGGTCATTATACATTGTATGCCCTTCACAATAACGTATTCGATACCAACGTCTTTATCCCTTCATTCTACTTGATTTATTTCTTTATTTTATTCAGAAATATTCATGCACTACTTGGTTATAAATCACATCCTGTATGTTTTAATCGGGGCTTCTTTCTTCTAGGCATGATATAATGTAGAACAGTTGGACACGGAAAATAGTGCGTATAGAAAAATAGTACGTACCTAAAATGAACTAATATGGATAACCCATTTGTCAGGAAAGGGTTGGTGATAAATACTTATATAGAACGTCCTGACCATGCTGTACAATTCACAGAACGAGATGGTGATTTACAGTTTGTACGGAACGAGGCATTTATGCCGAGTTCCGTACAAACTGTAAATTATCATCGAGTTCTGTGACTTGTACAAGCATGGTAGGACGTTATATATTTACTATATACCCGAAATTTAAAAAAAATCAATTTAGAAAAAAATCAATTTCAATTTCTGTAATAAATGTGTATGGCAAGGTGGTCCGTATTTTAGTGTACGGACCGGCGGTCCGTACAGTATTTTTACGTCATATGCCGAAACGGTGCATCTTTACAGTATATACGGCATGGGTATATAGTAAAACATAGAATGTTTCAGATAAAAGCGGTCGTATGCTCCTCGAGGTTTCCCCTACGGAATATCTTCGCATACGCTCGGATATTACTACGCGTCAACTCCTCGGAGCATACGGCCACTTGTAACTGAAACCAGTCAACAGTGTTTCTATGCTAGAAAATACTGTGAAGACCAACTATGGAAGTGGAAGTTGACACGTACCACCATACTATGCCGGTATGGTGACGTACCACCATACTGTGAATACACAATCTGATTGGCTAATAAAATTAGTACCTTTTTAACACGTGAACCCGCGGACGTCACCAATGAATATATATCATACGGTATAAAAATTCATCCCAAAAGCTTTGAAAAGTGGTTTGAAATCGTCAATTTTTGGTAAATATTTCTATAATTATCAACATTCATAAAATATAAGTGGAGCATATTAACCCTATTTGGACGACCTCTCATACTTTGTTTCTTTCGATAGCAAGATCAACCTCACTCTGAGCTCGTGCAACATTGTTATTGAAACTAGGAGGAAAAAGTGAGTTCATCATAGATGAATGAGCGTGCAATTATAAACGTATAACAAATAAAAGGTCTGAGTTACATTCAGTCTATGGATAGTTTTCTACAACCCACTTGCACCCAGTCAACTTGCCATTTCTCTAACTGCCTGAGTCTAGGATCAAAACATATCAAAAACAGTGGGTCAATGAGGTATTTTGGTCTTGAGTGATTGGTCATGGTCAGCTGGGCACACCTCTAAGACCCTGAGACACTAACTCCCTGCTGTGTTCTCACTACCACAGGGAACAGCATGTAGATAGTAAAGGGATAGTTTTCTGGAAGCACACTGAAAGTTCAATGTGACCACTCTAACCCTGACTCTAGGCTCTAGATGATGTATATAGGCGTGCAAGCACGCTCTAATAAACTCTGTACGAGAGGTCGTCCTACTAAGGTAAACACGTTTTACTGTGTTGACAGAAGGCGCCCCATAGTGTGGAGGGTATTGACACCTGAGGAGATGGAAACGTGGCCAGCGACTCAGATCACACTTAATTACATTGTATTCAAGTTCCACACACACATCTCACACCCATCTCACACCCATCTCACACCTACCTCACACCCACCTCACACCCATCTCACTCCCACCTCACACCCATCTCACACCCACCTCACACCCATCTCACACCCACCTCACACCCATCTCACTCCCACCTCACACCCATCTCACACCCATCTCACTCCCACCTCACACCCATCTCACACCCATCTCACATCCACCTCACACCCACCTCACACCCACCTCACACCCACCTCACACCCATCTCACTCCCACCTCACACCCATCTCACACCCATCTCACACCCATCTCACACCCATCTCACACTTACACATTCAAGTTTCACACACCCATCTCACACCCATCTCACATCCACCTCACACCCACCTCACACCCACCTCACACCCACCTCACACCCATCTCACTCCCACCTCACACCTACATATTCAAGTTTCACATACCCACCTCACAGCTACATATTCAAGTTTCACATACCGATATTACACCCATCTCACACCCGTCTCACACCCACTAACACCTAGATCCACTTCACATCCAGACCATACCAAATCTCACACCAACCTCACACCCACTTCACACACACCTCACACCCGCCTCACACACCTCACCCACACCTCACCCACCCACACCCCTAACAAACCACTCGCACCCAACTCACTCACCTAACACTCACCTCACCCACATCTCACACACACTTCACACACCCCTTACACACCCCCCACACCTACCATACACTTCCCTTACAACCACATTACAGCTATCTCACACCTCACACTCACCTCACCCACACCTCACACACACTTCACACACCCCTCACACTCCCCCAACACCTACCATACACTTCCCCTACAACCACATTACAGCTATCACACACCTCACCCACACCTCACCCACACCTCACCCACCCACACCCCTAACAAACCACTCACACCCAACTCACTCACCTCACACTCACCTCACACACCTCACCCACACCTCACACACCCCTCACACACCCCCCACACCTACCATACACTTCCCCTACAACCACATTACAGCTATCACACACCTCACACTCACCTCACCCACATCTCACACACACTTCACACACCCCTCACACACCCCCCACACCTACCATACATTTCCCTTACAACCACATTACAGCTATCTCACATCTCCTAACACCAACAACCACACACACTTCACACACCCCTCACACACCCCTCACACACACCTCACACACACCTCACACACACTTCACACACCCCTCACACTCCCCTCACACTCCCCCCCCCACACACCTCACACTCCCCCCACACACCCCCCACACCTACCATACACGTCCCTTACAACCACATTACAGCTATCTCACATCTAACACCAACAACCACACACACTTCACACACCCCTCACACACCCCTCACACACACCTCACACACACCTCACACACACTTCACACACACCTCACACTCCCCTCACACTCCCCTCACACACCCCTCACACTCCCCTCACACTCCCCCACACCTACCATACATTTCCCTTACAACCACATTACAGCTATCTCACATCTCCTAACACCAACAACCACACACACTTCACACACCCCTCACACTCCCCTCACACTCCCCTCACACTCCCGCCACACCTCACCCACACCTCACCCACTCACACCCAACTCACTCACCTCACCCACACCTCACCCACACCTCACACACCCCTCACACTCCCCCACACCTACCATACATGTCCCTTACAACCACATTACAGCTATCTCACATCTAACACCAACAACGGCACAGACTTCACACACCAGCTGTCTCCTTCTTTATGTTTCTGTGTGTTTAGTGGAGCCTTGCTGCATCTCAGTCCAACCATTTTGTTCAGTCTTTCTGCGCAGTCCCTCGCCTATTGTCGCAGAACAGCTGTTTACCCTTGAATAGAAATGAGGGGTGAATACTTTACTCACCTGAGAGCAAACGTTTAAATGTTCTTCCTTGAATATAGTGAGCGCATTTCATCACAGTTACTATGTGTTTATCCAGTCTCTTCGGTCCGATGGTGTGCCCTCTATACCTCCCGCCTTCCGTGGAGCAGAGGGTGGTTGTGGCCCCTAAGATTCGAGGTCAACTCTCGACTGTATAGCCCTCCCAAGGCACTAGAAAATATCATGTAAGGAGGTCAGGGCGAAGGTTGGGGTTTGCTCCGAATGCAGTCATTGGCTACTCGGTCTTCTCTATTCCTTATATGGACTTAAGGTAATGGGACAACTACATGCTGTCGCCGTTTTTCTGGCGGTTCTTGTGGGTCTCCATGTCTTTGCTAACTGTGTGTATGTTATTCCTTTTCGGTGTGGCACGGTCTATGAATTCTAGGTCTACTCTGTCGTGTCGTGTTTACATTGGCCAGGGGCCCGTTTCAATAGAATGCATCACTAAGCCACTTAGTGACTTGTTTAGTGACCCCAATAGTTACTTGAATAGCAGAAAATCTTCGGTCTCGTTTCAGAAAGCATGTCACTGTAGGGGAGGTGTGTCTCGTCACTGTTGTGGATGTGTCCCTAGTTTGGGACAACACATGTTGGGTACCCCACCTCTCATACTCATGTCCTACTGGGAACAAGTGCCATCAAGGTGAAGGTCACTGCATAAATTAGCGACAGCCTTGAATAATTCTACACTGGCCACCAGAGCAGCATTTGCTATGACAGAATTCAAATGTGAATATCGTTGGATTGCATGAGCCGATCTCCTTCATATTTGAAACGCGAAGTGCCGCTATTGTGTCACTAGACCCAATAACGGACGTCCTACAGACTATTGAAACGGGTCCCATCACAGCAAACGCGTAAAACCGTGTCAGTTATCACTCTCCTAGCATATATCCTGCACCGACCTGCCTTTTAGGGTAAAAATCTGCCCCATACACCACTTCTTCATAGCTCCGACATTCTGAACACTTTGAGGAGTATTTTGTGTTTTACTTGTAAATAGAGATGCAAATATTTATATGGTAAATAATATACACTCGTTTCTGTTGTTTTTTGTATGTCAAACCAGACATAGTCTTAGGGATTACTTTCTTCAATGGAAAGAACCTCATGTGTTTGAGGGTTTTGTTTGTAAACATAACACACGTGAAAACGTGATGACTGTAGATCGTCTAGCCAATAGTCGTCAGGTGGTGCCCTAACCCGGCGTTTACACAAGACAACTAAAAACGTGATGACTGTAGATCGTCTGTCCAATAGTCGTCAGGTGGTGCCCTAACCCGGCGTTTACACAAGACGACTAATAACGTGATGACTGTAGATCGTCTAGCCAACAGTCGTCAGGAGGTGCCCTAACCTGGCGTTTACACAAGACGACTAAAAACGTGATGACTGTAGATCGTCTAGCCAACAGTCGTCAGGTGGTGCCCTAACCCAGCGTTTACACAAGACGACTAAAAACGTGATGACTGTAGATCGTCTGTCCAATAGTCGTCAGGTGGTGCCCTAACCCGGCGTTTACACAAGACGACTAAAAACGTGATGACTGTAGATCATCTAGCCAACAGTCGTCAGGTGGTGCCCTAACCCGGCGTTTACACAAGACGACTAATAACGTGATGACTGTAGATCGTCTAGCCAACAGTCGTCAGGTGGTGCCCTAACCCGGCGTTTACACAAGACGACTAAAACGTGATGACTGTAGATCGTCTAGCCAACAGTCGTCAGGAGGTGCCCTAACCCGGCGTTTACACAAGACGACTAATAACGTGATGACTGTAGATCGTCTAGCCAACAGTCGTCAGGTGGTGCCCTAACCCGGCGTTTACACAAGACGACTAAAACGTGATGACTGTAGATCGTCTAGCCAACAGTCGTCAGGAGGTGCCCTAACCCGGCGTTTACACAAGACAACTAAAAACGTGATGACTGTAGATCGTCTAGCCAACAGTCGTCAGGAGGTGCCCTAACCCGGCGTTTACACAAGACGACTAAAAACGTGATGACTGTAGATCGTCTAACCAACAGTCGTCAGGAGGTGCCCTAACCCGGCGTTTACACTAGACGACTAAAAACGTGATGACTGTAGATTGTCTAGTCAATAGTCGTCAGGTGGTGCCCTAACCCGGCGTTTACACGAGACAACTAAAACGTGATGACTGTAGATCGTCTAGCCAATAGTCGTCAGGAGGTGCCCTAACCCGGCGTTTACACAAGACGACTAAAAACGTGATGACTGTAGATCGTCTAGCCAACAGTCGTCAGGTGGTGCCCTAACCCGGCGTTTACACAAGACGACTAAAAACGTGATGACTGTAGATCGTCTAGCCAACAGTCGTCAGGTGGTGCCCTAACCCGGCGTTTACACAAGACGACTAATAACGTGATGACTGTAGATCGTCTAGCCAACAGTCGTCAGGTGGTGCCCTAACCCGGCGTTTACACAAGACGACTAAAACGTGATGACTGTAGATCGTCTAGCCAACAGTCGTCAGGAGGTGCCCTAACCCGGCGTTTACACAAGACAACTAAAAACGTGATGACTGTAGATCGTCTAGCCAACAGTCGTCAGGTGGTGCCCTAACCCGGCGTTTACACAAGACGACTAAAACGTGATGACTGTAGATCGTCTAGCCAACAGTCGTCAGGAGGTGCCCTAACCCGGCGTTTACACAAGACAACTAAAAACGTGATGACTGTAGATCGTCTAGCCAACAGTCGTCAGGAGGTGCCCTAACCCGGCGTTTACACAAGACGACTAAAAACGTGATGACTGTAGATCGTCTAACCAACAGTCGTCAGGAGGTGCCCTAACCCGACGTTTACACTAGACGACTAAAAACGTGATGACTGTAGATTGTCTAGCCAATAGTCGTCAGGTGGTGCCCTAACCCGGCGTTTACACGAGACAACTAAAACGTGATGACTGTAGATCGTCAAGCCAATAGTCGTCAGGTGGTGCCCTAACCCGGCGTTTACACAAGATGACTAAAAACGTGATGACTGTAGATCGTCTAGCCAACAGTCGTCAGGTGGTGCCCTAACCCGGCGTTTACACAAGACGACTAAAAACGTGATGACTGTAGATCGTCTAGCCAACAGTCGTCAGGTGGTGCCCTAACCCGGCGTTTACACAAGACGACTAAAAACGTGATGACTGTAGATCGTCTAGCCAACAGTCGTCAGGTTATGCCCTAACCCGGCGTTTACACAAGACGACTAAAAACGTGATGACTGTAGATCGTCTAGCCAACAGTCGTCAGGTGGTGCCCTAACCCGGCGTTTACACAAGACGACTAATAACGTGATGACTGTAGATCGTCTAGCCAACAGTCGTCAGGAGGTGCCCTAACCCGGCGTTTACACAAGACAGAGACACAAGACAGACAGTAGTGGCATACAAAACCTCGTATGTCAGTCAGCGTGGCATACAGAAACTCAATGTTAAGCCTTTAGTTTTTTTTATTAGGGGTAGGATAAACTACCAAAGGTATATAATGATATATATCCCCATGCATACGCCGTATACCATCAACCTACATGGTTATAAACGTCACAGGGGTGTGTCTTATGCAATCCTACTCAACCCCACAACGAGCGTCAAAGCTGTTGTTATTTTCATAAAAGACTGTGTCGGCGCCATGTTGTTTATGTCACGTGGTGGTGTAGGTCACGTGCCGAGGGGCGGACAGGATAGTCGGCTCACGCACCGCGCCGCCTTCGGGTTACGGTACGTGAAGGTCTAACAGAGCATGGCCACTATTGGCCAGTCCCCTTCAGTGAGAGGAATATCGGGGTTGGCTATTCTATTTAAAGCATCAGCTCGACAAGTAGAAATCGGCGAGGCTGTTATAACTCTACAAGCTGATTAATTTGTTACATGCCCATTTTAAGATACTCTAGTACCTATGCTTGAAGAGTAACACACTGGTTACTGGCAAATCACTCAGGGTAGCTGAGTACCAGCAGAGGCATGAATTCATGCCTCAAAATGGCAGCGCATAACAGTCTGAGTTTGAGCCTGTGTGGCCTGGCCCTGGCGACAACAGACTGTACTAGAGTCTACGGACAGGCTGGTGGCACCTGGCACCAACCTGGCCCCGACCCCGGCCAGTGTACCCGGACCTGTTAGTCCCTAAAACTAAAATAAATAGACGGGCTTCCGTCCCTGTATAACACTCAACACCCGTCCTCGCTCTGGTACAGAGGTGTTTTTAGAGCGTGCTTGTACGCACTATTTATCCTACCTCTCACATAAATCTCCATAGACTTAACATGTTGTGACTGTATGCCACGGTTATGGCATAACATATTTATATGCCACTGATGACATATGAGGTTAAAAACATGTGACAGGGTAGGATAAAATCCAAACATCACTCAATTTCATATAATTGTTTATATGCCATTCATTGTCTTCCACTACAGATATCACTCAGCTCCGTTTTGTGATATCATTCCGTGAAGACAACTCATGCCATATAAACAATCATATGTGATGTTTCATAATAATACTTTGCATATAAAAATAATAAACTCAAACTTAAAAGACTGGCGTCTAGATTTTATCCAACCCCGTTTCCACATGTATTCAGCATTATAAAGTAGTGACATAAACAACACTTTATGTCACACCCGTGACACAAACAAATCCCATGTTAAGCCTATGGCGTTTTAGAGCGTGTTTGCGCGTCCTATATACGTTGCCTATTAAACGTTAGAGTGCTCACTTACACTTTCAACGTGCTGAGAAAAATCTATCCCTTCACTATCTGCGTGCTATTCACTGTTATAGTGGGAAAGGGTCTCAAAGGTATGCCCAGCTGACCATGACCAATCACTCGAGACAAAAAAATACCCCATTGACCCAATGGCACTTGATATGTTCGGCTCCTAGACTCAGGCAGTTGCAGAAATGGGTTGACTGGATGCAAGTGGGTTACAGAAAACGATCTATAGACTGAATGTGACTGTAGACCGCTATGTATTATCACTTTATATTCTTCATCTCACATAACATCTCATGATCACCATTCTGTGTTGGTTAAATCCATTTATGGTGGAGGGGCATCACTGTGATGCAAAGTATAAGTTAACATAAATACTAAATGACTTATCTCGTCCATTAACGGACATATGTAACCATGAACCATCTATGTACATCGACTCTTAGATATTGTAATCGACAGGAGATACCACAAAGGAAGACCATCCTCGTGATGGTTTGTGTGTAAAACAAATAAACAAAAAAAACAAAAAAACCTTTCATTGTTATTCATTCATAATTGCACGCTCATTCATCAATGATGAATATTCTTTTTGCTCCTAGTTTAATAGTGACGATTGCTAGCTCAGATGCGCTAAGATCGGAGAGCGATTGTGCGATCGTTTGGGCGATCCAGGGCGGGAAGTGTTTTTCAGGTGATCGCTACTAGAATGGTCGCTATCTGAGATAAATAGCGATGATTTCCTGCCTGGTACAAGATTCTGAACTGGGAAATTATTCATTTGACACACTTATACTTATTCAGGTTAAACCATATTTATAAAATAGCGGGTAGGTGAGAGATATTATCATATACTAGCGATTTCGTCGATTCATATTTGGCTAACAATTCCTAACTGCCGTCATGCCCCCTAGCGGGTGAACGGGAAACCATCATTATAACGTGGTTATCATTTCATATGAAACAGGTGTTTGAGCTGGTCATCAGCGATCAGAACTATTTGGATTGACACCAGCGTAAGGTTGTGGTATCGGAGGCTGAATTCAAAGCAAGGAGATCAGAAAACTACAGTTCTGAATTATGTTTTCAGTATGGCACGAAATGAATCCTAAGAATAGAAGTATATATATCTGAGTAGATTAATACAAAAAAGAATAGCAGGATTCAGTTAAGTACTGCACGAGAATCTCACTCTCGTGGCCCTTCAGTCTCAAACCTTAGATCGGGGACCCGGGGCCCGTTTCAATAGAATGGGTCACTAAACCACTTAGTGACATGTTTAGTGACGCCAATAGTGACTTGAATAACAGAAAAAGTTTGGTCGCGTTGCAATAGGCATGTCACTAAAGGGGAGGTGTGTCTTGTCACTATTGTGGATGTGTCCCTAGTTTGGGACAACACATGTTGGGTACCCCACCTCTCATACTCATGTCCTACTGGGGACAAGTGGTGTCAAGGTGAAGGTCACCGCATAAATTAGCGACTACGCTTGAGTAATTCTACACTGGACACCAGAGCCGCATTTTCTATGACAAAATTCAAATATGTATATCTCTGAATTGCATAAGCCGATTTCCTTCATATTTGGCATGTTTATAAGTTGTCTGTGTCCCTAACTGGGGTTAAAGTTTCATAGCTTAATTCCTACGGGAAGTGAATTTACACGTTTGTGACAATAGAAGCTCACTAAACCCAATAACGGACGTCCTACAGGCTATTGAAACGGGCCCCTGGTCCCTGGTGTATCAGGGTGTACTCACTGTCGGTCTCTTTATATGTATATAAATGGTTCCATTTATGTCTATTATATATATATATATATATATATACTCATTTGTCTTTGCTAACCTTCAAAACAGCTGTCTACTACTTCATAAATGTGTATTTAGAGATAGTTTTCAAGTGGAGCTTGGCTGGTTCTCAAGTCCAGCCATTTTGTTCAGTTTTCCTCACTGGTTCCCCGACTCCAAAGTGCCTCGACTATTAGGGGGGGGGAGGTGTCTACCGGGCTCCCGACGCACCCCGATATAGCCCTTCCGATGCAAAATTCATATCGTAGCAAAATCGTAGAGCTTATCGGGGCAGTTGGTCAGGTTTCTACGATAACGCTACTGACGCGGCCCGACACGCACCGACGAGAACCGACGCGAACCGACGCGAACCGACGCGAACCGATGCGAACCGATAAAAAAAACCATATCGTAGAGGGCCTACGACAATCCATCATGTATCGATTGTCGTAGCACGTCGGGCCGCGTCGGTGCGCGTCGCAGTGTATAGATGATTCTTTAAACGGGAAATCATATGAAATAATCAATAGAAAATTATGAAATTTTCAGAATCTCTAGAATATATAATGCTGATGCGGCTCTACAAAAATTGTGAAATTTGATAGCAGATAAGGGTCTCAAAACGATCATTTTATACTTTATCTTGGAACTGGTTTTTTCATTAGATATTATTATGAGGTATCATATAATATTGTTTTGTATCTACAGAGAAAATATCAATCTTAAATATGCATTAATTTCTGGAATTATAAAGGAAATATGGTTGATTACACTGGTTGCATCGTGAGCTATATCGGGGTGTATCGGGACCATGGCACCTTTCTCATGCACCCTACCAATACGTTACGACGCGCACCGACGCGAGCCGACGCGAACCGATACGCTACGATATGCCTCCCGACGCGCTACGATATGGTAAACCCCATGCGATGATATTCAATATATTGAATATTGTCACACCCACAGAGCGGCAAACATAGCCACCCACACAGCCGCCCGCACAGCCACCCACAAGGTTGTCCGTACAGCCACCCTCACAGCCATGTGTATGTGCACTTATTCAGTGGTGTATGTAGGAATATTTGCTTTTTTTCGTGCAGTGTAAGGGACATATTTTGTTAAAAATCTGTTTCGTTGATATCTGTCATACCCAAAGTTTCGATCTCATTCGTATATCCAAAGGCATGCTTATGACAATAGTAAACATGTGTAATCTCTCTATGTGATAACTGATAGGAACTGAAATCCATTTTTACTTTTATTGCAGATTGTTTGGTTGCAGTCATTGATCTTGAATACTACATCACTTTGAGTAAACAGCCAGGGATCAAGGTCACAGTTGTTGCTATCTCACACCAGAGGACACCACTAGTAAAACCCTAGCGGAAGATGGGTGTACTAGTATTGGCCTACATCGGAAAAATGGAACAAGGCAAATAGCGGCCGACGGCGGCCGACGGTGGCAGATATCGCCAGTTTATGTTGTTCCATTACCCGATTAGTAAATCAGACACTGTCAGAATCATATTTCGGCCAGATGGAACAGCCCTAGGTAGTGCTCTATAGCGTGTAGTAACACGAGTCGTAGTATAAGTTGTGTCATATGCAACAAAACTGTATTACCCCACTCTGGCCTCTTCATCTTATTAGCATGAACACGCCATCTGGTGAGTGGCGGCCGCACGACAGGCTAGAGACCTGATGGTGGCGCCCCCTCTCGGGTGTATTTCCTACCTTAAGGTGCTTTTGGCATCTATTATTTCGTGCGACACAGGTATTTTGCCGGCTCACTGCTTTCTCTTGAGACTAGCGACTTCGTCGCGTCGTATTTGAAATAGGGTGAAATAGGGCTTAGTGGCGCCCCCTACTATTAATACCGGAAACTACCAAAATAGTTCCCAAGCATCATTTCATGTGACACCAATTTTACCGACTACTAGCGACTTCGTCGAGTCTGAGGGAAAAATGAATATTCGGGCAGCACGTTCGGGAATCAAACTCGCATCCTTAGTCGAACATTCTACTGACTGCTCCATATAGCTAGATGCTGAGAGGAGGTCAAATACTTAGACTGATGGCTGGAGTGGTGGTGGGTGGGGGGAATCAGCGGAGTTTTGAAGGGGCTACCAGCGAAAGTGAGATCTCATTGGTTTCTCAGGAGAAAAGTAGATCAGGGGCCCGTTTCAATAGTCTGTAGGACGTCCGTTATTGGGTGTAGTGACACGATAGCGACAGGTTGCGTTGCAGTAGTTTAGTGACAACCGATTCTGTGACATAGGGTAATAGACAGGCGCAAATAGTGGCATGTACCCTTTCAGAAGTGGCTGTCCACTCACTGTAGTGGTCACTAGTGTGTCCTAAATAGCGAGAGGGTATACCCTCTCGCTTCTATTGCCACAAACGTATAACTTCTCTTCCCGTAGTAATTAAGCTGTGAAACTTTAACCCCAGTTAGGGACACATGCAACTTTTTTTTTTTTTTTTTTTTTTTTTATTTGTGCAAAGAGTGTCATCTCACTATGGTGAGTTTTTCAGATCACTCGCAAAGCAGGTACATATTTGTTCCAGTAACAGCTTGGTTAAACTAGAATTAAATACAAAGTAGACAAATTAATGTCCAAATGAGATGAGGTGGTAATGAGAGTAACATAGCATCAATCATATTCTGAGCAACAACAGAAGCTAATTTGATCACATCACGCTGTACAGTCAATCAAAGCATTCTTTTCAGATCATCTTTTGTTTTACACTGATGTGCCTCAGGAGACAGGCTATTCCATAATCTGGCTCCACGCAAGTATGGACAATTCAAAACCAGACTACTATTGGTATGGTAGATTTTAAATAGGATTTTCTTATTGGCTCTTGTAATTCTTATAAACCTGCCAAATATGAAGGATATCGGTGCATGCAATCTAATGATATTCACATTTGAATTTTGTCATAGAAAATGCTGCTCTGATAGCCAGTGTAGGATTTCTCAAGCCTGTCACTAATTTCTGCAGCGACTTTTACCTTGACACTACTTGTTCCCGAGAGCACTAACACCATCCATGGTAATGGCCAGGCAGCAATGTCACTATCTCACCAACAGTAAACTGACACACCACCCCAATAGTGACATGCCTTCTGCAACGAGAATTAAATTTTGTCACTATTCCTGTCACTATTTGAGTCACTAAACATGTCACTAAGTGGTTTAGTGACCCATTCTATTGAAACGGGCCCCAGAATACTACAATACTAAAATTTGATTTTGGCATGGCTCGAAATGAATCATTTGAGAAAACGTATGTTTGAGTATAGAAATACAAAAAAGAGTAACAGGTTATAGTTTAGTATTGCACGAGAATCTCACTCTCGTGGCCCTTCAATCTCCACCCCTAGGTCTGGTTCACTATGTCTCTATGTGCGGGAGCCACTTCAAGCGGATTCGACAGAATTCTACCGTTTTAAATATAGTAGGTAACCAGCGAAATGTTGTGATCTCATTCCCTTCTCTCAAGGGAAGGAGATTGGAGAAATACAGATCTAAATTATGTTTTCAGTACAGCTAGGAACGAATCCTAATGATAGAAGTACATCTGTATTGACAAACACAAAAAAGAGTAGCAGGATTCAGTTAAGTCTACACGAGAATCTCACTCTCGTGGTCCTTCAGTCTCCATGCCTAGGTCTGGTTCACTATGTTTCGATGTATGGGAGCAACTTCAAGCGGATTCGACGGAATTCTACCGCTTTGAATATAGTAGGTAACTAGCAGATAAAAAAAATACATTACCAAACTTTGATTTCGGCATGGCTCGAAATAAATCATAAGAGAAATGGTACTTCTGCCAAAAGATCTACAAAAAAGAACAGATTCTAATTTTTTACTCCACGAGTCTCACTCTCGTGGCCTCTTACTCTCCAAGCCTAAGTCTGGTTCACTCTGTCCTTATGTGCGGGGAGAAGTCCAAGCGGATACCACCAGGGACCCGTTTCAATAGCCTGTAGGACGTCCGTTATTGGGTTTAGTGACACAATAGCGGCACTTTGCGTTGCAATAGTTAAGGGACAACCGTTTGTGGGACATAGGGTAAGAGACAGGCGCAAATAGTGGCTTGTCCCATTTCATAAGACGATGTCCGGTCACTAAAAGGGTCACAATAGTATCTATAATAGCGAGAGGGTATACCCTCTCGTTTTTGATGTCACAAACACATAACTTTACTTACCATAGGAATAAAGCTATGAAACTTTAACCCCAGTTAGGGACACATACAACTTATAAACATGCCAAATATGAAGTATATCGGCACATGAAATCCAAAGATATTCACATTTTAATTTTGTCATAGAAAATGCTGCTCTGGTGTCCAGTGTAGGATTACTCAAGCCTGTCGCTAATTTCTGCAGCGACTTAAACCTTGACACCACTTGTTCCTGATAGCACTAACACAATCCATTGTAAGACCCAGGCAGCAATGTCACTATGTCACCAACAGTAAACTGACACACCACCCCAATAGTGACATGCCTATTGAAACGAGAATTAAATTTTGTCACTATTCCTGTCACTATTCCTGTCACTAGTCATGTCACTAAGTGGCTTAGTGACACATTCTATTGAAACGGGCCCCAGAATCCTAGTTTTTAGATATAGTAGGTAATCATCGGAAGTTGGGCACACACCCGGGAACCAGCTAAATTTTCAAAATGTCAACGAGGTG
Source organism: Alentia gelatinosa (assembly GCA_950022655.1). Lineage (NCBI taxonomy): Eukaryota > Metazoa > Annelida > Polychaeta > Phyllodocida > Polynoidae > Alentia > Alentia gelatinosa. Next base: position 62,014,867 of record OX465587.1, on the reverse strand, counting down.
GGGGAGGGGGGTGGGGGGAGGGCTTCCTACTGAGGACACCTGTACACAGGCGGGCACCAGCCAACTACAACCAGTGCTCCTGCGCGTCCCCTAGCGCTTTATCTGCACACCTCTCATCCACGTGCGCCCACAGAACACGCCCACCTCCCTCACACTTCGCTTCACCCTCACACCTACACACATACATTTTTTACCCACCCACCCTCACATCTCTTTCCTACTCCCTACCCTCGTAGGGCTATTATCTTATAACATTTATATCTTATTTATATAATACGTCATATTATCTATACTTATTATACCATATGCACATTATAATTGACATCAGACAACCATCTGTCAATTATCTTTCATAATTATTAATTATTCATACTAATAATTTCTTATCATTTATTCATTTTAATAGGTTCCTTACACCCAAGGGTAAGGAGGTATATTGGTGCGTGAACTAACCACCAGAGGGCTCCACATCTAGGTCCCTCGTTCCTCACACCTGTACAGGTGAGCTCTCTCACTTCCGCCTGATACAACGACCAACACAGATGCCTCCATTGTACACCTGCGCTGTAATTTTCTTTCTATCCGGCATCATCCTCTCAGATATGCCAGAAAGACTCAGGCATTGTAAAAAGTGCGGTACCACACATTACAAACCTACAGGTAATAAGTGTCAAAAAAACTTGGGTGGATCTAAACCTGTGTATTTCGTTGGTGAAAAATCGAAAATGGCCTCAGGTGGCCAAGACAAAGAAGGCATGCCTTCAGCGGTGACAGACGGATTATGGGCACCTGATACTGAAGAAGGACTGGATACCTCGACACTAAAAACCCAAGTAAAGGACAAATTTAAAAGTGTATCCAATCGACTACAAGGTATTGAATCGTCTCTTAATACCTTAATATCGAACATGGGCAACATTTCCCTGGGAAGCGGTGCACGACCAAAGACGCAACGAGGCAGAACGGGCACCGAGGGGCCTGTCAGCGAGGCGGTGAAGGGTGACCATACACACGGCAGACCAGCTGATCATCACAGACGGCATAGAGGCAACGATTCCGAGGATTCAGACCAAGACAAGACAACGAAATCGTCTAGACTCCTCAAGGTAGTGGACCGCCTGCATCAATCATCGAAAGCGATCTCGGACTACGATACTGACTCCTCCAGCGATTCCTCTTCCACATTATCGTCAAGCGATTCAAGTGATAGCAGTTCAAGTAAATCACGTCGCAAGAAACAGAAAAAAAGACTATCTAGTGACCCCAGGAAATCGAGATTGGGAGACAAGAAATTGTCTCATCGCCAAGAAAAGAGAAAACTACGTAAGTTTAGCCTGAAAAGGTTCATCTCAAAAGACGATCGTTCAAAAGCCATGTCATTTGAATCCCTTATGTATTGCTCTACTTCCTTATGTACTGAATTGTATGAAACCGGTGACGATATTTCGATGTATCTCAAACATATCTGCTACCTCTCCGAGAAAGCCGATAACCGAACATATACCACTCAAGCACTCTGCAAATATGACGAGGCATGTAGACGAAAAATGGCTCTTGACCCTAAAGCCTTTAAAGGTGTGGATCCTGAATTATCGACAAGACACTTGGGGGTTGATGGTACACGTGGCATTGAAAAACAAAAGAATCGCAATCCTGGTAAATCTGTATCATCTAGTAAGTCTCAAAAGATATCTATAGTCCATACAGTATCGCACATGTATCTGATTTCGAGGTAATTGATTCACACGACATTATCACTCCCGATGTAAGTCAAACTTTGGTTGATAATCTAGTAGATTATCACACAGGCGAGGGAATCTTTATCCTCTCATATGTTATCTACAAATTGTATTACCTTTACCAATTATGGGTTATTATTATGTATTGAATCTTCAAAGACTATTCAATTTAAGGATAGAACTTTTCATCTACCCATCAACAGGTCTTCATCATCTTTATGCCCTGTTTTTTGGTTATCGGAGATTATAAAAAGATTTTCATGATCTCCAGGAGACCCACTTTTCCCAGATCCGAGGTCGAAACGCTTGAAACCGTATCCTTATTCTATTTTTCGTACCAAATTGAGAGATATTTCTTCTCTAATTGGACTAAGTGGTCACTATACCCCACATAGCCTCAGAAGGGGAGGAGCTACTTTTCTACTTTCTATCGGGATACCTATTCACGAAGTTAAGCGTATCGGCGATTGGAAATCGTGGGCGATTTTGTTGTATATATCTGAATCTACTTCTTCTAAAATGGCTAAAGATCTCAGGATTTCACGTAAACTAGATTTATTCTATTAACTGGGTTTGGACTCAATTTACGAGCCTCCTGGATCAGCCATTTGAGTATTATGTTGCTTCATCAATAATATAGGTTCCTTACACCCAAGGGTAAGGAGGTATATTGGTGCGTGAACTAACCACCAGAGGGCTCCACATCTAGGTCCCTCGTTCCTCACACCTGTACAGGTGAGCTCTCTCACTTCTGCCTGATACAACGACCAACACAGATGCCTCCATTGTACACCTTCGTTGTAATTTTCTTTTTTAATTTGTTATACGTATTATGTAATAAACTCCGGACTCAATTTACGAGCCTCCTGGATCAGCCATTTGAGTATTATGTTGCTTCATCAATAATATAAGACCTCATTCAATAAAACTGTATTAGCCCACTCCGGTCTCTTCATCTTTCATCCAGGGATTTGGGGTAATGGTGTACGTAGACAATAATCGATGGTTTTGTGGACAGGCGGCTGTAAACCACGAGAGGTTGACCCGTGGTAATACAAGAGCGTTAGCGAGTATATTACGAGGTCAACCTTGAGTGGTTTACAGAGCCGCCTATCCACAAAATCATCGTTTGTTGCATTTATTATCCATCTTTTCGAATGAATTAATCCCAGTATTTGCCATTTTAAAGGATATAACAATAGGGACTTTTTCTTTGCTCTATAGCAAAAGGAACTATTTTCCCCATATACCATGGTTTTGAGGCCGTATACCACAGGTTTGAATCCGTATACCACAGTTATAGTATCTGACAGGTTCTATACAATGGGTCGTGGTTTACATTACCCCCTTACATTTTCAATGGGGGCTCTTTATACGATGGATAATAAAGAACAAACCAGGGCACGCTAAGCGAACATGCCCGCATATCAATTTTGAGTGCATTGAGTCACTTTTTTTCATGTTAATCTTCAAATTTTCGTAATCAAGCTGATTTCTTGGATTTAGGTTCAAAGCGTTCCATGGACCTCTATTTATTGTTCTAGATTTGAATGTTCGTCTGATCATTTCCAATAACAAACTATCCACCACTCTTGTAGGTCTTGATTTGATTATTTTTGATTTTTTTTTTTATAAATGCAGTGTTTATTCAAATTTCTTCCGACATATACTTCAATTGATATATCCGATAGACTACACTTACATCAATTGGTAACGGCATCATCAAATAATCTTGGCATTATTTCAGTCATAATTTTCAAAAATTTTCAAAGTGACATCTTTTAAATCTTAGATGCTTCTACTGAAACACTGCATTTAAAAAAAAAAATTGTTAAATGAAATATTTGAAAATCGGAGCGTAAGGCTTATTATATGAAAAAAATAGAGCTCTGTAGACTAATCATGATAGGGTTATTCTACAACACCTGATATATCCTGCATGTACTTTACATCATCTGGTATAACACATGTGACACACAACATTGGAAAAAATACAGACAGTATTTCAGATCTTTATCAAATAATTACATGGCCTGAAAACAGTCTCAAACAGTACTAAACAATATATCACATGCAGTATATCACCTAGAATTTTGACATAGTTCAAGTCATTTTTCAGTTTTTACATGAAATTTGGCAGGTGTAGACTTAGCTTTGAGTTTGAAACATTCCCTAACAATACATCTCAATAAGTCCAGTGCTGATTTGTAGATACAGAAAGCAGTGGGTACATCTAGATATTGCCGCAATTTGGCGAGTAAGAACACCCTGTGTGGAGCTAATTTAGCACAGCTGTCAATATGCTTGTTGAAATTCAAAATTGGGTCAAGTGTATTACCTAATTATCTCACCCCTGGTACACGTTTAGCCATAGGAATAACATTAGAAAAATATACTCAACAATCACCCCGGTAAAGTTACAATACTACGCCACGGCCATGGCGTAGTGGATTTGCTAAGTATATTGTGATTATTCTGAAGTTGTGATGATATTTAATGTCATAGAAAGGGATAAGATAAATCCAGAACCTCGTTTGGCTGGGCCATAATCGTCACTCGGCTTCGCCTCGATGACGATTGCGGCCCAGCCAAACTCGTGGAGTATTGTCTATTTATACGATTCTCGATGCAGTTCTATATAAATATTTGAGTTTAAATACCCTGTATTGACATTGTTTATTTTGTTATCCATTCTGGTGAAGGCTTTTACTTTCTGGTGAGTACCAAACCATATTTCTCTTAAAAAATGAGGGGAAGAAAACAGCGTCTTCTACTTTTTGTTTCTGGAGGAATGTACATTGTTATGAAATGCGTCAAATGCGTCAATTAGCATGGAACAGGATATGAAAATTAAAGTTAAGTTTCACTACATTGTTCACGCAAATAGTTGGAATACGCTTTTCATGAGATTGCCCTACGTAAAGTCTTCGATTTCAGACATTGTTCTACGTTGGATTGATCACTTGTAGCCCTTCGAATCTCCAATTATGCACCAATGGAAAGCTAACATGTCATTTTCTACCAAAATTTACTGTAATTCTTCCGTTTCAATAATAGAGCGAAGCTCGATATTATGTGCTTGTGTTGGTAACCATGGCCATCAATAGTTAATTTGTGACTTCTAATCATGGTAGTATGACCCTTTTTGTTTGGCTCTAAGCCATTTTCCACTGGTTGATGAAAAAGGCTCCGATTCATTGAGTTCCCCTCACCCGGCGTTTACATTGAACGACTAAATACGTGGCGACTGTAGATGGTCAGCCAATAGTCGCCAGGTGGTTGCAATGTCCACCGCAAAAGTCGTCTACGTCAGAATTTACCCGAGCGTTCACACTGATGACTATGTATTTTCACAGAATCGCCGCCCCTGTAGACGACTAATTCAAGCCGGCTTAAAATAGTTGCCGAGGTTAGAGCGTGTCTAATAGTCGTGAGGTGGTGCCGTATTGCGTAACCAGACGTAACCAGACGATCTGCAGTCGCCACGCACTTGGCGTTTACATTAGATGACTTCTAGCCTTTTACTGCTGAAAGTCGTCAGGCTCCGCTAAAATGAAGAATCGCCGCCTATAATCGTCTAGTGTAAACGCCGGGTAAAAGTTGCTCGTTGGTGGCCACCAACTGCATGTCTGTGTTTAAAGATCGGTGAGGGTACTGCGTATGCCTTGTATCTCCAACATTGGACAGGTCCATACTGACTGAAGTCCTTCAGTGGTGGCGTCATTGTATAATCGGTACACAATTAATAAGTGAGCACTGCTCTGCATGTCTGTTTCCATTCACCGATCAGGCAGCTGTTTCAGTAATCTTGTGACATTAGGCCAAGACAGACATCAACAGCGGCACCAACAGTACAAGCAACAGCGGAAAAAGACTAGCCAATATCTGAAGATCGAAGTGACCAATCTTCTTCATATTTGGAACGATTATAGATTTTATGTATCCCCTACTCATGTTAAAGTGTCATTGCTTAATTTCTACGAGAAGTGTGTGTTATCGACTGCAATCTTGTGATCTGTCCGTATGGTGTCACAGACGCCATCTAGACATGTCACGAAACTAGTGAAAGAGGTCCCTGGCATCAGTGGTTCTCGACTTCAGATCGGTGGTGAATAGTCGGCCAGTGGAAAATAGCTCATAGCTTGAACCTCTTCCCCTGAGCTACAGATACTCTCGTTGTGCTTCATATTGCCCAGTTAGCTGGTGGTGCACTATCATTGACACTTTTATAAAATCTCCTCATTATCTGCAAGTTTATATCCTTTATATAAGACTTAATTTTGGTTATCTGTGTTTTACTGAAAGGTGCAAAATGTAAATTCCATGCTTTGCGGTGAGCGACACCGTCTTTGTTGATCATCATGCACTGTAAACCATCCTCAGAAACTGGGACGTCCAGGAATGTGGCTATTCTTTTAATTTGATTCACAGTATCATTTACCAGGTTTTCATAAAAAACAAGCAGAACTGGAATCTTGGCTCCAAGCCAGTTCTCATATGACTTATACCAGGTCCGTCCGAGACGATCAATGGTTTTCCGCCATCCTGAAAATGAAAGCAATGTGTCTAACATTAGAAATATGCGCAAATGATTTAGGGAACAATTGTTAATGTCTGCATACACAAGACACAATTTCCCCTGAATTTTAAGGTATTTCCCTGGCAACCTGGGTGCCAGGGGAGTACCATAAATTGTACGGGTGACTGTGATATATTTTTGTTCGTAAATTTTAAGATTTATAAAATGTATTTTGATAGTGGTTTAAACTTGTAATATATTTCAGACCATAAATGTTAACTGTAATAAAGCATATTTTGATAACAGTACAGGCCTGTAAATATGAACATGGAGACCTGAATGAAATATATTACATGAATAGCCCTTCAATGTGCATATACCATGAATCCTGTTATTGAGAGTCTAAATTATTTTATGTGGGGGACCATCCATAAAGTATATATGCAGAATTTCTGCTATTTTAGATCCCCAACCCTCCTTCCAAACTTTTATGCAAAAGAAGAAAGAAGGACCATACACAGAATTTCCTAATTTTTTTACCCCAACCCCTTCAGTGTCCATGTACTCTATGGATGGCCCCTAGGATTATGTATACAATAGTGATTATTTTGTGATGCCTACCATCTTGAATTCCCTAGCAGCATATTGGCTCATCAATATCATTAATCATTATTATCAATAATATTTCAACATCTAAGTTTATCAACTTTAGTCATACCAGTGCAGACTATACCACAGGAATACCTATCAGTATCTGACAGACCATTTAATATTTATATATTTATAGGCTGCTTTTAATATTTAAATAAGCATGGTGGGTCGTAAGGCAGTGTTCTGCACAGGGTTCAGTATATAATTTATACTGCACAGGGAGCAGCAGTATGTAATGATCAAATATACTGCATGGGTATATAATAAAGTAGGATGAAGTCAATCCTACTTATGTGTTAAAAATGTCCTATGGAAGTGGTGTTTAATCCTCTAGATGATATTCATGTTATGAGAATTTGAGAATGAATGTGATTTAAATGGCATAAAACCTTACAGGAGATGAATATGTATTTTACATTGTGATGAAGTCAACTCCTGCTTTTCATTCACTACTCTGATTTGTAACTGAGTATGGAGTTATTCTCAAAATATTTAATGCATACATATTTACAGTTTCATACTGTAAATAAGATAAGATTACAGTGATATACGGCCCACGTTTACGGTGTCATCTCACCCACGTACTCCATAGACTTAACATTGGAAACTTTTTTTTTAATTCTTTTTTTTTATATGTTTTTATTCCATTCTGTTAATACAGATCTTCCATGAAATAAGATGTTTGCACATCGTCATACAACAGTAATAGAACATTCAGTACTTACAGTAGGTCAAATATGTACAGAAGATGAAGGATGAAGGATGGAATAACACAGTGTCTGCTCTAGGTCACCACTTTCATATATTCGTTTTAGGCTTTAGGTTTAGGGCAGTGGGTAGGTACCCCATTTAGTATTCAAATTGCCATTCACACCAGGGACCTGTTTCAGTAGTTTCGTGACATGTCTAAATGGCGTCTGTGACACCATATGGACAGATCACAATATTGCAGTCGATGACACACAGAGTTTCACTCACTTCTCGTAGGAATTAAGCAATGACACTTTAACATGAGTAGGGGGTACATATAATCTATAATCGTTCCAACTATGAAGAAGATTGGCCACTTCGATCTTCAGATATTTGCTAGTCTTTTCCGCTGTTGCTTGCACTGTTGGTGCCGCTGTTGATGTCTGTCTAGGCCTAATGTCACGACACTACTGAAACAGGTCCCAGGTCTTTCGGCAGTAATGCCTTAAATTCTATTTTGGATGCCGCTTTCTGGGTGTTCACAGGCAACTTATCCCAAACTACCTTCCCTCTATAGGCCAGACTGTTTTTGTACCCGTTCGTCTTAATCCTGATCTCAGTGAGTTTCACTTTACCATCACCTCTGAGAGCAGTATCAATATTATCCCTATGTTGTGATCTTTTATAAATGATACTCATCAATTGCCGTGTTCTACGTAACTTGTATCTAACGTCCATGAGTTATTTAGGAAAAATATCCAATCGGGCATTGGTGACCCACCCTCTCCTTCTCTCACTACTCCCTACACTCGTAGGGCTTTTATCTTATAATTCTTATATCATATTAATATAATAAGTCATAATCACTATACTTATTATATCATATTCCTATCATAATTGACACCAAACAACCATTTTGTCAATTACTTACTGTAATTATCAATTATTCATAGTAATAATGTCTTATTCAGCTTAATAAGAACTTATAAAATTAAATAAAATTTCATTAGCCCACCCCGGCCTCCTTTTCTTTCATCCAGGGATATGGGGTAATGATGTCACAAATGTTAGCCCATCACTCAATGTGAAGTGTGAGATAAATTCAAAAACAGGATTTAGGGTCAGAGCTCTAGCCCATCTGGTTTGAATCACTACGTAATTCACGTGGCTTCACCTTGCGAATTACTACACAATTCAAATTCAAAAGGATACAAGCTCGGACCCTATACTCTTGAAGGTTTCCTCTATAGAATCCTGTATGAATACCATAATGTTAGGCATTAAGGTCTTATATTTCCCAAAGACACCAGGGGGAAACACTGTATAGTCAGAATATCTATCGCTAGGTGGCAGCTAGGGTGTTACCGCGCCGACCTATACAGCACCTACCTTCCCAATGATGGGGATTAGAGATCGGAAATTTTTATCGCCATTTATCACACAAATTGAGCATCCACAAATATTGATAATGGCTTCTCGACTACGGTTTTGCGCAGTTTGCAAAACAAAACACTACAAGCCGACAGGATCTAAATGTCCGACCTTATGGAAGGATGACGATAGTGATTTGGTGAAGCATGAAACCAAGCCAGCTGGTCGCCATACCGAGCCATCACTCAGGGACGAAATGTTAGGCGTGTATAACTTAATGGCAAGTAGAGTGGCAAGTCTGGAAGATTCTATCGGCGCTATCGCGGATTCTCTTACCCCTAAAGGAAAGGGGGTAGGAAAAAAGTTGACCAAAATCGTGAAAACTGCACGGGCGTCCGTAAGCAAGGTGGGTCAACCAAGTGGATCGCACATGGCTAATTCATCGCGCACCAGTGACGATACAAATGCCTCAGGCGACTCACTTAAAAACACGTCTGTACAAAAGCCTACAATGCCCAGTAAGTACAAACGTGACGAAAAGGAAAAGAAGACGGTAGATGACGATTCCACAGAAGGAGAAGGTCGAAAATCAAGGGTAAAGGCACCAACCCGTCGTCGAAGGCATCGATACAGAACCGGGGCGGATCTAGACGCATCTACTGAAAGTGATTGGAGTGATGGATCATCTCTATCAAGTTCAGACAGGGATAAACACTGCAAGCACAAATCGTCACATCGCTCCAGGGCATCACAAGCATCGAACAACCGGCGCAAGCGCAAAGAACGTAAGTTCGAGATCAAAAGATTCCTTGCTAAGGAAGACCGCTCAAAGACTATGACTTTTGAAAGTATGATAAACCTTTTGTCGCAGCTTTGTGTGGAACTGTTGGATGAAGGTAAAGATGTGAAAGGTGTTCTTAATCACATATCTTTTCTATGCGAAAAAGCTGACAGTCGTACATATACTACAGCATCGTTGGTTAAGTATGACCAGGAGGTTCGTAAGAAAGTGGTTAAAGATGGACTATCCTGCTTTACTGCGGGAGACCAAGGGTTAGCAACTCGCTATCTGGGCGTGGAAGCTACCAGGGAGATAGCTAAGAAACTGATGCCTACTTCAGGGAAAAAAACTCTTAAAGTCAAGGGCAGAGACGGTAAACCACTGTTGTGTATCGGCTTCCAGGAAGGTACTTGCTCTTTTAAAAATTGTAAGTACGACCACCGATGCGCAGCATGTGATGCGGAACACCCCCGTTCAGAGTGCGACGCCATCAAAAAACTCAAAGGTAGTAAATGAAACGAGGACTATTGCGTAATGGACACAAAATCGCCACCAGTGGTACATGATATTGATAATGGTCACATTGTTGATAATGTTCAGGTGATTGCAAACGATATTGATGAGATCAAACAAAAGGTAAACAGTGTTGATGTAATGGTAACAGCTGACCTATCAACCCAGATATTGGATGGACGTGGTAATATAGGTAACGGAAACAGCTACGGTGATACACAACCATGTATGTACGCTTGTGAAGACGGTTCCATGGAAACAAATGGTAATGGCACAATAGTTAATATCACTGATAACGATAATGGAGTTATAGTAGATGTGCAATTTTGTGAGTCTGAAAATTATGAGCAAAAGGATGGAAATGTTACCTTCAGTTATGTTTGTAATACCTCAAATTGTCGTAGTGTATCACAGATTGACAAATATTTGTACTGCATCAATGTGGGTCAAGATGTTCATTATCCCGTCTTTGAATTTTGCAGAGAGGGTCTTTGTCATTGTTCTTATAATTTCAACGACGTACCTATCCAATTGCTTCCATGTAGATTTGCTTCAGCAGTTAACTCTTTGAGAAATCCTTCAGGAAATGCTCTTTATTTGTTGTCAGGAATATGCAGGGGATTTAGGATTGTAGATCCAGGTGACCAACCCGATTATCGCTGTACAAATTATGATTCCATAGAATCCGGTCCTTTTTATAAGGAGATGTGTAGCAAAATTCAGGAAGAGCTTAAAGAGGGGTAAGTATCCGTAGCTAATTCGATGCCAACCTGCATACATGCATTGGGAGCAGTAACAAAGAAAGATGGATCGTTACGCCCAATAACTGAGTACAAGAGGCCCTTAGGTGTTAGTATCAACAACAATATGGAGACAGTGGTATCACCTTTTCAGTTCAAAAATGTGGACATGGCTGGGGAAATGATCGATCCTCAAGGTTATTGTGGCATTACTGATATTAAAAATGCGTACAGGACCGTGCATATATCACCTGCGTTATCAAGGGTTTTCATGGAGTTTCCCCAATTGTAACGATGTTGTTTATTGTGATAACAGGCTTTGCTTTGGTGCTAAAAGCAGCCCATTTATATTCAACTCGGTATCTGACTTTGTGGTTGAATACATGTTTGGAAAAGGTTACACTCGTTGTGTGAATTATCTTGATGACTTCTTTGTCTGTGCCCCCAACGAAGCTGACTGTGTTACCACTCAGAACTGTCTACATGACACCTTGAATTTCCTTGGTTTTGAAATCAACCAAAAGAAAGTGATAAAACCAGCTCAACAGGTCACGTTCTTAGGCATTAACATTGATACCAAGACAATGGAATTTTCGTTACCAGAAGAAAAGGTATCAAGAGCAAAAAACGAAGTAGAGGATTGCTTAGGAAAAAAATGGCTCTCTTACAAATCGTTTGAACGAATGGTTGGTTATTTGGCACATTGTGCCACTATTGTCTATGGTGGCCGCACTTACATGCAAAGCTGTTATAACTTCCTAAAGCAACACAAGGATCAGAGAAGGATAAAACTGACTGACGAGGTTATTGCAGATTTGCAATGGTGGAAATCATTTATTGCGATATTTAATGGTAAATCTGTTATTGTCAAACAGAGAGAAGCTGATTATGTAGTCACGGATGCATCTATGTATGGGTTCGGAGCCTTTGTGGGAGACGACTTCTTCTTTGGTTTTTGGGACAACAGTCAATCTCAATGCCCCCATGTTGAGAGCTGTCCTACATCCGATAAGTTTGATCAAATTATCACAGTTATGGAACTATGGCCAGTAGTGAAAGCGATATCAAGGTGGTGTAGTCGTTTTTCTGATAGAGTAGTTCATGTGTACACAGACAATACACAAGTGAAGTCAATGTTGAGAACGGGTAAGAGTAGTAACTTATCGGCAATGAGATGGTTACGCGAGCTGTACTGGATATCGGCTCTATACAATATTCGATTAGTCTCACACTACATTCCCACATCAGAAAATGTTTTTGCTGACGCATTGTCTAGATTAAACTCGGATGTCCATGTAAATATTGTAAAAAATTGTATTCATAGTTCTGTATACCCATGTTGCTTTTTCAGGAACTCGGACAGACCTGGAATCCAAATGTCGGAACCTTAAGATGTCTGGATGGGCAGACTCAACCTGGCTTACAAAGCAGTCTCAATGGAGACGATTTATTGATTTCTGTGATAAATACCAGTTATCACCTCTCCCTGCTACGACAGAGACTGTATGTTTGTATATGGTTACTTGTCAGATACGTTATGTTATTCATCTATCACAAATTATGTCAGCCAATATGGTCTTTTCATGACTATTTTAATGTCCCTCATGTTATGAAGTCCTCCTTTCAGATAAAGATGACTATGAGAGGATTGAGACGTACTTTGGGAGATAATCCTGCAAGAGCGGAGGTTATTCTCCCATCCCAATTCTCGAAGATTTTTCATAACTTGTCTATGAAAAATGAACAAGATCTTTTATTTTGGTTCACTGTTACTATTTGTTTTAGATGTCTTTTGAGGAAATGCCATGTAACGGCGTTTTCTCACACTTTGCTATTTTCGCATCTAGAACTTTCTGATTATGGTTTCTTGTTAGCCATAAAGTCTTTAAAGACTATTCAATATAGGGAGCGTGTATTGAAAGTTCCGGTGGTTAAGTCTGATTCATGTCTTTGCCCAGTAAAATTTTGGAACTTGATATCTAAGGTGTATAAACCTGGACCAATGGATCCTTTAATTCCTGATTCTCTTTGGTCACAAACAAGACTCCCCTATAGTTACAAGCGTTTTTACTTGAGATTGCGTTATGAGTGTCCCAATATTGGATTAACCGGCAAGTACACTCCTCATAGTCTGAGGAGGAGTGGGGCGTCCTATTTGGCGTCAATAGGGGTGCCTCTCCATGAAATCAAGAAAATTGGAGACTGGAGATCGTGGAGTGTTCTCTTGTATTTGTCGGATTCCTTGGATCATACGATCAAATTGGACTACTCAGTCGCTAATGAGTTAAAAAAGGTTAAGTAGTTGGCTTGCCGGGGTTCACTCATCAGCCAGAGTAATTGAGCAAACTACTCATTAGTTGTGTCCTTTGTATCAGTAATATGAATACCATAATGTTAGGCATTAAGGTCTTATATTTCCCAAAGACACCAGGGGGAAACACTGTATAGTCAGAATATCTATCGCTAGGTGGCAGCTAGGGTGTTACCGCGCCAACCTATACAGCACCTACCTTCCCAATGGTGGGGATTAGAGATCGGAAATTTTTTATTTTTTTTATTTTAATGTTGTTATGTGAATAAAGTCCGTGGTTCACTCATCAGCCACGAGTAATTGAGCAAACTACTCATTAGTTGTGTCCTTTGTATCAGTAATATATTTTACCGAAATTGTCTACAGTGTACACAATAATCAGTGATTTTGGTAAATGATTAGGTACTGAAGGAAGGGGGATAAGGGTGGTATATTCCTGGGTAGATGATGGATAAAATAAAATAAAAGAATAACAAAAATAGAGCAACTATGAAGACAGTATGTACTTCTTCTGTGTACATCCAACTTCCATATAGACCTGTACTGTTCATCCTGTGCCTAGGTCGATAGATGTTTTTGGTGCTGCTTTTTACGATCTATTATTGAGTTTTCAAGATAGTGCAAGAACTATGTGGAAACATTCTGTATTTGTTTCTCTGGTGCGAGGTCCTGGTATGTTTTCTTTTTTTCAGTTATTGTTCATCGTTGGAGTGAGCAAGTGTGGTCTATTGGATATACAATTGTGCATCGATGGATTGTTCACATGTTCATACAGAATAGACAAGTTACTACTTTGACTATGTACCTGTTTTTTTTCTGGATTAATAAACGGAGTTCAGCTCTCTTAAAACACTTTTTTTTTTAAATCTGTGATTCTGTGGACAGGTGGCCATAAACCACGGGAAGGTTGAGGTGTAGTAACACACTCCCTAGCACTGGCGTATTAAGATGTCAACCTTGAGTGGTTTACAGAGCCACCCATCCACAAAACCAGCATTTGTTGCATTCATTACCCATTTTTGAATAAATCAAACCACAGTTACAGTATCTGACAGGTTTTATACAATGGGTCATGGTTTACTGAGTCTCCATACATTTTCAATTGGAAGTCTGTATGTGATGAATAATAAAAAACTGGATACTCTAGAGAATATACATGCTCAAAATTGCAGTGGAGAGATTGGTTCATAGATGTGCTGAGAAATACTAACATCACTTCACATCAAGACGTAAGGCTCTGTGGTTAAGGTATTGGATTTACAATGTGACAAAGCTTCCATTGTAGCAGCAAAAATCAATTCAATAACAAATGCAGGGGTCAGGTTACTCAAGCAGTGGTTAGTTCAGTTTATGCTAAAGCCGGATGCCCATCTACCAATTTAGGGTTGAACGATTAGTTCCCAAATCGTATAGGAGTCGGTCACCTTGTCGCAGGCAAATTACGTAACCCCTCGCTCGATCCGCACACTAAAATTGGTGTATGGTCCACTAATCGCTGGGGGAGGGCAAAAACCAAAGAAACCAAGTGTTCACTAATCGCTGGGTAGCCTTGCCTACCTGTCCTACATCTACCAACTCCGTTAGGATGGCTCGGATGAGACAAATTAGCCTCCGTTTGTCGCCGACAAACATACATAAATGTTCCGAAATCGGGCATTGGGCTTTAGGGTCGTGAGTACTAATCCCTGCTGTGCGGTCGGCCCGGCAAGCCTGTCCGTGCAAAAGCTACAGGTTGCCCTGGATTATGTAACTCAGTCAGTATATATAGGCCTCAGCCGAGTCCTCAGCAGGTCGACAGGTTACTTGTGCGTTCCTCCACGTCCAGCAAACAACTTGGAGCCTCAAAGATCGGTAAGGTTTCTCTGGAGCCTTTTGGGGGTGGGGAGTTAGCTCAGTGGTTAGAGCACCGGACTTGTGACCCCAAGGTTGTAAGACTTTGTAGGTTCGAGTCCCACCCCCAGCAGTGGTAGATTTACTGCTATAACAAAGGCCAATCCTTCTCATACCATGTCTATGTGGTGTGGGAAGTAAAAGAACTCTCACCTTGGTAAATGTGTAGGGGTGAGATTTCTACCTGAATTCATGACATAGATTCGATCACCACCCTTGTGGTGTAAAAGAACCTTGAGAAAGTCTGGAAAGGACCTATAATGGTTGACTGGACGCAAAATCAAACAAACAAACAAACAATCTGGAGCCTTTTAGCTTTTGAGTGAACAGATCCACTCACCTGGCATTACTTAGAACATTCTGTGCTAAGATACTGTACGCATTGAAAGAATAGGTATAATAAAGATAGTATACCTAAGAGCTCGGAGTCAGGTTTTTTATGTTAGGCTTGTTAAGTAGTATTTCCTGCATCTCTTTATACTTACCGAAAACATTCTAAACCAACCTATCGGATAAACCCATAGGGTAGTACTGTCTTACTCCATCGGAACAGACTAAAACTAAGATCTGACTCATGGAAAGTTCACTGCACGAAACCTACCACTTTACATATGTATCCGAAATGCGTCTAACAGTAGGATTTTGCGTCTAGAAGTTCGACCTGTTATCCGTCTCGTAGACGCCTTATCTAGTGGCGTATATACATGTCCATGGTGCGGTCTTATATAAGTCATATATATGCCTGATTCCGTTGTATATACACCACCATCCTATAGCTCCGATCTTTGCAACTTGGGGACACTACTGGTAGCATATTTCATTTTCCATTAACCATCCAAGTCTGTATTATATGAAAAATACAATCTTATACTACCAATTTATTTTATAAAACATTTATAAAACCGGATTGAGTATAAATTGATTAATTACACATAATAAACCCTGTATATATTTTTTTTTACCGTTTTTCTAATAGATTTGACTTTAAAACACCATGCCTATGTGTGGTCAGTCTTGGCCTAGCATATGAGGACCCTCTTCAAGGTTATAGCTGACTACTGAAATCATCTTACCCCCATGTGAATGCGGCCGCACATGTGTGAATGCGGCCGCACTTGTGTGAATGCGGCAGCACATGTGTGAATGCGGCCGCACACATGTACCCGGCCCCCACCTGACACCATAACACCTCTTGGTGGGCAGCTAAGGGCATGGGCGGGCGGTGGAGGATGGGCGAGGGTTTCCCACTGAGTCAACCTGTACAAACGCGGCTGGCGGCGGGTGGTGGGCGGTGGGCGGCGGGCAGTGGGCGGCTTCTCACTGAGGCTGGCTGGGGGTGGCTAGGGGTGGTGGGGGGGAGTCGGGGGGTGACGGTGGGTGGCAGGAGATGTGGGTCGGCGGGTCTAAAAACAACATTGGGCATGGTAGAGGTAACAGACTTTTTTAATTTTCGGTACACATACATATACACATATGCCTGGTGAATATATATCGCGCAGAGTATGTTTTATCTTGGATACGCCAGGCGTGAAATACAGCCAAGTTGAGTGCGTCGACATATGGAAACTGTCTCGTAGACGCCAGAAACGCAGATGCAGATAAGAGGTGTATATAAATGTAAACAAGCCACTTTACAGCCAATACGTGCGTTATGACGATGGCGTGTATATATGTAAAATGGTGGTTTTCGTGCAGTGGTTAGAATTGTAGGGGACCCGTGCAAGTCTACTAAGGCTTGGCACGTCTACTACGCCTTTCTAAGTATAGCCGCGGCCGGGACAGCCGAGCAAGGTGTGGGACAGGTTGATGAAACTTGTTTTCCCGCACTTTTAGAGCAGGCCACCCGCCGCTGGCTATTATAGACACCGTGTTGGGACCAGTCTAGACTGGTTTCTCACCTGTCAGGTTGAGAACCAGCAGTGAGGATTGATCCTGAGGAGTTGGCCAGGCAACTAGCAGGAACCACTGGTTTGCTGGTGACCAGGCTGACTAAGAATACCCCTTTGGAGAATCAGCGGGATTCTTGCACATGCTCAGTGAGGACATGGGCTGTATATAAGCAGCCTGCTGTGGCTTACTGAGACACACTGGGGTGTGGAGAGACTACGTGCGGTGCAGGGCTCTGTCTCTGTGCTCCACTGACGGGAGCTAGTTCTCAGGACTAGCTGTTGACCGGTTCTGGTCCCCTAGGGGGTGGAGTCAGAGTATCTCGGTTCTCTAGGAGGAGAGGGTCGGACCCGTGTGTCCCTTCTCCGGATAGAGTTCTGGGATCCCGAGAGATGCGATCAGGGTTGTGTCCACCAACCAGAGAGGTTTTTCGTTGTGTTCCTACTCTGTGAAGGTGTTTGACCTCCCTGTGATCCTCGAGGGCAGAGCCACGGTACCGGGTGGTTGTGGTAAAACACAGCTGCGGGTTAGCGGGTGGGACCAGCACTGAGATGGCATCTTGGACCAAATACTGTAGTGGTGCTCGGGAGGAGCTTCAGCTGGACCCGTCACCCAACCATTACAGAATGATAACTATTGAAATTTGTTCTTAGAGTTAAGAAAAATTGTTTCAGAAATGATAAAAAGGAAGAAAATTGTAATTTGGGCTGGAGGCAAAATCAAAACAGCCAAACGGCGATTGTAATCCAGGATAAATAAAGTGTTAAAAAAAAAAAGTTGCGAGTTGAATGATGAAGACTTACCATCACTTTTGAAATATTGAACAGGGGCTACGCTAATCTGGCTTCCTTGGCGCCTGTTTGCCTCTGCCATAATTGCCCGAAATGGGTTTCTTATGAGGATGACAGCTCTGGAGCACTTCTTTACGCTTTGGAGAGGTTGGTGGGTTTTCACGACAACTACACTACCATTTTTAATGCCACCACCTGGATATTGTGAAGTACGCTTCTCCTTGTAGATGGCCCCTGTGATTAAACCTGTAATGAAAATATGATTCCAATTGTATCCATCAGTAGATGTTGATTTCTGTCTTGTATCTCACCCCGGTAATTTTCTCCATAGGATCAAAGGCATATTGTACAATTCACATTGACGCCACCTGGTGATTTAAACCAATTTACAATTGATTGTATTACATAGGACATATACTGAAAAATATGGTTTTTCTTCAATTCTTTCAAAAACAAGGAAGGTGACCCATCGTTTTTAGATCCTAAATGAGTAGTACTATGCATGTACTACATTCTGTTAAAGCTTGAGGAAAATGACATGGGTTTTATTATGTGAAAAAATACTTTATAGGATTTCTAGATATTCTTATAAAAAATGATCATAATATTGATCTATAAATCAAAAACTAACATGGTGACCCACTATTTTTTAGTTAGATATATGTTCCATAACACTTGGAGATCATCTTATTAAATTCCCAGGAAATTGACACAAGTTTTAATTTCCAAGCCAAATTGTCCGATATGCCTTTACCATTAGGAACTCGTACTCCACTGCCTTGAAGTTTGTGCACCCAATACTCAATGGCTAATCGGGTGATTGATTTTATCAATAAATAATGTTTTATGGGGTGAGATAAAATCAGAAACCGACTCGATGAAAACAACTTGGTCCGCACTCCACCTCGTTTGACCGCAGCTATTTTCATCTCGTGGGTTTCCTCTTACAGTATTTTTTTGCCGATAATACATGGTTGAGATGGTGTACTGTTAAAGAAGAAACCAACGAGTTTTGTTCAAAGTTCAGATAAGGATGTAGTTAAGGATATGAGGGGGTGATCCTGGAGTTTGGGCTCCGGACTTCACTCGGCTTCGCCTCATGAAATCACTATGCCAATCTCCAGTTGTGGCATACTGTGGCCAAGATTAAAACTCATCCAGTTTTTCAATAGTCTCCACTGCACGATCCGAGGTACATAGGTACAGTAAGTCTGAGACTGGGCGTACCTTCAGGATCGCAACGCGGCAAAACACACAGTGGAGAATGAAAGTTTCCTGCTAGTCTTAGCTGATAGGAAGCGTTTTTAAACATGTTTGATATTTGGTACGCCCAGTCTCAGACTGGGGGTAAGCGCTCCAGTCTCAAGCGGGGTAGTCTTCACACAGAATCGATGTTACCTTGCAATCCGAAGTACATGCGGTACCCAGGATCGCAAGCTATATGGCATACTTAGTAGAAACTGAACGAGAGTTAGACTTGTCAGTGTTTATGCCACGACGGGAAGGTCGTGTATTATTAGCCGAGTGTAGTGAGGAGCAGACCTTACCAGAGTGGCATAGACACTGACAAGTCTAACTCGAGTTTGGTTTCGTATTTATCCTACCCCGTCTCTATGCTTTTGGATTACTAAAAGACAAATATCGATTGAATGACCAACTGAAGTCCAACCGGAACTTTTGAGGCCAACCGGAACTTTTTTTGGAGCAGCTGACAATCTGGTCGCTGATTGGTCAATTTTGTTTATGCCCCTAGAGGCATAAATCGCACTTTATATCATGGCATGCCGCATACAATTTGCCTATGTTATGCCTATGGACCGTTTTTATTAGGGGTAAGATAAAGGATCACAAGCCCCCCTCACGGCCCCCCCCCCCCCTAGTCACACAGTGGAGAAGAATATTCACACTTTCAGAGAAGTAATTACCTGTGGCTTCCTGAATGAGGTGCCGTGTCCAAGTGTTGCCCGAACCTGGGAAACTTGCAAGAGCAGTCACTGGTAGTGGTGGGTTGGCAAAACGAAGAGGCTGACAGTGTAGTTTAGATTTATTCTTCAGGTTAATTTGTTGTTCTATTTTCATCCGTTGTGTCATAGGGAGTTGAATGGTTCTATGGTGACTAGTAACACCAGTCTGTTTTACAATGGTGTACATTATGCCTGAGGAAAAGATACCCATCATGAGAAGAACATTGCGTACCACTCTTAGTGAAGAACCTTGTGAAGAAATCATAGTTGATGGTGAGGTTGCCTGTTGAAATGAGATGAGGTATACAATGAGAAAACGTGGTTACTGAGTCCGTACGGGTGGCCGTTCGAGATTATTTGATAAAAAAATATGGCCCAACGTTCACTCAATACTGTTTTTTTTTGTTTTTTTTTTAATTTAAAGGCTTTTATTGCTTTCGATCACGTTCTGGATCGCTCTTCCAGCAACAGCAATGGGAAGATGAGTGAACAAAAAACGAACAGTATGATATGTACAATGCAGTTCTCCTCGTTCTTGAGTTCGAGTATGTAAGCACGTATAGAATATACGTTCGTGACAGTATCTCATAGTTATTAACATTGTATGTCCTTAAATGTTCCTGTGGATGGAATACATCCAACTGTTAACTGTCCATAGGTTTTTCAATACAGTGTTATTTATCCATGGAGCTTGCCTGGTCCATGATCAGGTTTAACTCAGTAACAGTAATAATCAACCAACGTCCAAATGATTTGAACTAACATATATACAATGTACCACTTCATGCGTGATCCAGGAATTAGTGGAGATTCATTCTTTTATCCTAAACCACAGTTATTACAATCGAGTAAACATCATCTTATTGGGCAATTTGTTCTAACAACAGTTCCAATATACCTTTTTTAAATTTAGCTTTTGAACAATCATAATGAAGATCTATGGGTAGGCTGTTCCAAAGGTTAATCCCCAAATATACAGCAGATTTTCTGAATTTCTCCTTCTTAGGAAGTGGTAATGCGAGCAAACACTTTGCTAGTTGTCGTGTTGGTATTCGGCCTTCTACATGGGCGACTTGCTCAATTAGCGATTGATCCCTCAAGTTTTTAATCACACCTTCTAGCAATAACATACGTCTTACACTGGGCATACAAACCTTACACATACCTAATAACTCTTCCGTTGATATAAACCTCCCATCCCTATATGCCTCTTTACCTATCGCTATCCTTAACGCTCTGAAAACTCCCCGGTCACTTTTGTTTTTAACATCTTTGCTACTCCCTTCTACCAAAAAAGAACAATGGTCTACCATAGGCAGCAAGCATGTGGTTACTACTTTTAAGGCTGTTTCCTTGTTCATAAGTCTTCTCACCCTACGAAACACAGCACACTTGTCGTCCAACATTCCCAATAACTTCATTCCGTGCTTATTAAAATTTAGTTCCGTGTCGATAAGGGCTCCTAAATAGTTTATTTCATCTACCGCGTCTATGATTATATTACCTAAAATAATACTACCCCTATTTTCTTTTCGTATTTTAGTCTTGCTACCATGGTACATGATCTTTGTTTTTTTCACATTAATCGTCAATTTGTTAGAGTTATACCACTCATACAAATTATTCACCGCATTTTGGATCTTTACTTCTGCTCCTGTGAGGGTTGGGTCCCTTACCGCAACCACCAGGTCATCAGCGTACATACTTACAAAACAGTCATTGGGTAGGCATGCGGGCAAGTCGTTCACAAAAATAAGGAATAAATAGCTGAATTATATGAAAACAACACTTGCCGCAAGTGGCAGCGGGGGACCCACCCGGATTGTTTTTTACATTGTCACTGCTGTCACACTCATTACGAGAAAGTTCAGTCTCACATATTTATGCCATTTATAGTCCGGCAGCCATGGGGGTTGACCCCGACTTCTCTGATATAGTTTTTTTCTCTGTTGATTATTCATCTCTGGGATGTATATAATGAGATCTAGAGTGGTGTAGAGCTCTCATCCCTGAGCAATTTTAAATATTCATCCGTGCCCTGAAGAACCTGTATTTTAAAACTCACATTCCTTCATTATTTATTACTTGAGATCTATGATATTTCGGTCAAGATATATGTTTTTGGGTCCAGTAATTTCGATGGAAAGCGTTTTAGAAGAATTGATGAATTACTGTGAAGAGTTTCCATGGTAACAAGCTATTTTGCTATGATTAAGGCAATAAAAGTGGGTAAAAAGTTATAAAAATTACATATCATTGAAGATAATGTGAAAAGAACATTATTTATATTTCCGAGGCATATAAAATGGACTACAATAATATCAATAGATGAATAATGAAATTGTGAGTTTCTGTTGCCATTGTAATCAACTGGAATAGCTCAGAAAATAATGGCTTCTATAGCCTGAACTAAGCAAACTGTCATTACAACAAGGAGAAAAACCATAAAACAACATGGTTTCTTCTTGGATACTATCACTTAAGGATCATATAGGCTGGAAACAGGAAATATCAAGAAATAAACCTCAGGGATTAAAAGAATGTCAAAAATAAAGCTGCATGTCTTAGATTGTATATTGGTGACAACAACTGTTAACAAAATTACCATAGCGCTCATGAATGTCCATGTCAAAAAACAATGTTCAACACTAGGTTCAAGATTGGCTCGCAGGCATTGCAGTTTACAATGGTGTCACAAAGTTATTGTACTGTCACAATAGGTCCTTGAGCAATTGCAAATCAAGGTATGTATACATCTACAGCTTCGTCATCATTTGACTGTAGAGCCTGCTTCTTTTTTTTAAAAACAGACCTGGATACCCTTACAGGCACAGAAAAATGAGCAGACAATGTTTGCACTGTTGTAACCACATCTCTGTGTCTTGTAGGGATCTCACTACTGCAGGATCATCTGATGAGTTTCAATAAAAAGCAAATGATCAGCACTAAGTATTTCTACTATGCCAGTGTCAGCCATCAGTGTATCAATGCAACCACAGTAATTCATCAATAGGTGCATACCACCCAGTCTAAGATAGAAGTTCTGGAACCTGAATAGTTGTATGGCGAGGCGTATTAACACTTCTATATTGTACTCTACAGTATGGACTGCTGACGGAGTGAAACAAAATTCAACATACTAAGTTCTGGAACCTGGTTTCATTCTACCAGTGCAACATGGTATAGTTGCTGGTCTAGTGTGAGGATTGTGTATTTCTACCCAGCAGCCGCTGATATCTGTTTTGCCCTCATCATTGTTGTCATCATTGTTGCAGCAGCTGCAGGGGGCTTATCATTTGGTGGAAGATAACTAACTTTCGTCTTGGGTGCCAATGAATGACCTTGTTCCCAACACATCATTGTATTGTAGCCATTGAATTCTGGATATTTGTCATTGGCGATTATCAGTAGGTTTTCTTCCTTGAGACATCCTGATGATATTGGGTATCTGATGAGAGAGAAGATATATAGAGCTCTGTCATTGTTGGTTTCTTTTGACATGTGAAATTTTCAAAATCATTTTCCTGTCCTTTTGCAAATGGCTTAGCCAGTTCACTATTCTTGAGACGAGGAATAGTTTCAATTACTGGGGTGTCATCTTTGTTGGTTTGCTGCATGATGATCATTGCCAACAAATGTCAGTGCCAAAATTGTCAGTCACAACCTTGGCATCAGATATTCTCTGTTTCATAGGATCAACAGATGCAGCAACGGCAGTTGACATCTTAAAGCACAGTAACTCATCACAGCTCCATGTGATGTGATAGTCATACATGTGAGCAATGACTGCTCTTGATTCCCTCAAAAGTATTCCAAGTACCACTTGTAGAGGAGTTGGATTGCTTGTTATTACATCAGTGATGATATTGGCAATCAGCATTGTTGATATGAACAAATAATACAATCCTTCACAACATGTTTTGACAAAATGCTAATGCTCCTCTCAATGTCAACATTCTCATTAACACCCTTAACCATCTTCATTGGCAAATCAGTATTCTTGTAGAATGCAATCATGCTGGCATACCCAGGAGTTTTAAGGATGACATGGTCATCACTGAAGCACTGTTGCAACTCATCTAAGAGGTGTGAATGAATGAGTGAGCCATGATTATCCTAGTACTTCTTGAAAATTTCAATTGAGTTCCAAATCCGATTTCTGTCAGCCTGTAAATTTTCTATTACATGTTGCTAGGGTTCATCTGACTCAAACTGTTTGGATGTGCTTTTTGGACCATCTGAAAGGCACCAGTTACTAAAAACTAAGCTTATACAGCCTTTGTGATAATGAGCGTCAACTGCATGCAAGTCACTGATAGCACCTTCAATGCAACTTTGGACTTCATTTGCACAGTGGTTATTATGAGAATGGCATTTTTCAAGAAGATTTGCTCAGTGTGTCAGTCTTTGCCACAGTACAGGTAATGAAGTTTGAAGTCAAATACTAACAGTGATCGTCATAATCTTTTGGCTGGTGGGAAAACTTCATATTTCTTTTACTTAGTGAGATTTGATTTTGATGTATACCAAGACTGTGGTAGGGAATCATTTACTGATCACTTTCAGCAAGCTGTCTTTCAAGTTCTATATATGCAAGATATCACCATAAACTTTGCTTGTATTAACAATTGTTTCTATTCCTGCTACACCTGTAGCCTCTGAGAGTGTTTTCTTCTCATTAGATTCTGCACCGTTTCAGAACTTAAAGATGCTTTCTTTAGTTTAGCTCTTAATTAAAACAAAGAAATGAATATGGATTTAGTGTTATTCTTGGAAATTTAAGACAGGTACAATCCATCATGCTATTTCAATCCTAGACTCTATTTTCATCAAATTATTTGAAAATCAATCAACAGGAAATCAGTAAAAAACAATCCATGTTTTTCAAAATATTACAGGATTCAGTCATGATAGAATCTTTGTGGTTACCATGACAACAACTGAGAGGGTATTTACACAAAATATCCTAGCATGATCTTAGGAGGCACTCAGCTAATCTAATCTGTATTCTTTTAGCTATGTATCATTGCCTCTATTTCCAAACATGACGCTGGTAGCCATGGCAACAGGAAATATAACTCATCAAACACATTAATCTGATATATTGGGGCCATGAACATACAGCTAGGATGAAAAAGCAGTGCACTAATTTACATTTTTCCTGCAAGTTATGACAGTTTCATCTCTTTTTTTATCAGATTGATCATAGCAATATAGCTGGTTACCATGGAAACAGCAAATCCAATTCTTCTGAAACCCTTTCCATCAAAATTGCTGGACCCCAAAACATATATCTTGACCAAAATATCATAGATCTGAAGTAATAAATAATGGAAAATTAGAAATTTATAAATTAAGTCCATCAGGGCAGGCATCGAGGATGCCATCTTGAATATCTAAGATTGCTCAAGGGTGAGAGCTCCACACCACCCTAGATCACATTATATACATCCCAGAGATGAATAATCAGCAGAGAAAAAAACTATATCGGAGAAGTCGGGGTGAGGCCTAAATTTGGGCTTTGGCTGCCATTTAAATGGTATTACGTGAACATGATCACACGTTAGGCACCTTGATACTCAGCCATTACATATTTCTACTTGTTATAGGATGTACGTAAGACATCGCTGAACTTACAAATGGGAGAGAACATTTTTACATTATAAAGATGAGATTCACTACGGCCCACTGCACAACAGGCCTGAACAGAATTTGTACTTTACTATATACCCATGCAGTATATACTGTAAATATGCGCTGTTTTGCCATATAATGTAAAAATACTGTACGGAACAGTGTTTCGTATGGGGGAATACGATCGGAAAACCAAATGAGTTTTAATCTTGGCACCTGTAGGCCACTCTTGGAGTTTTGGCTCCGGATTTCACTTGGCTCCGCCTCGGGAAATCACTACGCCAAGCTCCAGTCGTGGCATACCGGTGCCAAGATTAAAAAGAATTAGGTTTTGATTTGATCCCAACCCGTCTCTACGGGCATTTAACATGGAATTAATTACCAGAACTCTTCCCTAGTTCGCTTGTTTGTAAACTACAGGGCAGTGCTTTGGTCTGTTCGAGGAAAGGATATAGTTTGCTATAGTTTACTGAAGATACTCAAATATTATTGTGTAAAAGGTTGCGAATAGCGGAATCAGTATAATATCAGCATATAAAAGATGATTAAATTGATTAAAACCATTGTCGAGGCTCTTTCTTGACATTGCTAGACACGTTGCCGTGGTATTAATAAGCGTGCAACGAATCTAGCGTCATCTTCAGCACCATGACAGACTCAATGTGTGGAGCTGGTTTAGTCGATTTGCTGCACTGATCTGATATACTTACGATGACTGGAAGGAGATGAATCCCTGATTTTTGTGAACACTTCGGATCGATATTAATATTAACCACAGCGTCAAATGGATTTGAGCTGCAAGCCAATGCACAATCTCAGCTTGTCAACTTGTCCTTTCGCTGACCGTTCGAGTTCAATAATGCTATGTCAACAAGGTGAAAGTCCAGCACCGATAACAGCGGAACGCCATGGCCAATCTTCCTGAAATTTGGGTATGTTTTAGATCACATATCCACCTAATTAGCATCAAAATTCAATTCTAAAGGAATATATGGTTTCGGTTCTTTTGGCATATATGTTCTATTCCATATTATTTTTTATTATTTTTTACAAATAAAAAAAATGATTATGAAAATGTATATAACTGATATATAAATATATTTCTACTATCTGATGTTCTATTCTTAGATAGGCCTATCAGATTTACATTCACTTAAACAGAGTTGGGAGCAATCATTAAGTATATACAGCATTGGTGAGCGATTATAACTTGATTTCCTTTAGTGTGTACTTATTTTTAATATAAAAAAGGCACATGAAATGGGACAGATTGCATAAATCCCTTGTAATGTTCTGAATCAAGCTATCAAACATTTGAACGGGGCTTTGAGAGCTACCGTAGCGTTTTTCATCTTTTGGTCATGTGATAACAATGCTGTATGCCACTAGTGGCATATAAGATTCTGTATGCTAGTCAGCGTGGCATACGGAAACTCAATGTTAAGCCTATGGAATTTTATATTAGGGGTAGGATAAAGACCACTTCCCCATATGCATTAACTAAAACATGCCCAAACAATTTTATATACATGTTTTAACTAAATATCGGTTTTTACAATTCTCTAGTGCTCAACTCTTTTCTGATATAAATTATTCTATTCGAATCAAGAACTGCGGTCACTGCACCACTCTATCACTTTCCTACTCCATCACTCGACCCTATTCTATCACTTCGTGTCTTACAAGCAAGAGCTACAGTGTCAGACCCTGTAACTCAGCCAGAATTGCACGTAGAGACACCAAATAAAAACTGAAATGTGGGGGAAAACACGAGGAATAATTTGGAATCATTGAATTATTTATTAGATATAGATTTATTAAATGTCTCGCTCGTAATCTTGGCATAGGAAATGGGAGGGCTACCTCAACAGTGAGACTACTTTTGAAGCGGGACTTTCTGATCTCCACTTCTGGTGCCACTGTTGAGACCTTCCTCTTTACTACCACTAATATTGAAACAGGTCCGAGAACTTCACAATTTGTTCATAGATTTGTTTTAAAGATAGTAGACCAACCAATGGACATCAGCAGTGGAACCAGCTCTTCTTACACACATGCACCACACAACATTTTCAAAATCCAAGATGGCTGCTTTATTGCCCCCTAGATTACATTCCTTGTCGTCTCGTTTGATTGCTTTTCATAAACAGGCCTTCATTCCATATCTTTATGAAAGACGTGATTATCATTTGGCTAATTAAGTGGTCTCCAAGCTTTGCTTTCATCTTCCCGGTGTGGGTGCGGGTAGCTTCGTGCAGTGGAAAACAAAGAAAAACAAAGACATGAAAGTAATAGATTTTAGCAGAAACAGACCTTATCCTTGGTATTGTCTTTTTTTAAAGAAATGTTGTCTTCCTGACCTGACCTGGTAGAACACATAAAGTCTAATTCCAACTAAAGGGTCCAACAGGCCAAAGTCATCCCTCTTTGAAATTCTGCTCAACCTCAAGTCACCAAGTTGACCATCCGTTGGTGCTTTATGTGCATATGTGTGTGGGGACGGAGAGGTTTACCCTACGGTAACACAACCACAACTGTCAGCCTGAGCGTTTAAACCGGACAGGTGCGCGAATCTGCCGTCTCTTCCAATTGGTCGAGCATAGTTGTTTACTCGACGTTCATTGGTTGCTAATGATTCTTTTCCCCGCTCAGACTTAGCAACCTGATGACGTTGCGCAGTCAGCTGAGTTCGCTGTCACCGGCCTGTGTGTACAGGGACTGATCATAGCGTATGGGGAAGGGGAGCAGTGCATGTGTTTGACATGGGACTGGCCATTTTACCCCTGGGGAGGCTTTTTTGTACCGTCATTTTTATGGTTTTGGAAATACGACTATCGACGTTACGTCTGTTTGCCGTCACTTTCTTTCCGACTGTGGGAGAGAGTATTGGGGGGTTGTGGTTTGTGCTTTATTTGCATATGGCATCCATCCAGGAAAAAGCTTTGATGTCACAGGGTCTGCAGGATCTGTCACCGAGGCAGTGTGCAGGTTCACAGAGAATATCATATGCATTCTTCATGAGCTTGATGAGGTGTTCTGAATCAATGAAGGGACAAGTTTACTTCCCTAGTGGAGACTACCTCGGTTTTCACAGGTCATTCGTGTGACCCTAATCGACATTTCCACCTTTCGATCATGACCATCGCATTTCGCACGGCTGAATAATTAATTTCTCCAACTTTACATAATATGGTATCACTGATTAAATTATTTTACCACCAACGAAACCATACCAGGTTGAATTAATAGGTGAGGAATTGAAATTGAGGGGCAACAGTTGATTAGTGACTAACTTGATTTTCATCAGAAAACTGAATTTTTCATGACCTCCTCAGATTATGAATACGAATGGTTTCTCATATAGAATGACCAATAGACTTCTATACAGGGTCCATATAATCGTTGGCCTTTTTGTTGGCAGGTAGAAATGCCACAAAAGAGTGCTTGCAGCATATCATCTCCCTATATAGTCCAAATATTTCATATGCGCCCCCTTCTTAAAATCATTTCATTTATCAGTTCTAGGAGAAGTAAAAAAGTATTTTTTTGTTCTAATTCATCTTCTTGTCTCGAGAGAAGTGATAATAACATAGTGCAAATTATCCTGCCACTAATAAAAAATGCCATAGGCTTAACATGGGATTTGTTTATGTCACGGGTGTGACATTAAGTGCTGTTTATGCCACTACTTTCTAATACTGAAAAAATATGGAAACGGGGTAGGATAAAATCTAGATGCCACTTGTTTGAGTTTGAGCTAATCTATGCCACGCAATTTGTTGGCTTCGTGATGTCACTCGTCTTCGACTTGTAGTGGGACGGGAATCCAGCAGTGTTCGTTTGTTTCACGGAAGGTGGCGCGATATGCCGATCCTTACTGTGCAGTGATTCCGGACAACGCCGCACACGAGAGTGGCGCGGTGGAGACCGGGATTACGTAACGCTTAGTATATATACTCAGCGTTCACAGTAGGTCGACAGGCTGTCCTCGCGCGTCCCTTCTACGGAACGGATCCTTGGGCCCTCACTTTGCAGGCGGGTTCTTGTAACCTTCCTGGTGGTTAGGCTGATCTTCCGGATTGGCCTATCCAGCGTTACCTAGCACCCATGTGCTAGGGTACTGTACTTGTAGGGAAGATCTTCCAGATCTTTCCGGGAAGTAAGTGATTAATAAACATCCTTGTTTATTAAGTGACGTTGTTGTGTTATGTGTGAATAGGTCTGTGCAAACTAACCGAAAACCGAACCAACCTACGTAAGTGCGTAGGGTGGGATCCTGCCTGGAACTAGCATTCCGGATTGGGGTCATCCAACCTGCTAGACAGGCGGCGACCACCACACTGGTGCCGTGACCAGGATCCCAGGTTGCTTGCACAACCCGGGATTCTCGGTAAATGCACGGATCTGGAATAAAAACCAGATCTAAGGCTGAACAGGAGAGTGAAGATGGGGAGGTAACTTTTCAACAAACTCTTCCGGCCCGGAATGACGACAAGTCTCCAAAACCAGAGGGAGGGGGTGAAACCCAGAAGTCTGGCAAGGAGAAATCTCGGAAGAGAACCGCCGCTCAGAATCTGAGTTCGACGGTCCTGAAGAGTTTCAGTCCGGCGGCCGACAGCCGACATGGCCCCGCAAGGGATCTGGAGGGACTCAGTAAAATTGGGTCTCAGACAGATAGTCCCGGAGAGTCTAGTACTCCCCGGAATAGGTCGGAAAATACCTAAAGGGTATCTTCCGAGGAAGTTCCTGTAGGTTTCCTTGGACCCGAACTCTTAGCCGAGTTTGATAGGGAAAGGGAAGCCAGAGACATGTGTCGGGAACTAGAAGCTCGAAACCGTGAGATCGCCGAGAAGGTAGCCCAAAGGCACCATAACTTGGAAGAACTCTCGGTTCGCGAGATTGAGACTCTAGAAAAAATCGAGCGTTTGGACCAACATGTACAATACATGAAGGACCAAGTTCGACTAGCAGAGACAGAATCATCCCAACGGATGCCTATGTCCCAAGCTGGCTGGAGTAATGTGAGAGATCATCTATATTCCCCACCTGGAAGAGTAGAAGATCCAGAGAAGACCCCTAACAGATTCATATCTGGAACAAAGGGTGTAAAGACTCCTTTGGTTAGCTTCCGGCTTCCCTCTGAGTCAAGAATGGGTTCTCCGAGTTCCGAACGTACTAGTAAAGCTATAGCTGAACTAGGGTTCAACTCGTTCAACCAAGTCCGGGAACAGGATCGGATCTTTAACTTGTCAATGGCGAGAGCTGACAAGGTTCCGATGATGCGCCCAGAGAACGCAGCCAGAAAAAACGCTGTCATTCCAAAACCTTACGGGAAAGGAATGGAGTGGGAACACTGGTTCGCGGGATTTTGTGAGGACATACAATGTAATGGCTGGAATAAAGTCGATGCATTGCCATACCTCAAAAGAGCGTTGCGAGATGGACCCGGGGAAGCTGCACTTCGCGCTTTTCGCCGTTCCGGTGGTACGGAATGGGATGAGTTAGTGGAGGTAGCCTCATACTACTGTGGTCAGTTGGTAACGCTGAACCCCTGTTCCACTTTTTTAAAGAGGATCCAGGGAAAAGAGGAGACAACTCGCGCCTATGGGCTAGCTTTGCAACAAATGTTGTTAGAGGTTTACCCAGGGACGGGATTAGATTCTCCTGCGCTGCATGAAGATCTACAAACTCAGTTTGTAAAAGGACTTTGAGATGATGACGTGAGAGCGGAAGTCATCTCTAAATGGGAGCCCGGTATGAACTTCATGCAGGTATTGCGAATAGTAGATGCCTATGAACAACGGTGTATACTATTCGGAAAATATGCTAATCCCGGGAAAACTTCTCAGGTTAACATAGTGGGTTCTACTTGGTCACAAGTAGAGGAAGATACTTACGAGTGTCAGGAAGCGGAAATAGAGGATATACTCTCTAATGTCCGCTCGATGGTACTCGGAAGAGGAGGCTTCAATAGACGGGGACGTGGAAGAGGTCAAACCCCTAGCTTTGGAAGGAACAGCGATGTACCTTCTGTGGCAGAGGCAAAACCAATAACCACTGATCCTGAAGGAAATTCCTCAGAGGTTATGAAGTTGTTGACCAAAATCAATGAAAGACTGAATCAGGTGGAGAAAAACCAGCTGGATGTCCGACGTTGTTGGCGGTGCAACAAAATGGGACATATCTCTCCAGATTGTCCAGAAACCCGGAACGTTACTACGGTGGAAACATCTCGTAGTCTGCCTGCGTTGATGGTTGCCTCTCAGAGTGAACCGGAAAACAAAGGAGGGCTGTAGCGAGTGGCAACACTGCGGTCCGGGAAGGAAAGTGCCAGGAAACACAAACCTGTGAGATGTATAAGGAGGAAAATATTTCCAACTTACCAGAAAAGGGGAAGATACAAAATACGGTCGCAACGATTTGTAGTAAGTATCTTTCACCCGGGCATCCTTGTCTGCAATGGCTTTGTCAATGCGGATGGGATCTTGGAACCTTAGATGGAATCTCACGGTTTATAAGACAACCGTCCCCTTTGGGAGGCATCGTTGGTATGTGCCGGCTAGAATTCAAGGAAGAAAAGTGGATCTATTGTTGGATACTGGTGCTAGTCGCTCTGTGTTAAACAACGGACTCTATCAGTCTCTTGGATTTGCGCAGGAATGTCATGTTCCTGGAGCCTCGGCAAAAGCTGCTAATGGTACTCATATGAGGTGCTATGGTAGTGTGATTATTCCAGTCTCAATAGGTAACACTGAATTCGTATGGGGTCCCATACTCAGTGATATCGAAGAAAGTGGAATATTAGGCGTAGATTTTCTCACCCTCTATGGAGGCTCTGTAGATCTACCCGATGGCACTCTCCGACTCAAATTTCCTGAGTTAATGGAGGTGGAATGTAGTTGTCAACGGATCTCTTCATTGATTTCTGTCCGACAAGATGTGGGCATCCCCCCCCAGCAGATGGTTAATGTCCTGATAGCTGGGGAAGGTGACTTACCACGTGGAGATGCACTTTTCGAGCCAGACCCAGAACTGTTTTCTAAAAAAGGAATACAGGCCTGGGATACCCTGATCGGAAGTGCCAGAGAAGGATCAATTCCTATAAGTAATCATACCTCCGGGTTGATTAAATTAAGGAAGGGTGATACATTGGGCTGGGTAACTCTAGCTCATGTGGATGGCCTAGTGGACTCCAGTCCACAGGGAATCACACCTATTCCTGTTTCCGAAATAACCGGGGAAGATGGACAATCTAAACTGGAAAGGTCGGACTTAATAGGAAATGATTATGAAGAAGTGCGGGTTAGTGCTATCGATACAGGAACGGGATCCCTTCCAGTTCCGAGTCCATTGCACGAAACTCTGGAAACTTTAGTTCAGACGACAGACGCACTAAACAGTGGGGAACGACATGAACTAAGGATTCTTTTGAAAATGATAAAGTCAATCTTTACTCGACCTGTAGAACACACGATTGACACTGAAGGTCATCAACCTTTCCGCCTTCCTTATCGACGGCTACCTCCGGTAAAACGGGAAGCTTTAGAAGAGGAAGTAGGGAAAATGATGGACCAGAAAGTAATCATCCCCAGTGCAAGTCCTTGGGCTAGTCCAGTGGTAATGGTTACTAAAAAGGATGGTACTTGCCGATTCTGTATTGATTACAGAAAATTGAATGGTATCACCCGGAAGAATGCCTACCCTATACCCCGGATCGATGAGAGTCTCGACTCTCTGGGAGGGAACCAGTGGTTTTGTACTCTGGATCTCCAGTCTGGATATTGGCAGGTAAAGATGAACAGTGGCGATCAGTCTAAAACGGCGTTCACCACTCATCAAGGGCTTTACGAGTTCACAGTAATGCCATTTGGCCTCTGTAACGCTCCTGCAACTTTCGAATCCATGATGGATCAGATGTTGCGGGGTCTACAGTGGAAAAAGTGTTTGGTTTATCTAGACGACATAATCATCTTCGGAAAGAATTATGTTGAATGTTTAGAAAACCTGAGAGAGGTATTTGAGCGTATTCAATCTTATGGGTTGAAACTCAAACCTCAAAAATGTAAGCTGTTTCGCAAATCTGTGGAATACTTAGGACGGATAGTTTCCGGAAATGGAATCCGGGCAGATCCTTCTAAGTTGGAGGTAGTGGCTAATTGGCCACGCCCCCAGAATATAAAAGACATAAGGTCTTTCCTAGGATTTTGTTTGTATTACCGCGACTTTATCCCGTTTTTTTCTGAAATTGCACACCCTATGCAACAGTATGTAGTACTAGATAAGCCAGGGAAGCAAAAAGAGATCCAATGGACTCCGGAAGCTGAACACGCTTTTCTGGGACTAAAAAGAAAGTTTACGGAGACCCCCGTATTGAAATACCCTCTAGCCCAGGGTCGGTTCATTCTCGACACTGACGCTAGTAATGAGAGTATTGGAGGGGCTTTGTCTCAGATACAAGATGGTATAGAAGTTCCAATAGCTTTTGCCAGCAACAGCTTAAGTAAAAGTCAGCGGAACTACTGTACTACTAAGAGGGAACTCTTAGCGGTTGTGGTGTATGTAAGAAAATATCGACACTTCTTAGCAGGTGGAGATTTCATCCTACGTACTGACCATTCTTCTCTCAAATGGCTCTTTAACTTTAAAGACGCCGAGGGAATGATTGGAAGATGGCTGGCAGCTCTCTCCGAATTCGGGTTGACTAACTGCCAGATTGAACACCGGGCTGGAAAGTCACACATTAATGCGGATTGTCTCTCAAGGAGACCAGTGCGGAAATGTGGACGACCAGATTGCCGGGATTGTGGCGAGCATAGAGCAGTCATAGCTACTCTACGTTCCCAGAAAGTGAAGCCGCCATTAAACTATCAGTGGACACTAGAACAGATTAAGGAAAGTCAACAGGCTGACCCAGATTTGTTCCGGTTAACTAAACTGATAGCTAATGGACTCCATAGGCCTACAGGACCCGAGATCTCGCCTGAAAACCGAGAATTTCGGAATCTATGTGGTCAATGGAAAGAGCTAGAGGTCCGTGATGGAGTATTATATCGATGGAGAACCACATTGCAACCACTTAAACGTGCTCTACAACTAGTGGTCCCTCGAGAATTACGATCCGGACTAATGACCCTATGTCATGAACATAGGAGTGCAGCTCATCTAGGACGGAAAAGAACGGTAGCCAGAATAAGGCGTCGTTACTACTGGCCTGGAATGGGTGCAGATATTCGAAGATGGATATCTGGATGTTCCATATGTAGCAAAGTCAAACCCGGGGTAGGACTCGGAAAGATGCCGTTACAACAGGAACTGTTTGGTGTCAGGTTTGCCAGAATCGCTCTAGATATCATATCTGGTATCGACGAGTCAGAGGAAGGAAATACCTGTATGATGGTGGTGATGGATTATTACACAAAATATGTGCAGATCTATCCCATGAAAAATCACAAAGCTGCCACGTGTGCGGAAGCTTAGTGAAAAACTGGATGTTGCCTTTTGGAACTCCGAGCGTACTACATTCCGACCAAGGAAGGGAATTTGAATCCCAGATCTGGAAAGAAATGTGTAGGATACTCGAGATTAAAAAGACACATACGAATCCATATCGTCCCCAATCAGATGGTATGGTAGAGAGATTCAACCGGACATTGATCCAGTGTCTTCGGACCCTGGTAGATGAAAATCGGAAGAATTGGGATGAATTAGCACCATTTATAGCTCACGCATATAATGGGACCATTCATTCAAGCACGGGGTGTTCACCTAATTTACTCGTCTTTGGCGAGGAAATAGTAATGCCCGCGGACATAGTCTATGGGGTTCCTGGAATGTCTACGGATGATCCTTGTCCCATAGGATTTGTCGAAAAACTCAGAGAACGTTTTGTAGAGGGATATTACCTTGCGAGACGAAATCTGACGAAAGCAGCAGAGTGGCAAAAGACTGGACATGACGTCAATCTTAAACCACGTAAGTTCCGAGTAGGAGACCGGGTTGTACGATACCACACTCCATTGGTAAATGTAAAACTCGCTCCTAACTGGGACGGACCATTCAGAATTGTTCAATTATTGTCAGAAATGACAGTAGTGATAGAAGACGAATGGTCAAGAAGGCGTTATAAATCCCATGTAGCTCGTTTACGACTATGGGAAGGAAAGCGTGAATGTTCCGACTTTGAAGTTTCACACCCTGCTACAAAGCCAGATGTGTCACTGAACACGGGTCCTACTGGGAAACCAGGGAGGTCCCGGGTTCAAAGAGCCGGGAAGCCGGGCGTCAAACCCCCGTCAACACGGCGGAGGCAGACCCCGATAGGGAAGTCCCGGTCAAAGGTTACTGGGGTTCCGAGTGGGTGCTCGCCTACACAGCGAAAACCGGGACGTCCGCGGAAGGTGATTCCTACTTACGCTAACCTAAAAAGGGAAGTGTGGGTAGAAGAAAAACCTGACACGGAAAAGTCTAAATTTGCTACAAATCGAGCCGTGTATAATAAACATGGTTCGAGATGTAGAATGGAGTCTAAAATAGACTCAAAACCCGCCACAGCTCTCGATTAAAATTGAAGGCTGTGGTTAACTACAAAGAGTAGTGGTGCCGGGGTTGTCGAAAACACAATGAGAAGCAATGGTACGAAATGTAGATCGTTGGTAGTCAGTGACATGTCGATTATACATGAATGTTGATCAAATAGTTACCTTAAAATCAGTCGTTATGTGCCGCAGCCCAGACGTTGCTCTAAGGGACCCCGTCGAGGACCCTCTAGAGGCTGCAGAATTGCCGAACGCTCTGAAAGGTCTGATCCATTTACATGGAAATTAGACAAGCCTCCCATACTATCAGCGAGATACACGACGGCGATAAGAATTCCCACACTACAGAGAACTCGGGGTGGAGCTCGAAAAGGGGTTTCCCCGGGTTCCGGAACCTGTGCTGGGAGATTGAAGGCGTAAACGAATCAAGTCGAGCGTAACGCTGACCTTTGGTTTCTTCACGCATGCGGTGTTGAGACGCTCAAGATGAGCCAGTCTCGACACGGTTGATTGGTTCGCGACAGTGAATCTAGGTCACTTAGGAGTATATAAGACCCTGTTTTTTCAGTAGTCTTCACTCTGTGATTGGAGTGGTGCCTAGCACCACAGGAGTCGGGCGGTAGCAGCATGGCTGACCGTGCCCCGTCTACGGAGGGTGAGCGCGAGCTCCCCTCACCCCTGCCCGGATCCTCAGCTTCGGCTGAGCGGGGGGCAGATCTGGACGATGATGCTTTGCTCATCGGGTCAGATGATGGTGATTTTGACCTGGAAGGGTACGAGTCTGCGGACTCTGTTCTTCTTGGGGAAACCCGAGATGAACGACCCGGAAAGGGAAAAAGTCACACCGGGAAGAAGTCTGAGGCGGCCCCGGCCGCTAAGGGCTCTTCTGGTGCCCGTCCGAAGACGAGCTCAGTGAAAACTGAGGCCTCTGACTCGGATGTGTTTATGGCCGAAGGTTCCGAATCGGAGCGTGATACGCCGAGGCGAGGCCGAGCCCGCCCGCGTCGTCACTCTCCGAGGAAGTCCTCCGAAGAGATGGGTTCCAGGCATGAGGTTTCAACCCAGAGCCTGGAACAAATGTTAGCTGGGATCCCAGATCCCAAAACGCGTGCCATAGTACAGTCAATGTACCAAAATTGGACTCCACCCGGAGTGGAGCTGGCGGAAGCCGGGACCTTTTTGGCCCCGGGTCCGGTAGCAAAACCCGGAAAGTCTGAGGCTGGGACAGAGAAGGCTATGGAGACTGATTCGTCAGTTGGGGACAACTCTGTAAAAGGGTCGTCCAGCAAAGGTGAGAAACCGGTGTCAACACCGGCTAAACCCGCGCCGGGGAAGTCTGTCAGTAAGACTGAGGTGTCAAAACCTTGGGAAGCTGACAAGACTGAGCCGCAGCTTTCGAAACAGAACCGGAAGCGACTCCGTCGTGCAGCCTGGAAACGGGCTGAGGCGGAGCTAGAAAGGACAGGAGGTCAGCCGGAATCACGTGACTCGGAAAAAGGGAAACCTCAAACCGGGAAGCGTGAGGAGTCGAAGGGGGCTGAGTCGAAAGGCTCGGACAAACCCGCGGCGCAGGCTGGACCTAGTGTGGCTGACGCTATACCGAGTACCCCAACAGGTACCACGGGTGGCAGAGAGGTCAAGTGTTGGGGAACAGAGATGGACAAGGCTAAACCCCTGGTCCCATCCAACCCCGACAATGATGACGGTGATTTCCAACCTGGCGTAAAGCGGGCTGGGAAGAGAACAGTAGCTAGACAGATACCCGCCTCTTTGCTGGGCAAGACTTACACTTGCCTAGAAGATCTCCGTCATGGAAACCGACATTACATCCCCGATGGTGTCGGTTTAGATGGAACCTCAGATGATGAGGAGTGGCTAGTTGACGAGGGTTCTCCCAACGCCTGGTACATAGACCGGGTGAAAGGAGTTTCCCGAGTTAGCCGGCTGAAGTACGAGGATCAGGTCAAAGACCGGATCACGTATGCATGGCACAAGTTTGGGAACGGCAATCATTGTGTCTTCTTGAGTTGCCATGGGAGGGACAAGAAATTGTCACCGACCTACGCGACTGAAGGTCGTTACGCTAGGCACCTCATAGAGGTACACTTAGCCGAACGACCATGGCTACAGTGCCTTGGCAAGAAGGGTGGTTCTTGTCAGGCTGGGTGTGCCAGTTCCAGGCGTTCGTGTCTAGTCAGACACATTGCCCGGGAACACTGGACTGCTGGTGCTGCTGCTCGGGAACGGGTCATGAATCTGTGGCAGAGATTCGTTGACTTAGGTTCCGAGACTCAGAGAGGCAAACCGGAACCCGAGACTTGTGTGACAGACGGTCGACTGTTTAAGATCGGATGGAAGAAGAATCCTGGCTGGTTCGGGAGTCTGATGCTATCCGCGTCAAAACATCGACAAATGTCAAAAGAGTCGAGGAAGAAACGGTCCCTTAGCCGGGAACCGTCTCAAAAGTCCTCGAAGGCTAAACGACGGGTCAAGAAGCTGTCATCATCCTCGTCCAGCGAGACTGACACTTCTGAGCGATCCAGTCGGAAGCCCAGAAAGAAATTGGCTCCGGGTAAGCACACCATCGCTGACGTGGTGGAAGCTGCTTACCAGGTAGGGCCAAAGTTGTCTAGGGGATTGAAAGTCCTCTCAGACCTGAGTGAAGGAAACGTTCCAACGGCTTCAAAAGCCCGCGGACCCGTAGAAAAACCAGCTAGGACTCGTCCTAGCTCAAGTCTCTCGGGAGTTTCCCCGCTCAACAGAGGTGTTACCCAAGCACCCGGGAAAGTTGAGGAAGAAGAGGCCTTTCCGGCACTCCCTCCACCAGCCAACCCGGTTGTTGAGGTAAAGAAGAAACCAACGACACAACCAGCCGTTGCGTCGAAGGTGACTTCCTCTCCCTGTGCGATGTCGGTTGAATACGTCCAACGGGCGGATCAGCTAGAGTCGCATATAGGTGGCACCTTGGAGGGCCGTGTCCGAACGGGCGCGCAGTCTCTCCATGAAGGCCTCGTTAAGGAGCTAGTGAACCTAGCCCGATTCGAGGTAAGAGAAGCCACGAAAGGCCTGGCTAAACAATACGCGTTGGACTTAGAGGACGCGCGTATTGCAAAAACCACGGCCCAGTCGAGGTTTGCCCGGG
Organism: Alentia gelatinosa; assembly: GCA_950022655.1. Classification (NCBI taxonomy): domain Eukaryota; kingdom Metazoa; phylum Annelida; class Polychaeta; order Phyllodocida; family Polynoidae; genus Alentia; species Alentia gelatinosa. The sequence goes on along the minus strand of OX465587.1, from coordinate 61,975,709 downwards.
CGGAAGCTCAGACCCATCGCCAAGATGAACGTTGTCTTCGGCACTTGGGTATGTCGCTCTATGACATCGGTGACGACCCGCAAGCCCTTGAGGAAGCGTGGTTGGCCCGTCAAAGGAGCCGGGGAAGATTTCTTCAGTTCACCACGGAAGAATCAAACTCGACACGTCAGCAACTCGCTGGCATGTTGGGATGGTCACCCGTGGAAGAAACTTCCCAACAGGACACTACATCCATAGCGGCTCAGCCCATGGATGTCAGTGTAGATACTCCGCTGTCAGGACCCGGTCAGACCCCACAGGATCAGACTGAAGTCCTACAGCCGAGGAGGCCTCCCGCCGTGACACGGGCTGAAAAATCAGCAAAGCCTTCCAGGGCTAAGCCGGTAGATCAGCCCGAGGAACCAAGTGGGGCACTGGGGGTGAATGCCAACATCATCCCGTTGGAGTCTCTACAGCAGTTGATGTCTCAGTTGCAGCCTACGTCTGCGCTGAGTCCACTGCGACCAGAGAGGACCGCCCTGGCAACGTCGGTTCCACCGACGGCTAGCGCACCAAGCCAGTCGGACCTTCTCGACCTCAGGATATCCTCCGACGAGGATATTTAGGGGTTGACAATGACAGACTCGGCTGGTGCCTAACAAGCCTGGAAGACGCCGTCTAAACTCGGAACCGGCAGAGCCAACAACTCTCCTGGATCCGAAGTCAGACGGGTATGGGAAGTCCCGGGGAGGAAAATTTTTTTTCCGACCTAGCTACTTCCAGAATGTGGCCTCCTAGCCAGAATTCTGCACTTTCTCGGCGAACCGCAAGGATCGCTGGGAGGGGTAGAGGGAAAGTTAGGAGTAACCAATAATAAGCGATCCTGGGTTGGGGCTGGGGAAAGTCAGTAAAATGACTTCCCTAAGGCACAACCCTGGTTTCAGACGGCTGAAGGTTCTCTCGATGGTCAGGCCCGTAATAGGCCCCCATCACGAAAACCTCCGGCCTGTGGTGGGGTACCAGGTAAGGAAGATTGTGCCTTTCGGGTATAGATCTGACTTACCAGGTCTGTGTCGGAACTGAGTTCATCGACTCGATAGTGAGATAGTAGGCGTAACCCCTGATCTGATGGATTACGCCGGCTGTTTCTACCTTGGGTCGGTGATCGTAAGTTCTGAATCCGGCTTAGAACTGGGGCCTTAATTGGTACTCGATTCGAGCCGAGAAAAAAAAATATGCCAGTATAGCTGGAGTCAAAATGAAAGAACACTGATACCACACACTCTTACCAGGTGGATGGAGAATTGTTTTGCCTTTTTGGCCGTTATTTCCGTATTCGGAAACTTTCAACTCGGAAGGTATTTAGCGAGGCTAACCCTTCTCTACATATGGATGTCTTCCAACTTGAAGAACAGTGGGAAGCCCAGCACCCGTCGGCATCGGGCTGAATGTAGTAGGTCTGCTACGCCGATGGGCCAGCTGGGCTCGATACTTTAAGATGAGAAAGAGAACGACACTTCACTCGCCGGGAGCTAACAGAGGACTTCAACAAGATCCGGAACAGCTGGAGGCAGAGTGCTCGACAGGCCGGGCTGACCACCTGTAGGTCCGCGACTGTCGAGTCTTCCCTGCCCAACGCTCAAGAACCCGCTCCCCGGCTCAAGATGGGTGAATATCACATTTATTCAAGGTGCTAGCGAGGCTAGTCCTTCATTCTTCAAATGTCGTTTCCTCTTTCCTAAATGTCATATCTTCCATATTTTTAATAATTTCTCCATCTTACAATTCCACCTTTTTCACTTATACGTTGGTATCAGTGAATTCTTGTGAACACCAGGAAGCTAGAGAGTAGACCAAGAACTGCTGGATATATGTTGTAATTTTTAATTGGGTAGTCCCTTAGCAGCAAAATGGCTGCCTTGGTTCCCCCCTTAGTAAAAACTGGGAGGGGTAATGTAGTGGGACGGGAATCCAGCAGTGTTTGTTTGTTTCACGGAAGGTGGCGCGATATGCCGATCCTTACTGTGCAGTGATTCCGGACAACGCCGCACACGAGAGTGGCGCGGTGGAGACCGGGATTACATAACGCTTAGTATATATACTCAGCATTCACAGTAGGTCGACAGGCTGTCCTCGCGCGTCCCTTCTACGGAACGGATCCTTGGGCCCTCACTTTGCAGGCGGGTTCTTGTAACCTTCCTGGTGGTTAGGCTGATCTTCCGGATTGGGCTATCCAGCGTTACCTAGCACCCATGTGCTAGGGTACTGTACTTGTAGGGAAGATCTTCCAGATCTTTCCGGGAAGTAAGTGATTAATAAACATCCTTGTTTATTAAGTGACGTTGTTGTGTTATGTGTGATTAGGTCTGTGCAAACTAACCGAAAACCGAACCAACCTACGTAAGTGCGTAGGGTGGGATCCTGCCTGGAACTAGCATTCCGGATTGGGGTCATCCAACCTGCTAGACAGGCGGCGACCACCACAGACTCATGAAATTACAGAGCCAACAAAATGTGTGGCATAAATAAACTACACTGCACGAAAACCACCATTTTACATATATATATATATACGCCATCACGATAACGCACATATCGGCTGAATATTGACTTATTTTCATTTATATAGCCTCTTATCGGCGTCTGCGTTTCGGGCGTCTACAAGACAGTTTCGATATGTAGACCCGCGCGACTTGGCTGTCTTTCACGCCTGGCGTATCCAAGATAAAACATGCTCTGTGCGATATATATACGCCAGGCATATATATGATACAAAAAAAAAACCTCACCCCCTACCGGACTTCCTTGGTAACCGGGACTTCCTTAGTGACCACCACATCCTTAGTAACGGGTAACAACAAACCCAAGATGAAGTAAACAATAGACAATAGCGATCAATATCTACCAATATCAACTACTACAAATTAATTGAATAATAAGCTAAAGAAAGGAATCCAACCCCCCAGCCCCGACAGTAACATTGAATAATAGTTCAAGTGTAATTGTGCAAACCTGGATAGTTAACCTCTGTCCAATCAATAATTCCTTGTATATTGTCCATTTCTCAAGATCAGTCCTTATAGTTTTGTTGTTCGCTTTTAGATATTCATTATACATTCCTTGTGTGTTCAACTCTCTTGATGTAAGTCAAGTCAGTGTTAAGTTCTTATATGTCCATGATATCCTCTCTGTGGACTCTCCAGTGAGGGTTAGTTCCTCACATGTTGTTTTTTGAGCAACTCACAGAAATGATGGTTTCATGTGATGAGTGTTCAGAGTAAATGACTCCATTCCAGAAATATGCTACCAGTAGTGTCCCCAAGTTGCAAAGATCAGAACCTTTGGATGGTGGTGTAAATACAACGGAATCAGGCGTATATATGACGTATATAAGACCACACCATGGACATGTATATACGCCACTAGATAAGGCGTCTACGAGACGGATAACAGGTCTAACTTCTAGACGCAAAATCCTACTGTTAGACGCGTTTCGCATACATATGTAAAGCAGTAGGTTTCTTGCAGTGCTAAGACTCAAACTCGTGACTTCTCTTGATATTATTATGCGAAACAATGCTGAAATCAAAGGAAGGAACTATAAAATTAGTTAAAGTGTTTATTTACAGACAATCATTCTCTGCCACCATATGATCAAAGATCATAAAAGAACTACATTTGTTGGGTTTGCCTTGCACTAGTTGTTTTAAAGGCATATCCTACAATTCATATTGGCGCCATCTGGTGATTTTTGAATAATGTGAATTATAGGTCAAAACTGTTTTCATGGGAGTTATTCCAATTCTACATGAGTAAACTTAACATTTTGTCCAGTTTATATAATCTTAATACATAAAATAGGCTAATTTACATTCATTTGATTTACACAGGAAATATACTGAAAAATATGCTTTTCATCAATTATTTCAAAGATGAGGACGGTGACTTATGTTTTTTAAAAGCTAAATAAGTTGTACTATATATGTACTATATTCTGTGGAAGTTTGACGAAAATCATATGGGTTTTATAATGTTAAAAAAAAACTTTTAGAATTTCTATATATTCTTATATGGAACTACAATAATATTGATCTATAAATCTTAAACTAGCACAGTGACCCCCAATTTTTAAGTTAGATATACCTTCCCCAACACTTAGAGATCATCATATTCAATTTTTAGAAAATTGACATGGGTTTTAATTATCAAGCCAAATTGTCCATTATGCCTTTAAAACCTCAATGTCTGAGGGGCAGCTAGCACTCTACACAGACAAGCTGCTCAAACATTTTGTTAGAAGATTAAAAGAAATTCTTTCTGCAGCTAGATCAACTAGAACAAGTTATGAATTCCGGTTGGACCCCGATGGCAGATGGCACTTCTTTTTTTATTTGTTTTTAATTTTTTTTATATGAGCTATGCTCTATTTATTGATCACAAAGCGGAATACATTTTTAATTCACTGATGGCATGAATCTTAAATCTTAATTTTTGTTTAAACATGTGAATACTCCAACATAGCATAATGGTGTACCCCTTGGGCAACATGTGTACTCTCCATCGTTGCAAAGTTTCTGAAAAAATAAGGGCGAATCAGAATTTATGTATTAAGTAAAGAATATCACGGAGAGTTTCATGTACTGGAAATTATATACATTAATTAGTGAGTGAGTGAGTCGAATCCTAAACCTGAGCGTGACCTCTTTATTTTGTCTGAAAGCCTAAGTTCCCATATTGCTCTTCAACCTTAAGATGACCTGATCAGCCTATTAAATCAATTCTAAAATTCCAAGTTCCCACATTGTTCCTAAATCACCTAATTCATCTTGCAAGCCAGTCAGTTCATATAATCCAATCAATGACAGGTACTTTACTTTGAGATCAGATTATTTGCCATAGCTCTTCTTAATTATCGTAGTGGTCAGAAAGATGAAAAATATAAAACAGTTTTTTGTTGAAGAAACTTGATGGCCTATGGGAGGCATTAGCTTTAGAGAAGACGTGTCTGTCATGACTGTCAGAATGGTCTGACTCTACTAGAGGTTGATATGATCGATCTTAAAAAAGAAAACAAACGGTTCTCACTACGCACCCCTCTCATAAGATGTCACTCTCTCTAAGTGTTATTCTGTACAAGGTTCTCACTACGCACCCCTCTCATAAGATGTCACTCTCTAAGTGGTATTCTGTACAAGGTTCTCTCTACGCACCCCTCTCATAAGATCTCACACTCTCTAAGTGGTATTCTGTACAAGGTTCTCACTACGCACCCCTCTCATAAGATCTCACACTCTCTCAGTGGTATTCTGTCCAAGGTTCTCTCTACGCACCCCTCTCATAAGATCTCACACTCTCTAAGTGGTATTCTGTACAAGGTTCTCACTACGCACCCCTCTCATAAGATGTCACTCTCTAAGTGTTATTCTGTACAAGGTTCTCACTATCCACCCCTCTCATAAGATCTCACACTTTTTAAGTGGTATTCTGTACAAGGTTCTCACTATGCACCCCTCTCATAAGATCTCACACTCTCTCAGTGGTATTCTGTACAAGGTTCTCTCTACGCACCCCTCTCATAAGATCTCACACTCTCTAAGTGGTATTCTGTACAAGGTTCTCACTACGCACCCCTCTCATAAGATGTCACTCTCTAAGTGTTATTCTGTACAAGGTTCTCACTATGCACCCCTCTCATAAGATCTCACACTCTCTAAGTGGTATTCTGTACAAGGTTCTCACTACGCACCCGTCTCATAAGATCTCACACTCTCTCAGTGGTATTCTGTACAAGGTTCTCTCTACGCACCCCTCTCATAAGATCTCACACTCTCTAAGTGGTATTCTGTACAAGGTTCTCACTACGCACCCCTCTCATAAGATCTAACACTCTGTGCAACATATTTAATCTTCATTGAATATCAAAATATTGTGCCATTTGGATTTAATTTGTGTTGGAGGCAAGGATCTACCATTTACAAAACTGAACCAGCGTTGAAGGTAAGCTGAAACTCATTCTTCCTTTGTTCAAAAATCTCATACATCTTTCTTCGTTGACCACCTGAAGCCACAGCATACAAATTTAACGACTGCACATGTTTGTGTCCGCTCAACTGCACGACCAAGGTGGGCGGCACCCCCGCATGTATGAGACTAGTACAGGTGGACTTACGAACGCTGTGGTTCGTTAATTATAAGGAGGCGTAATTATACATTGTTTATTCAAACAAGTAATGTATTATAATCTTTCAGATGTAGATTACAGATATGAACAAACAATGTAATCTGGTATGAAACATGAAATATATGAATGTCCGTAGTAATAGTAATACTGAAATAGAAGTTCTCAAATGTGAGGAAATATGCCAAAGGGCATAGGCATAAATGCCCTATCGGACAGAGTCTCTGACGACGAGGTGTGGGCGGGTGGGTTCCGAAGTTGAGCATGGTGTGGAGACCGTTGGTGGTTGGTCGTGTGGCTAGAGCATGGTTCATCCTGACTTCAGATTTCCCCGTTTTATCGCACCCCCCTGCCTTATTAAAGGCTGGGCAAGGCCTGGCGGTATCATCTTTTGACTTTTTCCCCCTGGCACCATCAGCTGAGAAGGTGAGGCCGCCGGCATAGACTTGCGAAATAGCCACCCGGAGGAGTTAGGTGGCCATAGGTGGCCTTCGCTCACCATGGCGAAGACCCGCTCTGACCAGCGGCGGACTTGAGCGAAGTCAAATTCTCTGGCATCCGCTAAAACATCCCCCAGATGTGCTACTAGGGGAGACACATACTTGGGGGGAAATTCTGAGTCATTAATTATCCTGAGAAGCGCCCAGGCATATTCAGCTAAGGTCAGTTCATTAAGGCCAGTCTTGAGCCTTTCTCGGCCTCGGTAGACATAGGTATGTGGATAGAATCTGTTTTTACCTGCATCGGCAACCCTCGAGGTCATGGTCTCGAGGATTTTCCTTACTTGGTCCTCAACTTTCTTGTCCCCCCTTATTGGCCTAACCGTCATAGCCGGGACCGAGGCGGCCGCCCTCCTCTGTTCCAAAAGTGCACCTTCAAAGGCGGTGCCCGGACCTGCCGCTTGCACGATCCCTGCTGGTGTGTTGGCAGGTGCCACAGAGCCCAGTGTAGGTGCCGAGATTCCTGCGTAGTTGGCCAGGGCCGCAGGTACAGTCAAATGGGATGCCGGAGCCGCAGATGCCACTCTGTCAACGAAAATATTCTCCTGACCTGCCAAAGATGCCTGTGTGGCACTCAAATCCGGTGTCTCGGCCGTTGATCCGCTGCTCTGAGGGGTGGTAGAGGCCGGAGCTGCTGAGGTGCCTGGATCTGAGTGGGCGCCATTAGCTGGGAGCCTTGCAGCTATATCCGTGAGGGCTGACTCGAGAATGCTAAATCTTCTATCGAATGTAGCTAGGTGGCCGTTATAATCCATCTTGGCCAAGTCTTGGTCGTTGGCGGCCCTTGCCTGGCCCTTCGTCCTGCGTTTCGCAGGTTTTCCCCCATTTTTCGTAGGTATTTGTTAGACGCCTGTAATTCAGCTTCCGAAGTTGAGCATGGCGTGGAGACCACTGGTGGCGCCCTCTGTCGTGTGGCTAGAGCATCGGCATCACTCTCCCCCAGATCTTTCGCGGCGCTAGCGCTGTGCTTAGTCTCTGCCCCAACCCAAAGCCTGTTCCCTGGGTATCCACAAAGGACAGGGGAGACCAGCGAACATTTCAGATTCAAAACAAGGCAACTGTCAAAAGTTATACGAGTCAAACAACTCACATATCATTAGTTTTGAAATATAGGAATTGTTAAATTGGGTTTACAGACAATCCAGCTGTTTCTTTTTCATCTCTAAACCACTTTATGATGTGAATCTAGTGTTGATCAGACTGCCCCTTCGAGTGAGCACATGTGTTATGTTGACAAACAAAACCCTGTAACACATGAGGTGCCTTCCAATGAAGAAAGTAATCCCTAAGACATTACCTGATTTGATATAACAAATAACAGAAATGAGTGTAAATCATTTGCCATATAAATACATGCATATCTATTTACATGTAAACCACAAAATACTGCCCAAAGTGCTAAGAATTTAGGATATTTCAAAAACTGGCGTATGGGCCAGATTTGAGCCCAAACAGGCAGGTTGGGGCAGAGATATAAGCGGCCGCAGGAAGTAGAGCGCAAGATCTCTGCTGGGAGAGTGCATTGGCGTGGCTAGTTTCTGCACCGCACGGTGGAGCCACCAATTCACCTCCATAATTATTGTCCAATTTGCAATTAGCCCCAATTTCTTTCCCATAATTCCGTTTTTTTCTGCTGCATCTCGCATTATTTTTGCTAATTCATTTTTTTCCCATTGACATACGAAAATACCAGCAGTTACTGGTGGAGGATCTACGGTGATTTATGCAAAGATAAAACGGTGATTCGTCCCCTAATGTATTCAGAAGCCTATGTGACTCATATTTTGCATTATTAGACATCGATCTGGTATTTTCTTGTTTGCCCACATTTTTGGTATGAAGTGGCAGGAACTCCCTACGACCCCTTGGCGAGTTTTAGTTGTTCGTTCTGAAGACGTTGCAACTTTGTCTCCTTCTGTAGTATGAGATATCTTCACATCACCCCAAGACATTTGGCGTGCCTCTTGTTGGCCTCTTAATACAAAACTTTTAGTGGTTAGGAACCACAGAGAATTTTTTAGTCCTTTAGGATCATTTATGGAAAAAACTCCGGAATTCCAAATTCTATCTTTGTCTTCAGGGGACAACGTATCACACTGTATCAAAGACAAAAGCAAGGAATAACCCATCATTATTTTATTTTCTTTAATGGTAGCAGTTTTTTCATAAGGCATATACAGTCCCACTATGATCCGAACAAGTGATCAGAACAATGCACACAATCAAAATGTTTGTACATGGCAATGGTCTTTGAACTAATGCTCCTCTTTTTTTGTTTATGTTTTTTTTAATTTATTTATTTTATATTGTTTAAAACGCTATTCAGTTCCTAGCTATTATCCTACCCCTAATAAAAAACGCCATAGGTTTAACATTGACTCAATGTATTTGAAGGAGCGTTGAATAAAGTGTTATTTATGCACCGAGGTGAATAAAAAAACTGACCAATCAGGGACCAGATAACGAAAGTAGATCCGGCAGTATCAACATGCTACTATCATGGATAATTACAAAATTCTCTCTGTATATCGGTGAGATGGTTTCAGGTTTGAGTTGCCACCCTATAGCTTCTTTCAATCAAACATTTGAGGTACAAGTCTCACATAAGAGTTCCAGATAGGAAAAGTCATTTCATATTTTGAAATACAGTTGGTAAGCTCTTTTAAGGGTAATAAATTGAGGACACAGACAGGACCGGAGAAGACTAGATTAAAAGTGGTAAGAAATGATTAAAAAATAATTGAAAAATGATCAAGGAAAAGGAAGTAGCAAACAATGTAGCCAACAATGTTAACCTTATGTATACTTTTAGCCTCTCTCCTTATTACTTCACATCTCCTTAAACAGCATGTCCAGGAATTTGAATCTGTTAGTCTGGTTTAGGAATGTACACGTATGTTTCTCTATCCCAAGATTACATCTTAGTTCATTTAGAAATACAGTAATATCAAGACCATTTGCGTGAAAGAGCCTCCGTTTATGAATGAACCATTTTCCATGCAAAATCAGAAAATTGGTAAGTTTTACGATCACCGTTAAGGAAAGGTCCAACCCTACCAAAAATGATTTCCTTTACAGAGAGCCTGAGAATGTCCCTCCGAATCACTGAGTATACCCAGTTCCTTAAAGGCATATCGGACAATTTGGCGTGAAAATTAAAACCCATGTCATTTTTCTGAAAATTGAATACAATGATCTCTTAGTATTGTAGAGCACATAGGTGACTTAAAAATCGGGGGTTACCGTGCTAGATTTTGATCTATAGATCAATGTTATGATCATTTTATATAAGAATATATAGAGATTCTAAAAAGTTGTTTTTCAGATAGTAAAACTCTTGTCATTTTCCTCAAACTCTCACAGAGTATACTCAATGTATAGTACTACCTATATAGGTTTTAAAAATCATAGGTCACCATCCTTGTTTTTGAAAGAATTGAAGAAAACCATATTTTTCAGTACATTACCCATATAAATCAAGCAAATGAAAAAGGGCCTATTTTACCTATTGGATTAGGTCCAACTAGACAAAACGTAAAGTTTGCTCTTTGGAGTTTGGAATATGCCACAAATTACCAAATTCAATGGATGAATGGGAATATTTAAAAATCACCAGGTGGCGCCACTTTGAATTGTAGGATATGCCTTTAATATTCTCCAGAAATCCCGTACTCCAGGGCACCCGGAAAAAAGTGAATCAGGGAATCCTCGTTTACACAATAATGACATTCAGAGGATTCAAGTACCATCCTCCTCGCTGAGTATTTACAAAGTAACAAAGCTGTTACAAAGGAGAGTTTACACATATCATCCCACACCTCATAAGACAAATCTGGAAATGATTCTGTCCATCGTAACCATGATTTGGGAATAGGAGAAAACGCCCTTACTGTGGGCGAACCATGGGTTAGTTCGAGGTCACCTATCGCGGACATTCGTCCCGACGCCGCAGGCGGAGGGACGAATGTCCGCGATAGGTGACCAAGAACTAACCCAATGGTTCTGCCCACAGTCAGGACGTTTTCTTATTATTACATACCTTAATTCGATCAGAAACACGCCATTTATCGAGTTCCTAAGTCACAACCGCTCCATGTTGACACTGTCTGCTACGAACCGGAAGTTGCGGAGGATCTGTGTTTCGCGCATGTGCGATAGGCCGTCACTCGCCCAGCGGATGTTTGGTCTCTATTTGGTACGCGTGCGGTTAGCAGAAGATACGATTGGAGAGGGTTAGGCGTGTGTGGAGGCGGACAAACCGGGAACCAGCGTAAGCGTGTCTGTGCGTCCCCCGCTGCGGATCGTGTTGTTATTATCGATGAATTTTGCATATTTGAGCAGTTTAAACGGTGTCTGGTGAATCCAAATCGTTAGCTACTTCGATATTTGGTCAGTATGCACTTGTAGTCGTAACGGGGGGCGCGTATCGCGAGTTTAAAGTCGCGATTCGACGTCCTCCAACATGTTGTTTTTGGTCGCGATGACGTCGAATACGCACGCCTAGCGCGGTGCGGCGAGTTGGTTACATACACGTTAGAATCGTGCAGTGCGACAAAGCGCAGTGTAGTGGGCCGTAGTCGCGATATACTACACCCCCGTGAGCGGGTAGTATTTCACTGACGTTCAGCTATAGGTATGTAATAATACCATAGAGTAGAGAAAGATACTATAGTCCGTTTACGCACAGCGCCGCCTTAGTCTTACGGTACATGAAGGTCTAACAGAGCATGGCCACTATTAGCCAGGCCCGATCTATTTGGTCACTCTCCCAGCAGAGATCATGCGCTCTACTTCCTGCGGTCGCTTGTATCTCTGCCCCAACCTGCCTGTGTGGGCCCAGATCTGGCCCATACGCCAGTTTTTGAAATATCCTAAATTCTGAGGGCTTTTGATGGTATTTTGTGTTCTACTTGTAAATAGAGAAGAATATATTTATATGGTAAATAAATTACTCTCATTTCTGTTATCATTTATTTCAAACGAGGCACAGTCTCTGGGATTACTTTCTACAGTGGAAAGCATCTCATGTGTTGCAGGGCTTTGTTTTGTCAACAATGTCCATGTGCTCCTCTGAAGGGCAGTCTAATCAAATGTGGATTCCCATTATAAAATGGTTTAAGTATGAAAAATAAACAATCGGATTGTCTGTGAAGCTCCTTTAACAATTCCCATATCTCCATACTCCTAATATGTGAGTGGTTTGACTTGCATAACCTTTGACAGATGCCTTGTTTTTAATCTGAAATGTTCGCTGGTCTCCCCCCTCCTCAGGTGATACCCAGGGAACAGGCTTTAGGTTTGGGCAGAGACTAAGCCAGCGCTAGCACCGCGAAAGATCTGGGGGGAGAGTGCTATTTGGTACATGCCCATTAAAAGATACTCTAGGACCTATGCATGGAGAGTAACACACTGATTACTGGCAAATCACTCAGGGTAGCGGAGTACCAGCAGAGGCATGAATTCATGCCTCAAAATGGCAGCGCATAACAGTCTGAGTTTGAGCCCTGTCAGTGTGCCCTGGCCCTGTCGATAACAGACTGTACTAGAGTCTAGAAATATTAGAGAAAGACCTTGAACTGACAGTCACGCCACCTCTCTTGGCTCAACATAGACTTGCACAAGACTTTTTTCCCGTCTATTCTTCTAAACTAGCGATTTACTACCTACAGTGTTTTATTCTGAAGAAATACTGCTGCTGAATGTTTTACAGCAGTCCTGTTGTACTGGCTGTAAGGCCTGCAGGCTTAGTACATTTCCAGATAAAATAAATGAAATAAAAAAGAATAGGATACAGAGACTTAGGCCACTAAAAAAAAAAACTTGTTTCTCATCACTGCGCGCATCTGCAAAAACAATTTTAGAGGATTTTTTTATTTTTTTTTGTATAAAAAAAGATGAACCTTGATAGAAATTATGAAAAATATGTGTATTTAGTATCAAATTTAAGCTCCTCATGCCAGAGATGCTTTCAATGTATAAACAGTATAAATCTGAAAACCCCGCATACACAGACACCCTGCATAAGTGGGCACTTTGGCCCGGAACGGAGGGTGACCGCTTACGCAGGGTTTTACTGTATGCCTAAAGCCCATTTTATGACACTTTTAAGCCATCTTTGCTCCAGCAAAAAAAAAAAAAAAGCGCCCTCATCATATTTTTCATGGCTTGGTGATGAGAAACAAGTTGTTTTTTTTGAGTCGCCTTAATATACAGATATGGGTGGTCACTGAGGTACACAGTGAGTCGTTTGTCAATAGTAGTCTTTAGGTAAGCAGTGAGTCAATAAGAGACAAAAATTATTTAAGCTAGAATTAACATGGCAATATTTACAGGATAAATTAGTGAAACATTTTTTAACAGTTTTTCCTAAGTAGGATAGTTGATCATAATTGAATATGTATAGCTTTGACTGAAATTAACATATAATGTGGTAATTTAAACAATGTTTTTAGAGCGTACATTTTAATAATGTTTTAATATTTGATAAAAATATTATTTTAAAGACACTCAATGCCTGCTCATAATTAAGTAAATGGCATAAAATATTTTTACTACCCACTGTACCATGTGATCTGTTGACATTATTGGAACAGGATATAAACAAACAAAATGGTGGCCGTTCCCTTCGATTTGTATCGATAGCTATCCGCATGAGCGCGCAAATGTGCATGCAAATTCGGACAGAGGATTACGCAGAACACAGTGAGCATTTAAACAATATATACACATACAGTGAATAAACAAGTTTAATAATGTAATTCGAATTCGGTGAGTATTTTTGATCAAAATATCTCTAAATAGATTCCATTCAGACACACTCACTATGTCTTTCTATAATATTCTCTCCTAATCCATACCATTATTACATGTAATTTCCTTATATTATACTTTATATCATCCTTACATGATAACCAATATAGTTTAGTGGTTCGGGAATCCAGCAGTGTTTGAACGTTCTACTGAAGGTGGCGTGGAGAGCCAATCCTTACTGTGTAGTGGTTCCGGGCAACGCCGCACACGAGAGTGGCACGGCAGAGACCGGGATTATGTAACGCTGGGTATATATATTCAGCGTTCACAGGAGGTCGACAGGCTGTCCCTGTGCGTCTCTTCTTTGGAACGGACCCTTGGGCCCTCACTTGCCAGGCGGGTTCTCGTAACCTTCCTGGTGGTTAGGCAAATCTTTTAGATTAGCCTCTCCAGCATTACCCGGCACACCATGCTGGGGTTCTGTACTTGTGGGAAAGATCTTCCAGATCCTTCCGGGAAGTAATTGTTAATAAACATTCCTGTTTATTAAACTCATGAGTTGTGTTGTGTGTGACTAAGTTCGTGCAAACCTGCCGAAAACCGAATCGACCTACGTAATAGCTCGTAGGGTGGGATCCTGCCTGATACTAGCGTTCCGGAAAGGGGCTTTCTATTCTGCTAGGCAAGTGGTGACCACCACAATAGCATAATAATTACGAAAGTGATAACTAACACAATATTGTATGTTATTGCTTTATGTCATCAACTATTAAATCATCATTTTGATATATACTATCATATTATCAAATTAAATCAGATTAAATCAATTGAATAATCATTACATCACATCAAGAACCGGAACTTATAAATTCATAATATGAGCTGTGATTTAATATCTTTGAATAACATATACAGTGGTGAACATATTTCATCAATGATATGAAGCTTCTCCTTGGAAAGTTGATATTTCCACTTGTAAGCAGTTTCATTTGGGTTTTTCCGTAGGAGCATTCCTCTATCTGATGCTGCTTTAGTAGAAAGTTTCACCCACTTCCTCACCTCAATTGGCATATCTAAGAATAATGTCTCGTACAGGTTTTTAGCAAATTGCAGTGGCCTGTGAGTAAATTCTTCATACCGTACAATTTTAATTCTATCTTTCATCTCTGCATATAATCCCTTAAGAGCCTTAACATTATGCTTCATAACTCCACAGATCTTTGTTGCATGCATCTTTAACGCATTATCGTTATTGTCAATCTCTTTCCTCTGTATAGAAGAGTTAATTGATCCTCTTGGGTCACGAAGTAAGTGGATGAGAAAAGACTTTGTATTTTTGTATCTCATGTAGCTAAGTATATGATTTATGTCATATCTGAGAATTTTCATGCTGATAAATTTGTAACTTTTACATTCATCTGAGCTCTTGATCACATTAGTAACTGCTTCATTGTGGCATGAACACTCAGTGAAGTTTTTGTAGTCTATGGCCTTTGAAAGCGTAATTGACTTCAAGTTCTCAATGCTGAATGGTGGGGGATTTGGGTTGCACTTCTTTTTCTTACATGGGTCGTGATTTAGGGGAATTTGCTGATGGTCACACTTTGCCATGTTATCAAAATAGTAGTCAATCACTTGCCTCTCTCCTGGGTAAGTGGTTCTGCAATGGAGAAGGAAACATGTCAAATTTATCAAAATGTCATCAATTATCTTTTTAACTTTGACAAAACTTTCCTAAATCCTGGGTCAAACATACTTAAACATTTGAACAAAATAGTTAATTAATACTGGTACACTGGACACCAGAGCTACACTACATAGACTGTGGTTGGGTTAAATCCCTGGTCACCTTGACTCAGTAGTAGAAACTGTTTATTACTCTCCTACCATATCTTTCGTACTGCTTGAAGAGTGTGTTCCATCATAAACTCAAAGCCAATTTTCCATTCTCTTATTTCCTCTCCTGTGTATCTATTAAATATAAATGGAACATATACCTTGGCTTCTTTATAAATTTGTTAGCTATGAATATTTTATATCAAGTATGACTGCTTCTAGAGTATACATAGAACAAAATGACCTGGTTAGAGGCGCAAACAGCAGATATTTTGTGGGATTGAACCCGATCAACCCCTATATCGTAGCTCAGCACAGACAGTGGTTGGTTTGCCAATCTAGCACAGTAATAAAACAATGTTCCTGTTAACGTAAATATTTTGATCCAAACTCTGGCCCTGGGACGTTTACAACGAGGTGTTTACACCAAGTTGTAAACATCCCAAGGGCCAGAGTGAGGATAGAAATTTTTACATTTACAGGCACAACGTTTTATCTTTCCTATATACCTCCACAACAATCATATTCTTACCTTATTTAAGTTGTAATAGCCATTTTAAATCCGATATTGGCACAGAACGATCAACATGAACCGAACTTTACCATAAAACTCTGGCGGCAACACGATTAACGCAAGCCGTTAGGAAGCTAGCATCTCATTGGTCAGTTCATTATATTTCAGCCAATCACAGCAGACCTTATATTTCTACACTCTCCAAACCATAGTCTTAGCTTTATACACTGCACATATAGTGGAATGTGAAACTACGCTAACGCCAACTCTGCAACTCATTCCCCTAGCACTTACTATGTTAACCTATCAGACTGAACATCTGTTTGGAAATTGATTTCAAACTTTCTTACCGGCATGACTGACCTTGTGACACTATTGCGCAGTCGGGCGGCAAACCACCCGGACCTAATGGATTTATATTTACAATCTTATTCTAATAAGGTAAGTTATTAAACAATTTAACTGTTAAGAATACTCTCATTTTGATCATTAATGTCTATAGATAATGCTGGTAAACTTTATTAATGAAGACAACACAGGATTTAAACAGAATTTGATCTTTTATTACGCTGAAATTTCAGGGACCATTAAAAATTTCAAACCACTTTCAAATCTATGTCGCATGTTCCGATAAATATACACATCTAAACTACATCTTAATGTTAAAGTTGAATGTCCCTCCTGATATGGTGGCCCAGACAAAATTCCACTGATAATATCACTCTGTGTAAGAGAATTTGTGACATTTTGGATCTGTCGAAGCGGTTTCTCTGCATTTATTGTTGAAGGGGAGGACAACTTGAAGCCACTTCCAGCACCATCTTGTTCTGCAAATTGTCACAGAACTCCTGCGTTAGATGTTCGATCTGGAACGAGATACGCAATACAATTTCAATTATAAATGTATATTTTCTATGTGTTTCCCTTATTCTAATGTTTATTCTAACCACTGTTTTTTGCATAATCTTTCTTGATCGGGCTGCACTTTTAGCTGTTTTGCTGAGGGGAACATCATCTACACTGCTTGCTACACCAGTCATTCCCACGGTGGCCGCACACACAGATACGGCTTCAGGCTGCATTCCTATGGCTGGATGAGCTGTTCCCACCAGAATTGAAGAACCTGCACTCTCAATCGCTGGAACCTGTGTTAATTATACAAGATTACAAGGCCTATCAGTCTCAACTCGATATATGGATTTAAGGTGATGTTCAGCGTTGGAGCAACATTATCAATCTACAAGCATTGCGTACCAGCATTGACTTGAACTCGCTCTTTTGTGGTTGACACATAAATAGAAAGGTGCTTGATTGTGAAGCGTATCAATCGGTCTGTGCGACTCATAAAGGCACAACTGTCACAACGGGCAGCTATCAGGAATACTCTTGTTAGCCTACATTTTAGGCACAAACGCTTGTGAAGTCGTTCCATCCCCTGTCTTGTTTTCGTGATTCTCTCTCTGAATGTAGCAACGTCCTCTCGATTAAGATCAGTGTGAATTTTTACGTCGCCCCACAGTAGTTGACGGGACTTGTGACGTCCATGCAGCCCAAAGCTTTTCGACATCAAATACCACAACAAATTTCTGAGGCCTGTTGGGTTGTCTATAGCGAATGCACTGCTTGCCCAAATTCACTCCTCCTCCTCGTTCATAAGAGCATCACACTGTAAAAATAATAATATTATTCAATAAGTCGTCTTTTAGCATTATGAAATCATTGGTTATTTCAATATACTTCAAACCTTAGAGACTCACCTTGTTCGGTCTATTTCCCATACCTTTTGATTTCAAATCCTTCTTACGGCTGGCAATCACTTGGCGAGTGGTGGGAAATTCAGGCAATAAACTGATGTTTTTATTGTAACCTTTCATTTCCAAGTGACATATGATACTGCTAAATATTCCTATGAGTGAGTCCAGTTCATATTCGCTACCATCCTTGGGAGTTACATGAATAAAAAATGATCCAAACAGCAAGTTCAGCGTGTTAGAGTCAATAGATTTCTCTTTTCCAATCCAGTTTGAAAAGTGGTCCACATCATGATTTGTTTTCTTTTGAGTTTCCTGGCTGCAATTACTATTTATGAAATCCTCCAATTCGTTCCTTTCATTGCTAATGTTTGTTCCAGCCTATAAACTTTCCCCTGTACGCTTTAATTCCTCCTGGTAAATCAATTCAGCCTCTTTTTTTTTCCTTTTTTTTTTATTTCAAAAGAGAAAATAACAGCCAGTTCTGCCTCAGGGCAGTTCTTCCACTGGTGAGTTGATACATCAAGTCCATCAAGTTTTTTCCACTTGTGGTATACAGAAGTTTACTTTGCCTTGGCTGCGTGTTCTTCGTGGTCTATTATCTATGTTGCATTCCTGTTGTGATCGTTTGTGCATGAGGCTCAGGAGCTGCATGTTCCTTCTGCAGTCAAGATAATCGATACTGTGGGCTTGGTGGAGGTCTTGTATCCGTTGCCTGCGCCATGTGTATCCTTGAATTATGCGCAAGCCCCAGTTTTGGGCCAGTTGTAGCTTAGTGACCTGTGCCAAAGGGGCACCATCCGTAAGAAACGAACAGTACTCCACTGCCGGTCGTATGGTGGTCAGATAGATTCTACGTGCAACATCGGTACTCAAACACGGACAGAGTTTACTCAATTTGAACAGTCTAGAGTTAATGCTCTTTACAGATTCATTCACATTTTGGACGAAACTTAGTGTGGAATCGATTACCACTCCAAGGTATTTATACTTGCTTACCGCTGATAAGTCGCAACCACAGCATTTAATCTCCAGGGGCGGTAAGTGAGCCAACCTACGACTAGAGCCAAACCAAACAGTCTTGGTTTTACCGGTGTTTATGGTCATACTGTTTTCCGCACACCATTTATCTACCTTGTCCAGAGCTGATTGAAGGTTTCTCATAGACGTTTGCGGATCTTTGTGGGTGGAATAGATGACCAAATCGTCAGCATACTGTGTGCACCGACTAGTTTCAATATCTGAGCACATATCATTAGCAAACAGGTTGAATAAATGAGGCCCCAGGACAGAGCCCTTGGGCACTCCAAAATTAACACCCATGTCTTCAGAGACTTCCTTATTTATGATTACACATTGAAGTTATCTGCAGCATTAGCCATTGTTGGCAGTCGACAACACAACGCGCTCTGCTTCGAACAACTTGCTTGAATGTTTTAAATTGTATTATTATTACAATATAATTAGGTAAATAATGTTTATTTATTATTTCGATTGTTTTTCTGTGGTTTAATGCTATATTTACCAGTTTGTTTGCATTCTTAACCCTTTGTTTATATTTTGTCAGGCTAGCTTCCAAGATGACGTTGCTTCGTCAGAGTGCTACCGAGACACTTTGTTTCTACATTTATTCGCTATGTATTATGAAATCATTGGTATATTATCAATTTCGCTCCGATCCTCGCTGTCATTATTATTAACGTTAACGCTGATTTCAGCGTTAGTGAATCAATGTCTATGTCGGCCATTTTTAAATATCGATGTCGTAATCATATCCGTTGCAACCATGAGATGAACCCTAACTTACTGCACAGCTGTGCAGAACGTTGTGGGGAACAGCGTGTAGTAATCACGTTAGTTACGGCAGTAGATATATAGTGAAGTGCCAGTCTGAATACTAGTGGTTACACTGGCCACCAGAGGACACCCATGTCAGCCGTGGGAGGTATTTAAAAAAAAAAGATCTTGTCATGGTCTCTGTTGCCTTCCTGTCCTAACAGAGGCTGCCCTATTGGACTATAACTAATAAATCGTAAATTTGACTTGTTGAGAAGGCTGACCCGACCCCTACACCACTATTCATAAAGACGATTTGGAGATAATCAACTTAATTCAGCATATGCACAGTTATCACATCCTGCTTGTTGGACTTCTGGGTTGGACCTGTACTGCTTCAAGGATTTGGAGACATTTTACAAACTCTTCATAGCCTGGGGAACGCCTGGAGGCATCATGCTGCCATAGCCAGGGGAATGCCTAGAGGTATCATGCTGCTGTAGCCAGGGGAATGCCTGGAGGCATCATGCTGCTGTAGCCAGGGGAATGCCTGGAGGCATTATGCTGCCATAATCACGGGAATGCCTGGAGGCATCATGCTGGTGTTAAAGGATTTCAAGGGACAAAATTTTCATCTGTTTTTGACAAATCATGTAAAGATATTTACCTTATAGAACCATCTTCCAAGAAGTTGACAGTTAAGTGAGAGATCCAGAGAGGTGTCCCTAGAACTGATGTGTACATGTAATTAATTGGCTCGTAATAGTAGCTTGAATCTGGATTCTTCTGTAGAAGTGACCCGATGATAGAGCTCCCACTGTGCTCGTATGCTGTGAGGAAAACCATGGGTAGAGTCTGGAAGTGAACAAACAGCTCTAGGTGAGAGGTGGTGATCTGTGAAAGTCTAAATACAAAACAAATAAAAAGAAAAGGTTCTAGTATAACCCGGCGTTTACACCATACTATTATAAGCGGTGATTCTTTAACCGGACGACTTTTAGCTGTAGAAGTCTAGAAATCGAGAGCGTGGTGACTGCAGATTGTCTGATCACACAATAAAGCACCACCTCATGACTATTAGACACGCTCTGATGCCAGTGACTATTTCAAGCAAGTTTGAATTAGTCGTCAACTTAGGTGGCGATTCTGTGAAAACTCATAGTCATCGGTGTAAATGCTCGGGTAAATTCTGACATTGCCACCACCATTTGATGACTATTGGCTGACGATCTACAATCGCCATGTATTTATTTGTCTAATGTAAACGCCTGGTAAAATGGGTAATCTTTATCATGGTTCATTTTCAAATTGATTATCGAAATATTTGTTTGATAATTTGCTTCATTTAGAATACACAGATGAAATATAGACTCAACCATATGTATCTTGAAGGCATATTTGACTATTCGGCTTGAAAATTAAAACTTCTTTCCTGAAATTTGAAAATGATAATATCTAAATGTTGTAGTAACCTTTTGGATAGTAAGCTGAATATATTACTCCAGGGCGCCATTGAATAATAATTCTATGACTAAATACATTCGTACAAGCCTCATTGGTGCCTAAACGTAGCATAAAAACATATGTCGTCGGTGAACGAGCATTTGATGATACAAGAAACTAAAATGTTTTTGCTGGTGCTTAATACAAAATAGTTCATTCTGAAAATGTCGTCCATTTTATCGTTTATTTGTCGTCCCGGAAGACACTTCTAGAGCTGTCGTAGTCTATGTGAAACTTTGTTTTAATGAACTAAATCTCATTGGAATTAAAAAACATTTTAAAAATCAAAAATATTTTCATCGGTCCCAAGAATTGCAAGCTATAATTGTCTATATAGACAACAATCGAGTGTTTCGTGGACAGGTGGCCGTAAACCACGAGAGAGTGACGCGTAATAATACACGAGCGCTAGCGAGTGTATTACGAGGTCAACCGCGAGTGGTTTACAGAGCTGCCTGTCAACAAAATCATCGTTTGTTGAATTTATTATCCATCTTTTCAAATAAATTAAACCCAGTAATTGTCATTTCAAAGGGTATAGGAATAGGGACTATTTCTTTGCTCTATAGCAAAAGGGACTATTTTTCCCGTATACCATGGTTTTGAGGCTGTATACCACAGGTTAGAATCCGTATACCACAGTTATGGTATCTGACAGGTTTTATACAATGGGTCGTGGTTTACTGAGTCCCCATACATTTTCAATGGGGTCTTTGTATACGATGGATAATAAAGTGTAATGACCGGGTGCTAGTCAGTGGAAACAGTTGGTGAGGTGCTTGGGTGCGACCAACTGAGCAATGAGGGTCAGAGCTCATATCCCATCGAGTTTGAATCGCGTAGCATTTCAAATGAGATGGACTTGAGCTCTGACCCTAAACTTGAATGGCTTTCTGAATTGATCTCACCCCTCATATTGTCTAATTGGATAAAACTTGTACCATAATCCCCCATTGGATATTTTTCCTAAATATCTCATGGGCATTGGATATGAGTTCTCAACATTAAGTCTATGGAGAAAAAATAAGAGGGGTGAAATAATACTGAAGAACTCATAGCATGAAGTGTATAATCACAGATGTAGAAAAACCACCACAATTTCAAGTGATCTTCAATCTACAAGTCTAAACAAGTAGATGATTAAAGAAGTTGTACAGAGAAAACAAAAAATTAAAAAAAGAAACTCAAATTTCTTAATAGCTAATGAATAAGTTGTGAATAGGATGATTTATACATTCAAGGCACGTCATCTACTTCAAAGTACCATCAGTCCGTATACAACAGTCTCTAATCAGACTAACATCATATTAGATGCACATAATTGACATAAGTTCGTATGAATAGTTCAACTACCGTTTATCATAGTGCTGCATTATCTGGTCGACACTAAGTAATCGCTTCTCATTATAGGACTCTTACATATTCATTCAGTTTATCAGATATTATGCTCAAAGGCATATCGGACAATTTGACTTGAAAACTAAAATCCCATGTTATCTTCCTGAAACTTGAATATGATGATAACTTGGTGTTGTAGAAGTCACCTCTTTCTTAAAAATTGGGTCTCATGCCCTATATACATCGCCTATAGGTTAGAGTGGCACATATATATACTTTAAGGGTACTGCATAGAATGTATCCCTTCACTATCGGTGTGCTATTCATTGTGATAGTGAGAACAGAGCAGGAAGCCAGTGTCTCAGGGTCTTAGAGGCATGTCCAGCTGACCATGACCAATCACTTAAGACCAAATATCTCAAAGGCACTGGTGCTTGGAATATTTGGAACTTAGACTCAGGCAGTTGCAGAAATGGCAAGTTGACTTGGTGCAAGTGGATTACAGAAAACTATCCATAATCTGAGTGTAACCCAAACCTTTTAATTTTTATTCATTTATAATTGCAAGCTCACTCATCAATGACGAACATACCACACTAGAAGATAATAGTTGATAATTGCTCAGGTATATTACCATATGCCTACTGCCATAACTAACATAAATACAACACGTTGCTATGTATACGGTAACTATGACTTTCCGCACTGCTGTGTAGAAACGGACGTTACGCCTAAGGTCTTAGCGGATGGATAATGGCGGACAGAAAAGATTGGCATGTTGATTCGACAATCGGCATCGAGATATATGTCATAATACAGTAAATAAAGACAGATGAATGCATAGAATCCTAATCAAATATGCAAATACATCGAGATATCAAAGAAACAGCATAAATATCATCGCCATCGACAAGCCAAAGCAATCTACTCGTCACACTTTACAACTCACACTCCAAACATAGATTCTGAGCTTTATTTCCTGGGCTGCTTGTATATCAGCACCAACCTGCAGTGCTTTAGAGCTGAAGAAGGGTTTAAGCTGATTTCACTCTTACAGTCTTCCTCCAACTCATGATATATGAGTCATTTGACATAAATTAAACAGTTACACATTTTTGAATCCCAAATGTAGTAATTGGGTTGGAGCAGAGATTAGTTAACGCAAGCACCCCTGGAGGGCCTTACATAAGTTTGTCTCCAAGACCATCGCAAAGGGTTTGCTATATATAACTTTTTAGTGATCCTGTTTTTTTTTCTGTTACAATTGAACGCTCAATCTCAATCACTGAGATATCGCTAGACTCTTTGTAGCTACAACTATGAAAATTTCGCGATAAATTTTAGCAGGGAATTCCCTCGTGACGTCATAGGTTGGGAGGTGTTTCCCAAGTTTTCATCACTATCTGGCCTGTTTTCAGTCACTATTATCACTGGCAGCAATTTTTTCTTTTTTTATAAATTGTATTTATTGTTTTCTGTTTTTTACAAAACACAGACCTGTTCTCTCAATGTATGAGGGGTGAAGTCTATATTTCATATTTGTAGCTTGTTACAAGGTTAAAGACCATTGCAAAATAATTATCACTCTCGCTAAGCCATGAAAATTGTCTCAATTGGTTGCCCATGGCCTATGGTCAGGGGTGGTCATTGCCCCCCTGGTGAAGCACCTCTACACTAGCGCACCTCAGCGCCACCTCTCGCCTGTCAGCCGCACCACTCATCAACGTGCGCCCGCTCAACATACTGCCCCTCTACCATACTGCCCCTCTACCATACTGCCCCTCCGCCATACTGCTCCTTCACCATACTGCCCCATCACCATACTCCCCATCACCATACTGCCCCTCCATCATACTGCCCCTCCATCATACTGCCCCTCCACCATACTGCCCCTATACCATACTGGCCCTCCGCCATACTGCCCCTCCACCGTACTGCTCCTTCACCATACTGCCCCTCCATCATACTGCCCCTCTACCATACTGCCCCTCCACCATGCTGCCCCTCCATCATACTGCCCCTCCATCATACTGCCCCTCCGCCATACTGCCCCTCCACCATACTGCCCCTCCACTATACTGCCCCTATACCATACTGCCCCTCCACCATACTACCCCTCCACCATACTGCCTCTCCATCATACTGCCCCTCCACCATACTGCCCCTCCACCATGCTGCCCCTCCACCATACTGCCCCTCCACCATACTGCCCCTCCACCATACTGCCCCTCCATCATACTGCCCCTCCACCATACTGCCCCTCCACCATACTGCCCCTCCATCATACTGCCCCTCCACCATACTGCCCCTCCACCATACTGCCCCTCCACCTTAATGCCCTTCACCATACTGCCCCTCCACCATACTGCCCCTCCACCATACTGCACCATCACCAAACTGTCCCTCTACCATACTGCCCCTCCACCGTACTGCTCCTTCACCGTACTGCCCCTCTACCATAGTGGCTCCCAACTATACTGCCCGTCCACCATATTGACTTTCCACCATCCTGCCTCTTCACCATACAGCCCCTCCACCGTACTGCCCCTTCACCATACTTCCCCTCAACCTACTGTCCCTCGACAATACTGCCCCTTCACCATACTGCCCCTCTACCATACTGTCCCTCCATTATACTGCCCCTCTACCATACTGCCCCTCTACCATACTGTCCCTCCATTATACTGCCATACTTTTGCTCAACCGCTACTGTCCCTCAGTCTCTAAACCTTACTGCCTTTACACCATACTACTTCTCTACCATATTGCCTCTCAACCATGCAGCCCTTAATCCATACTGCTCTTCTACCATATTGCCTCTCAACCATTCTGCACTTAATCCATACTGCTGCTCTACCATACTGCTTCTTAACTGTACAGCCCTCACCCATGCTTTCCCTCAACCACCATACTGTCCCTCAGTAATACTGCCTCTCAACCATACTGTCCCTAATCCATACTACCCTTAAATCATACTGCCCCTCAACCTCACTGCCCTCAACCATACTGGCCCTAAACCATACTGGCCCTCACATTACAGGTCATTTTCATGGAAAGTGCGTATGCATGCGTATGGAAAATTTAGCCTTCAGCCTCCCCCCCCCCTTCCTCCCCTTGTACGCTTTTGTACGCATTTGGTCTAACCCCCCGACCTGCCCTTGCTGCGTACATACTTTATGGATGGCCCCTACTGCAATCTTTCTGATAAGAGAGGCCATGCTAAAGAGTAGGAGGTCTTTGACCCCACTCCACTATGGCTATAAAAACTGGACTTTTAAGTTGTAAAGTGAATGTTTGAGTCCTGTTCGTATGCTATTTGTCTTCGAGTTAATTGTTGTTGGACATAATGGTTGAAAATCATGTATCCTGTTATATGTGAACCTAATGTCAATAAAATATATTTTTAAAAAACAACCCAAAAAACTATATCTTAGTACTAAAATCCATGGATGTAGATCCTAAATATTTGAGAATTTGTATCTATTAAATCAATTAACCATTAGAGGGGACCCCAACCTACCACGATAGGCCACGACATGCTTCCCGATCGCTACGATTTGAAATGGGGAAATTGTGACCTATCGGGAGGTCCCAGATAGGTCTAACAGTTTGAAATCGTAGAGCGTGGCAATGCCCTGGGAGGACCAATAACATAAACACTGACCACGATATCTTCCTGATAGGCTATGATACCCTACGACAGGCTATGAAATTTCCAACATGTTGGAAATTATCGGGACCTCTACGATTGGCGTTTTCATCGCAGCCTATCGTGAGCTCTCGTAGACGGAATCGCAGAAACCTGTTACACCTACCACAATTTTGCCAGACCTCACGCTACAATCGGAATGGTGTCGGGAAGTCCGTTGTAAGGCCAATCGGGACCAGAATCGTGGTAGGTGGGGGCAGGCTTTTACGTACATCTTCATGCCAACTCTATATCAGTGTGGTCAGATTGTCAGTAGAAGAAGTTGCTTTCTGGGGGTGGGGGTTTGGGTGGGGAGGGGGGGTAGGTTTTTCTATGTGGTCAGTAAGAGTATGAGGGTGGGTACCTGGTCAAACAAGGTTACTGGCTCTGTGCTATGTAGGGAGTCTGTCCCATCAGATGTCAGTGTGCTCAGAATATCAGTGTGTCTGAATATAGTGTATTTAGGTCTGTCCCATCAGATTTGAATATGTAAATTAACATTTAGTCATTATTATCTTCTAATAGTTTCTTTTTTCTGAAAACGTGGCAAAGCGTACAGAACGAGCTACCGCACAAGAGTGAGGAGCAGATCGTTTGCTCCCAGTATTTATAGTCAGACCACTCGCTACCTTGGTGACCATAACAACCGAGTCGTTTGTATAGTAACGTTTGGATTGTTGACAGTGTGACTTCACCGGATTGGGAGGGGTTTTCCCATACATGGTGTGATGCGTGAGGGGCGAAAAAACGGGTAGACCCAATCTTTCTAGGCGGTTTCGCTAGGTGCTCATCAGGCTTGATTAGAGGAGGGAAGGGGGGTGTTTAGACTCCTGTACTGGTGACAGAAGCTCCCTGTACTTCCTTTGCGGTTCTCTCACTTGTTGTGGGAGATGAATAAAAGGGGAAAAGATGTTGCAAGGTTGAACAGTGGGTTCCCATTTTATTTAGACTGACAGGTGGGATATGTTTCTGTCAGAGGCTGTGTAATTTATGGTAAGAACACAGTTTTAAGTGGTAGCAGCAGCCAGTGTGGCTGGAAAGAGTGGTCAGGTTGGCATGGAGGTAATGCCTACCAGCTATAAAGGTATATTTCGCCCACTATGGACCAAAATTGAATTGAAATTTGTTTTTGACGTGGCTAGGTTTTGGTCCAAGTGGGTGTAAGCTAGGCTTAAACTAATGCTTCAGAGGGTCCATGACGTTCAGGCCCACTGGTGTATTAGTATGAAGGCGCTGGATCCAGTTGAATTCCAGCAGGTCTTGTAGATATTTGGCCTTTGCTGTATCGGGTGCAGCATAGACAAAGTCAACTATGTGTATAGTTACGTTGTTGAGACCCATGTGGTCGATAGAATTGAATCGCGGGCCACTTCACTCTCTCGCACATTGTTTTTGGTGATATTACCGAAATGTGCTGCGAAGCGTTATTTCAGTTCCTGTTTGGTCTGCCCAACATATTGTATACCGCAGCGTTTGCATGTAATGCAGTACACGAGGTTGGAGCTACAACAGCTCACGTTGTATCTGCTCATGTAAACCCGTCCAAAGGCCGAACATCCGATTCGGCCATCGGTGTTGACCTTGGGGCAATATCTGCAACTGTTCGGTCGGAGACGGCAGTTGTTGACCGGAATCACCAACGGTGTGGATTCCAGTTTCAGTTTGGCCCGGACCAGGAGGTTGCGCAGGTTTTTGGGTCGCCTGTACGCTCCTATCGGTTTTTGTTTAAAAAAAAAAAAAAAAATTACAATAATAACTAAGTGTTTGTTATCTAATTGAAGGATTAATACAATGAATACATTGTCCCCAAACAACTATAGAATAAAGGTTTTATTTTTATAAACCATGACAGTAGTGGGGCAGGGGTCAGACTGGGATAATAGACACGTGCCCATTCTACCAGACCTTGATTGTTGGTGAATGGATAGTGAAAGGTTAATATCTATACAGTAAGCTGGAAGCCTATGTAAGAATTCTAACCACTAGGTGACATATATGAGCGCATTTTCCCGTGCTCAATAAATAGACTCACAATACCTACCTTAGTAAGAAACCAGGGGATATCCCCTATAATACCCATACATCTAATCTCATCTACTTTATATATATCTATTATTAAGGAAGTCAGTAAGCCGACTTAGTCTAGTCTAGATAATAAAGTATATGATGTTAATGTTAAACATTGAATTTTTTTTAAGTCTGTTTATTTATCCTGGGAAAAGAAAATGCAAACTGATGCCTGTTTACATTCTGATCCAGCATGTAGTACTTGTCAATATCAAGACCCTCCGAGGATTATACAGTACTGTTTTCTCCTTATATTTGAACTGAGGGTATGGGGATATGAGCCTATATCCAAGATAAATAAATGAGCGTATCAAAAAAGAAATGATTCTGGGTCTGCCATTACTGTTCACAAATGTTATCCACAGTTCTTCTCTCAAAAACACCCACAAAAATACCAACCAAACCAAAAGTAAACAAAATTTTGTTGAGTGGACACTTACCTTTTTATTCTTTGATGTTTTATCAATGATGGCAATATGTTTTTTCTTCTTTGGAAGGTTGATGCTAATATTAAACGCAACAAACATTAGGCATAATAGAAACGCAACCCGCAAGCGTCTCCTTAGCATTTTGAAGATAAAGGCGAAAACCTCAGCCTCCCCAGGAAACCTTGATTCTGTGAAAAATAGCCACTAATTAGTTTAAATTTAAGCATTTCTACTTTGCATTTACTTTAAACCAAATTCAGTTTTGTCGATGAAATTCTATTTCTGTAAAGTATTTTTTAAGTTGAATAAATAATGATAACAATATATTTTACTTGATAGGGATTTTTTATAAATATATATATAAAAATATATATAGATGTAGAGCAATAACGTATGTATGCATATAACTTATGGCTATACATTTTACAAAATATGTGTCATTCAAGGAATGCCACTGAATATATTGTTCACAGCAAATTTTGATGAGAACTTCCTCAAGTTGGAAATATCAAAATTTGAATCATTCTACACATCATTATAGATAAAATAGCCTAAAAACCATTTTTCCACTCACCGTGAATTAAGACGAAGCATAGATAGCTCACATCTGAAGTGAGGAAAAGACTGTCCCATAGCGGTTTATACTCCTGATCGTGTCCGCCAAAATTAGTCGTCTGTCATTTGATCAACTTTTTTTTAGAATTTTGATGTGTTAGTTCACTGCTTAAATAGGGACAGTTTTTCCAGGTCAGGTCTAGGTCATCCTAGAAACAGATTTCCCATGACGCAGGTGTGACCGTGAGTGGTCATGGCAGTCTTGCCTAAGTCTTTCATTTTGGACAGTAGGTACAAAATACAGTAAAACCCCGCGTAAGCGGCCACCCTCCGTTCCGGAACAAAGTGTCCGCTTACGCGGGGTGTCCGCTTGCGCGGGGTTTTCAAGTTTCCTCCAGGCCAATATTGAGGTGTTATATACCGATATGTAGGTGCTACAGAGGTTTGAAATCGATTTTCCAATATCTTAATTGGATCTGAAGTTATTCAACTTTTAATTACAAATGTATTTTCTATGAATATACTCATACTCACTAATAAAAAACACAGATTAATCCATTTATGGTAGGGTGTCCGTCTGAAGTGTCTGCTTACACAGGGTTTTTAGGCCTTTTTGTACCGAAAAAACTGTCCGCTTATGCGGGGTGTCCGCTTACGCGAGGTTTCCGCTTACACTGGGTTAAATTACACATCTAATAGAGGGGAAAATTTCCGTTCCAAGCACAAGCGTCCGATTGCGCGGGGTACCGCTTACGCGGGGTGTCCGTTAGGCGGGGTGTCCGCTGTAGGTACAAAGTACATCTTATGAGAGGGGTGCCCACCAACACCTATGCAAAATGATATACCTCCCATTATCCTACCCCTAATATAAAATCCCATGGGCTGAACATTGGGTTTCCGTATGCCACGCTGACTGGCATACAGAGTTTTATATGCCACTAGTGGCATACAGCATTGTTATCACGTAATATTCCAAAATCGAGGAGATAGGGTAGGATAAAATCAAAACCTGATTCGTTTTAATCTTGGCCACCACATTCCACTCCTGGAGTTTTGGCTCCGGACTTCACTCGGCTTCACCTCATGAAATCACTTTGCCAAACTCCACTCATGGAATACGGTGGACAAGATTAAACCTCATCCAGTTTTACGATAACACGCTATGATTAGAAATGGCAAAAGTACAGTGTATCGGGATGTCCTGATAGTTCTAATTGTAGACATCAGTGTATGATTTTTTTAATTTCAGAACATCATTAATTCTGTAATGAGACACATCTTCCATGAATTGTGATACCCTTGCAAATCTCGCAACCTAGAGAGAATAATGGTGCTGTATGCTAACAATAATGAAGGATGAATGAACAAATCACCATCAAAAACTGAATTGTCAAAAACAGAAAAAAAACCTGTAACAATATAAGCGTGAGTGGTGAGTACTTTGTGTCTTTAAAGTTTTGTCAATATAAAAAAAAAAAAAAAAAAAAGCATCTGAGAAAGTGACAGTATGTGTTCTCGGTCCAGCTGTAGTCACACTAGAAACAGCACATCAAGTAGCAGTTCAACCACAAAAAGTGCAACCTCTCCTAAAAAAGCTAACGAGGCAAAATCTAATGAAGTAAAAACACAGATTCCAGCTAAGCTGGGGCCTGAATATTCTAATAACAACCAGGACTCTTCAAAGTACCGATTAATCAAAATCTCTCCTGTAAAAAAGCTACAATATGTACAACGTAATGATTCTGCCATACAGAGGACAAAACACTCATACCCTGTAGTTAATGATTTACGCCCGATAAGACGTAGGAGTCATATTCCTTCCGCAGCTGTACTCATTAATCTTTACCATATGATCAGAAATATAAATCAAGGAGTAGGCATTGACTTAAGTGGAGCCTTATTAGGGAAGGTATCATCAAAATATATCATTGAAGGATTAACATTTTACAGCACTATTGACCTTGATCAAGGTCAAGGTTACTAAATGTAATATATTTGCCTGAAATCTTAATTAGTTGCGCTTGAGACTTACAATAATTTGTAGTTCATATTTATCAATCATATATCCTATGCTATTAAAAAACATATTTTTTCTAATCTAGGAAGCAATGTTTTCGGACAGCAGCCAAGCTATAGTAGATGTTGTCTAAAGGCATAAGTTGAGGCATCCCATCACCAGCACAGTTGATGTCAATTATGGAAGGGTTCAACAACATATATATCATTGAAGATATCTTAAGACATTCTCAATTTAAAATTCCTATCAAATTTGGTGTATAAGTGATTTTCTATGGAATCTCACCTTGAACTTTGACCTCATTATCACTTACTGATGTATGATGGGAAGATAATTTCACAACATTGTGAGGTCTTGATATCACTTTTAGAAATATCTGATGCAAGTTGAATTACAGGTATTCTGAGTCAATCCATAGAAACAATTATAACTTCTAATTGGATATTTTGTCAAATTTAATGAAAAACATTCCATTAAGTGACCTTGACCTTGGAAAAAGGTTTGATTGCAATAAAATCTTAGAGTGCCATGGGATATCAATCTCTGAGTCCAATATCTAAGGGATCGGTAAAATATTTCTAAAGATATGACAAAATATGTTTCAATATCATTGGCCTATGTCTGTTTTATGAACAGATACCTTGACCTTTGACCTCGCTGTGGCTTATTAGTTCATGATGGGAAGACTAACTTTAGAACATTGCTAGGGTGTGGTGTATGGGATCCAAATATATAATTGAAGTTGAAATATAGGTATATTAGAACAAGTTATAGAAACTATTATAAGTCCTTTAGAGGAAATATTGTGAAATTTCAGAGGGAAACATTCCATTTGGTGACCTTGACCTTGAGAAAAATCAAGATGGTGACACAGGTTGATAGGTCTGTGTTGTCCCAATAGTTTTGCCAAATATCTAAGAAATCCACCAAATACTTTTGATGAAATGAAGAAATATGTCCCAATTTCAGTGGCCTATGTTGGTCATTTGTATGAACAAATACCTTAACCTTTGACCTTGCTGTGGCTTAATGGTGCATGATGGGAATTCTATCTTTTGGGCTTCGCTAGAGTATGGTGTCAGGTATCTAAATATATAATTCAAGTTGAAATACAGGCATATTGCAACAAGTTATGAAAATTATTGTAAGTCCTTATGGGAAATTTGGTGAAATTCTGGGTGGAAACATTCTATTTAGTGACCTTGACCTTGATAAAAGTCAAGATGGTGACAAAGGCTTATGAGTCTATGGTGTCTTAATATATTTCCCAAATATCTAAGAAATCAACTTAATATCTTTGGAGAAATCACAAAATATGTCTCAATTTCCAAAATTTGATGACCTTTGACCTTTGACCTCTAATAAAAGGTCAACTGGACACATTTACAGAAAAATGGCTGCCATATCTGGAATGGTCAAAGTCTCAGCTTTCATTTGATACAATAAAATTGCTGCTATACTTCCATGGAACAGAAAAAACACTTTTTCAGGGGCTGGCCCCCTGACTACAATACTTGTATTTCAGTTTCAATGACAATTGTTACGATTGGCTTTTGTTTAGATCAGTGTATCAATGTAGATCTCAGGAAGAGTTTCTATATTAAAATACATTATAATTTTGAAAGTATTGAACAAATCATATAATATAACTGTGGCAGAATCATAATTCTGACATGAAACTATTATTTTCAGACCATTAGACTCTATCAACTCATATCATAATTACAGGTAGCACCGATAGGCTATGAAAAATCCTGTCGTAAAACTGGATGAGGTTTAATCTTGTCCACCGTATTCCACGACTGGAGTTTGGCAAAGTGACTTCATGAGACGAAGCCGAATGAAGTCCGCAGCCAAAACTTTGGGAGTGGAATGCGGTGGTCAAGATTAAAACGAATCAGGTTTTGATTTTATCCTACCCTATCTCCTCGATTTTGGAATATTATGTGATAACAATGCTGTATGCCACTAGTGGTTTATAAAACTCTGTATGCCAGTCAGCGTGGCATACGGAAACCCAATGTTAAGCCTATGGGATTTTTTATCTCACCCCTGGTACAAGTTTAGCCATAGGAATAACATTAGAAAAAAATACTCAACGATCACCCCCGTAGAGTGACAGTACTACGCCACGGCTGTGGCGTATTGAATTTCAGATGACGCCATATGAATTTGCTTAGTATATATTCAAATTATTCTGAAATTGTGATTGTTTAATATCATAGAAAGGGGTGAGATGAATCCAGAACCGCACTCGAATCGTAAAATACACAATACTCCACTCGTTTGGTTGGGCTGTAATCGTCACTCGGCTTCGCCTTGATGACAGCGGCCCATCCAAACTTGTGGAGTATTGTGTATTTATACGATTCTCGATGCAGTTCTATATATATATTAGGGGTAGGATAAAACATGGAATCTAATCGTGTCGGGAAACAATGGTAGTAAAGGAGGAGTTGACCTACTCCCACTTTTTGAAAAAAGAAGAGGTAAATAAGGGCATAATGACTAATGACCACAAACTGAGTTGGAGTATTTTAATACCAAAATGTGATAAATTGACATACAATGAAATACGTTTTTATTTGAAAGATAAACGCTTGTGTATTTGAAAATGTTTTAAACATGAAAATACAGACATTGTATAGTATGAAGGTATCAGGAAAAAACTCTGCAATGATTTATGAGGTATTTTAACCTGAAAGGTTAATAAAATTCAATGATACAAATTCAATCCATGTTCTTATAAGTTTGAAGTAAATACCTCGTTTGTAATATCATGTGTTTGACATGATGAAAAGTTTGTTATACCTGAGTTGAGATAAGACAAATTTGTTTGTTTTAAAACTAACATGAAATTTTTAAACCGTTTGGTTGATAAATTTGAAAAAGAAAAATCTGTGTCGTATTATATAACCAGATAGGTTGAATCATAATAAAATACCAGTCCGTATGAAATATACACGAATATTATAGTGATAATGTTCATAATAAGTATGAAAACAGTCATGAAACATTGGAATCTAAACTATCCCTGAAAAATGTAGGGAGGGTGGGTGGCAAAAAACTATCCCTACTCTATGTCGAGTCATGGAGGGAGCGACTACACAGCGTGTTCATGACGTCACGTGAAATTGTGTAGATCTAATGTCCGTAAGGTGGCGTGAGGGTGGAAGTGAGACAATTGATTCTGGCTTGAAACACCAGGTAGAGTATCTCGTTACTTTGCTGTCAAGTCATTACCACTCACATGTTCCCCACAGTTACAAATAGATTCAATTAAGATTGGATATGTGTGTATGGAATAGTTGCCATGGAAACAGGCCCCCTGTGTCGCTGAGCTGGACATCCCAAATTGCCCCCTCACTTTTTCATATACTCTGGATACATAGCTAACTGAAAATCATAATGAAAATGTCTACCTCCATTTGAAAGTCAAAAGTGGTCTGGCTCATGGACTATATGACATAGAATAGGCCCGTTTCCATTGGCCGATTTCCCATGACCGATCTATAGTCAGGAACCACCGACGGACTTTTGGCATTGTGGACACAATATCGGTCAATGGAAACAACCAAGGTCGTGAAATGCCCCACGACTTTTTCTGCTTAGATTATGCAATGTGGCACCACCCACAATTGAGTGAAAGCTTGGTAACTGAGTGAAATCTACTACCCTCAGCGATTTTTCTATACCGACGCACAGTCAGTGGCACCACTGACAGACTTTCTGTGTAACTCAGAAAATCTAAGTAATCTTCGTCCGCCAATGGAAACGGGCCTTATGTGGTTAAACTCTAGGTGTCGCTAGAATATATTTACAGCTAAATACTGTGGTTTTATTGGATCCATACACAAAAAGTGTATTATACAAATCGGCAAGTCTATGGAATAAGTTACCCTGCCATGTACGTGCACTTGAAACGCCCAAAAAACTAAAAAAAATACCTGAGAAATCATCAAACGTAGAACTTCTACAAAGACTAACAGAAAGATTGAGGTACTAGGGGGGAGGGGTACCTCCAAAGGAGGCACACACAACTGGAATGATGTGTAAAAGAACTTCTCACTGGAATATACTTTTTTGTGTTTTTTTTTCTTTCTCCTTTTGTTGCTTTGTTTCTTTTGTTTCTTAATCTTTTTTATCTTAGGCTTCTTTTCCTTTTTTCATTTTTTTCTGCTCTACAAGCTCACTACATGCTATACGATAAACAAGAAAGGTTAGAGCAGGGACTTCTCTAAGAAAATTGTTTTCACCTCATATTAATATCATATAACGAACATATATCATCAAATCCCCGTTTACTAACCATATTGTAATAGGGCAATAAGCCCATATTAAATTTAACAGATTTGATTATGAATTACTATAATTATACAGTACTATAATGCCAAACTCGAAAAACGAGGAACATTGTACTGGATTGTTGTAAGACAGGCCAAAGAGCCTAAACTTGTCCAGGTAAAATAAATGAATAAAAAAAAAAAAAAAATTGAATTATTATGATTCTAGACACAATGTCAGAGGATGATAGAATGTCATTTGAAGACATATCTAAACATGTTTGCACTGTACTTGCAGATAACCACATGCTGAATCTATAATGAGATACAGGAATGTGGTGACATGTCTAGTTGACACTGATCAGGCCAGATGCAAATGAGGGAGAACACAAGAAGATAGTTATAGCCCGAGGGCACTATATGTGATGCCTGCCAAATCAGCATTTCAGAACATTTGACCTGATAAATATTGATGACATACTGGTGTCCTCCGAAATATATATGGTGTCAGGTACGTGTCCATATTAGCACACTCCGCGCCAGGATGAGATCCGCGACATCTTATGGCCCGGGGACATCTCATTATTATTCATCCGCAAGCAACTCAACTGAAATGCTTTGTAGATTCCAGGATAATGAACAAGGATAGTATCAAAAATAAGCCCATTCTCAGGGGAGTCATTCAAGGTTTGTATGACAATGAAACATCGATATTTATAATATGATGTTAGAGTGTTGGGAGTTTCTATATGTATAGAAACTAAAATGAATATCATATAAGTTATGGCTGAATTTAAATATTCTCATTCCAAGGATCCCTCACACAATGCCAAACTATAGCAAATTACCAGAACACCCATATTGGCATGTCAATGATACTGCTACAAGAAACAGTGAAGGTCCTTTGAGATCCTGCAAGGGAGCCTGATGACTACCAACTGATGGCACAAATAAAGAAAGCAGTTGCTGCTGGATATTTGAATGTGAACGATCAAGTCTCAATAAGTGACCTCATTTTTTAATTAGGTTCTAGGTAGTAAAGCTTTGTGATTGATTACATGGGTACAGGAGAGATGGGGGCTTCCAGCAAGACTGCTAGCTGCCAACTACAGCCTCAATTTGGCAGGGGTTGAATCCCTGATTAGCAGAATCTTACAATTATAGAGACAAGGAAGATCGACTCAAACTGTCATCATAGCATTGTATAGTAGTGCAGCCAACTTTAAAAAGTTGGCATTGTGGTTGATGCTATCACACTTCAAGCATTTGCCTGTGCCTGTATGTAGCATCTCATATCAACACTAGGTATAGGGTCAAAGAGTTAAATATGACATCACACACCAGCCTTGCTTTGAACTTGGAAGTGGGGAATTTAAAAAGTGGCAGTAGGAAATTATATAGAACTGCATCGAGAATCGTACAAATAAACAATACTCCACGAGTTTGGATGTGCCTGCATCGTCATCGAGGCGAAGCCGAGTGACGATTATGGCACATCCAAACTTGTGGAGTATTGTTTATTTTTACGATTCGAGTGCGGTTCTGGATTTATCTCAGCCATTTCTATGATGTTAGATAGTATCAGAATATCAGAACAGCTCGACTATACCTAGCGAATCCATATGACGTCATCTCAAATTCACTACTCCACGGCCATGATCATTGAGTATTTTTTCCTAATGTTATTTCTATGGCGAAGCTTGTACAAGGGGTGAGATAAAGCTTTGTGCTGACTTTGAAACTTGTTGGCAAAACTCACATGAGGTGGAGACAGGGGTTGGTTGCCAATCGACACCATCTCTAGGCTGGCCGCCACCTCTGTTTACAATGTGTTCAAACTTAGGGGCTGATAAAGTCAAACCTTGGTTGTGTCCAAGAATTCTCACTCTCATACCAAGTAGTTTTCTTTATCTGTAGATTCTTAGAGCTGAAAGAAATATTAATAGCTATTAAGAAATACTTATAGCTCATAGAATAAATAATAATGTCTGTATTCGTGGTTATCTCACCCAAAATATACACAAAAGGAGAAATTAACATGGAAAATAGCTTCAAGAGTGAGGAGGGATACATTCTCCAACCATAGGTTTAGGTCTGATGAAAGATCTGCAGGGAGAATGTGAAACACTTACAACTAATGGGTCAAGGTGGTCACATATTTAACCCAACCAGAGTAGCTCTGGTGGCCAGTGTACACCATCTCTTGCTTTGAGAGTGCCTTTGTCAAACCAATAGAGGGTTACGGTAACAAGAAATGCAATGCCAAAAATGAAACAGCAGGTGGTGCATCATCTGCAATGTAAGGGTTTCAACTTGGTCTTGGACGAAGACTGAGAGCACCACAGTTAGAACCAATATATAGAGAGATGCGGCATAGACTTTCTACACAAACCACTGACATGACCACTCTGAGGTAGGCTTAGGGTGAGCTACGCCGTGTTTTGGCATGGCGTCTCCCGTTCAGTCCTGTAAGCTAGTCTCCGATTGGTTTAGCCGTTGACTGGAGAGTCACGCGGCTGTTGATGTCGTCCTGCTGTGCCGGGGTCATGACCCGGTCGCGCTGTCGTTGTGTGGAGTGTGTTCCTTTCTTGGTGGGGGGAAGTTGATGGTGTTTTGTTTTGGTGAAGTCAGTGTGAGAATAGTATATAGAGAGACGCGGCATAGACTTTCTACACAAACCACTGACATGACCACTCTGAGGTAGGCTTAGGGTGAGCTACGCCGTGTTTTGGCATGGCGTCTCCCGTCCAGTCCTGTAAGCTAGTCTCCGATTGGTTTAGCCGTTGACTGGAGAGTCACGCGGCTGTTGATGTCGTCCCGCTGTGCCGGGGTCATGACCCGGTCGCGCTGTCGTTGTGCGGAGTGTGTTCCTTTCTTGGTGGGGGGAAGTTGATGGTGTTTTGTTTTGGTGAAGTCAGTGTGAGAATAGTATATAGAGAGACGCGGCATAGACTTTCTACACAAACCACTGACATGACCACTCTGAGGTAGGCTTAGGGTGAGCTACGCCGTGTTTTGGCATGGCGTCTCCCGTCCAGTCCTGTAAGCTAGTCTCCGATTGGTTTAGCCGTTGACTGGAGAGTCACGCGGCTGTTGATGTCGTCCCGCTGTGCCGGGGTCATGACCCGGTCGCGCTGTCGTTGTGCGGAGTGTGTTCCTTTCTTGGTGGGGGGAAGTTGATGGTGTTTTGTTTTGGTGAAGTCAGTGTGAGAATAGTATATAGAGAGATGCGGCATAGACTTTCTACACAAACCACTGACACGACCACTCTGAGGTTTTTTTCCAAGGACCGGAATTATATATTTCGGGCCGACGAATATGAATTTTTTCACCCACAGTTAGAACCAATTTTTCCTTTATCAAGTCCCCGGTGTCCAGTCAGGGAATGGGTTTTGTACAGAGCTACTACCCTGGTAGTTAGCTAGATCATAATGTTTCTAATTTACTTGACATGGGATATAACAAATGACCTGCAAAAACTATAGATTTTGGTGAATTCCGGATGTCCAATGTTGACGCATAGAACAACTCTCCATCTCAATAGTGATGAAGGTGTGAATATCTTACCTAGGCTTGCCCTTGCCTGTTTGTATGTTTTTTCAATGTTATTTCATGGCTCTTTACTATTAAACCTGTCACATTTTATATCAATAAGGTATTCCTTATAATTCTCTTTTATTATCCATTGTATACAAAGTCCTCGTTGAAAATGTATGGGGACTCAGTAAACCATGACCCATTATATAAAACCAGTCAGATACCATAACTGTGGTATACGGATTACACAACTGTGGTATACAGCCCTAAAACCTGTGGTATACGGAAATTTCACTCCTTAATATGATGGCCTAGAGTAGTCAAGGCACTGAGTCTAAGTGTCCATAAGATCAGTTATAATGCTTTTTATGATTATTCCTTTTGTATTTCGGAGTAATTCCATAATTCATTGGAATCTGTATTTCAATGTCCGACATGCTGTCATTCAATAACTGGCCACTGGATATTGATGTAATCGAAGCGATGTCATCCATCCGCCATTTTTTAATTTGCCCGCAGCCGATCAAAAGGCTGGTACCCTAACCACTAATCTACAAGTTTTGCTGTGGAACAAGTATTGAAGGTTCTATATTTTGAAGATAATGGTCAGAGCGCTGCCACACACACATCAGTTTTAACATATTCAATTGTCATTTTTAGCGAAATAATCGCCAACATCACGAATTTGGTCTGCAGGCTCTGTCATTTTGCATTTTCTAAAGATGCGTTGTTATCATGGTAGGGGTGCTATCGAGGAACTATTTTCTTTCACACTCCAAGCACAAGTAGTAAAGGGGACTAATGAAGAAGCAATTTGTTGGGTAACAACTCCCAATTTCTATTGTTTTACTGCAATTTTACCTCCTTTCTGACTAAGAACATTGACTATATCAAATTTTTACAGAAACTGGGCCCCGTTGAATAAAAAAATGAACGATAAAAAAAGTATCTTACAAGTCTCGTTAGTGGCAAACTGTAGTATAAAAAACTATCGTTGAGGTGGATGGGCATTGGACAAGAGGATAAAATAAAAGATTGTGAGTGGTGTTGAATAAAAAATCGTTCATTTTGAAAATATTGTTTATTTATCGTTCAAGTCTCCTCGCAGACGACCACATTTACGGCGTCGTAGCCGATGTCAAACTCGTTTTTCATGCACTAAATCCATTCCAGATTAATAAATATTTTCAACAGAGATTTCTATTCATATTTGATACATGTATACCAAATTTCAACATTTATTAAGGATTGAATAATTTTTTTGTGAAATGTTTGGAAATTACTGGAAAAAAAGTTTGGCTTGGATGGGGGTAGAACTCTCAACCTTCAGGTTGAGAAACCAACGCCTCACCTCTTTGCCCACAGAATTATACATGTTTAGTCGTCCCCATGGATATAGGTCATTTATACGATCATTCTACGATAACTGAACGATATTATCA
This sequence comes from Alentia gelatinosa, assembly GCA_950022655.1. Classification (NCBI taxonomy): domain Eukaryota; kingdom Metazoa; phylum Annelida; class Polychaeta; order Phyllodocida; family Polynoidae; genus Alentia; species Alentia gelatinosa. Next base: position 61,935,567 of record OX465587.1, on the reverse strand, counting down.
CGGACAACAGTGCTCACATGGACGACCAGTTTTATGCTACACTGAAAATAAATTATTGTTTATTTCTCGTCCATCCTTCACTATGTCTTATTGTCCAGCCTAACGGATGATACTTTTTTATTCAACAGGGCCCTGTTTACTAACTCGCAACTCGATTATGTATAGGTATAATCAAAGAAATACTATGGTAAATCTAATGGTAAAGACAAGGTTGTAAGTGGCATACTACACGCTGTTAGGTTAGCTAAAACATGGCGGCCATGAAAACCAGCCACGGCTGATGGCACTCATGTACGAAACAAGAACAATACTGTAACTACTGGACAACTAAGGCCAATAAAAATGATGAAAAAAGCAAAAAAATAAAAAAAGGTTGCAAGGGCAGACTGAGAAACAGTAGCAACCAATAACCAATAGAAAAACATCTAGACTAATGAGCCTACACCACAAGACTAGGAACAAGGGCCCTGTTTTTCAGTCATGACAAGATCACCCAACAATACCCTAAGATTTCTCTGCAGACATTCTCTCCAGTGTCTCAGCATGGCACATTCAATCGCCGCTAAAAGTGTCCCTAACAGGTATAGAATTGTCTTAGGTTCTATCAAACCTCACTGTGTATATAGAAGATTTTCCGTGCTTCCCATATGAATTAAGCAATGAAACCTTTACATGAGTAAGGCATATATATAACCAATAATCATACTAAATATGAATAAGATCGGCTACCCTGATCTTCCATTATTCTTGTTTTAATTCCGTCATAGCAAACGTCTGCTCTGGTGGCCAGTCTACTCTCCTATCTCCCGGTGCGCAGTGAATGTCTAAGTTGCCACACAAATTATCAGAGGCTGGGGGAAAAACAGGGCCACGGATGCAGACCTGGGACTCAATTAAATTGTGGTACAGTTAAACCATGAAGTCAACAGCCTCATCTCATCCACATTTAATTATTATCTAGGTCAAGCCCGCAGTTATTCAGACCTGTATTCAGAGACACATTATCAGTATGTAGTCTATCAAATAAGAAGGTCATTAAATGTGATCAGACTGTAGCTGTGAATAGACATTAATCTTTTACTTCCAGTTCATGTCATTTCCTTAATAAGAAATATTTTCTACCTAGCCTTTATGGAATGAATTTGGATATATCTAGATTTAGATTTACATATGAAGTGTTATTAATAGCAGCTGGCAAAACAACATTTGTTAGTTGGAACTGGTAGGTAGCCATGTATTTAAATAACCAAGAAAACTAGCAAGCCATGTCATATATGTAAGGGTGTGACCTATTAAAGCCATATCGTACAATTCACAATGGCACCACCTGATGGTTTTTCAATTATGTCAATTATTAGTCAAAACTGTTAACTTGGGATTCATTCTAATTCTAAATAAGTAAATTCAACATTTTGTCCAGTTTATCCAATCTTAACCCTTTAAGGACAGGTGGGTGCGGCCGTGTTACCCCTTTGAGGGCGGGTGCTGGTGTCTGTGTATACCGCTAGGGGACGGGCACATAGGTGTCAGAACCCATAATTTGAGGGTGTAATCACGTGGTATAATACGTCATCCTTGATATTTATTTGTTTTCTCACTAGAAATACTTAATATGACATTAGAACTATATTCTGTGAAAATTTGATGTTCATTGACAAATCATTTCTTTATCAAAAGTGATTTTATATATTTTGGAGAAATGATGCCTTGAGGCATCATTCGGCCTGGGCCGGTTGATGCCTCAAGGCATCATTCAGCCTGGACCGGTTGATGCCTCAAGGCATCATTCGTCCTTATAGGGTTAATAGGTAAAATAATTTACAGTTGCTTGATTTATATAGGAAATGTACTAAAAGGAATGGTTTTCTTCAATTCTCTCAGCTCTTTTTTTTGTTTATATTGTAATTAAATTTAGCTAGGTCTTTACTCTATGATTAGGCAAGTAGAAAGTCTATCAAGCAACTGCCAAGTAGAAAATCAAAGAGGTATAGATGAACCCTGAAGGGTTGACACCAGGACAAATGACATTGACAGATAGGTTGAAAATAGGACAGGTGAAAGTCTGACATACTAACATCTAAGATATGTATTCACACGAAGCAGCACAGGTCACCTCTAAGACATTTCAGATTACAACATGTGACAGACTGAGGTACAACAGGGTACTTAGGAATGGTGAGTGGGCATGAAGGTTAGGGAAGACAAGACAAAAGTTATTTCCACAATAAAGAAGTGTACAATGGTATCCCTTTCTGGGCAATAGTTACAAATATCTGAAAGAGTGATTTTATAGAGGTAACAATTGGTGGGTATCACCCGATATAACAGCCTGTACTGGAAGGATTGTAGCTTTGTTTCACGTGTAAGTTTGTATACCATTGAGAATATCTTTGGCAAAGTCTTTACATCTGTTTGGGGAATTCTGGATCATCTTCTTCAGTCTTCAGGGAATTGACAGGGAATTGACATAGGTTTTAATTTTCAAGCCAAATTGTCTGATATGCCTTTAACTACTGTGAACCTTATATTTCCAAGTTACTACTTGCTAGGGATTGCACAGTACAATCTCACATTGGTGATTCACAAAGGATTTATCTCAGTACTATATAGCTCCCCCCGACTCCCCCCCCCTCACTGGCGGTCTCAGGGTTTCGCATTGACACCACTTACAGCTCTACCAACACAAACAGGGCATTCCCACCTTCAGTGTGCGGGATGGGTCAGAATCAGTGAGGGCTGGTGTAAAGGTGGCTGCGAGGGTGGCTGTGAGGCAGGTGGCCGCATTCACACATGTGTAGGGAGTGGACTTACCACTGAGACCATATATACCTTTACCAACAGGCAGGCACGAGGGTGAGTGGGAGGGGGACTGTGTGACAAACCTTTTTTTTTTCTATCGGTATACATATATGCCCGGTGTATTTATATCATGCAGAGGATATTTCATCTTGTATAGACCTGGTGTGAAATTAAAATGAGTCTATATTCAGTTGATACTGATAAGAAACGTCAAAAAATTTCATATAGACATCTATATGAAATTGAGTGACGTTTATATTTTATCCTTCCCCCTCTTTTATATTATTAAAATATTCAAATATTAACCACCAACCTTAATTTATCATTTAGCAAGACGCACCCATGCATGCACTGATACAACGCATAGGTGTTATTTACCTATACTGCAGTTGTCTGGGCAGGATTTTTGGAGTGGATATAGTTTGCAAGACTTTTCCACATTTTCTTTAGTGTTTCATGTTTTAATGTTTACTACTTTGCTATGAATTATATATTAACCAATAGATAATGATAACATTTATAAATAATGACTTATTCTTTTATTTCAGCTCGTCAGAATGACAACAACAAACCGTAACTATGGCGAAATACACATGTAGGTCAAATGGCTTACTGTGGCATGGTCGGCAACTGAGCCATTTTCGACAAAAGTCACATCTCAACCGGCAGTTTCAGAGATACATTCACTTGTGAGGTTGTTGAAGAAGACATCACATTATAATTGATATTAACCATGATGCTCCTGGAGATTGTACTGTCTTTGAACATGCCATCTATGGCTTTAGCAAAAGTTGCTGGATCGTTACGAGCTGTGGAGGATTTTAGCAACTTCCCTGAAGTAGGACATTCAAGTCACATAGGAGAGGAATTGACTCATTTGGCACCAATGGTTAGTATTTCAGACATAATTTGTTGCTTGTCTTTGGATGCCACAGCGTAGTTGCTAAGCAAATTTATACTGTTATGGCTGGTTAATTGGCAGATGATGTTTGTTGGCATGTTCTGAGACTGAAGGTTTGACAGATGGTCTTGTGTACTGAGTGATTTGAATATTTCCCGACAAGTCCCATATTTTTCTCCATGGTAGGAATCACTTTGCTTAACCCCTATCTCTCCTGTGATGTAACATACTCTATCGCTAAGTTTCAAATTGTAACGCCAAGAAAAATCTGAAATCTGGCGACATAGTTGCTTCTGGTCCCTTTGAATTGTACAGTTTGTATAAGTTGTCAGCGCATCTTTCCCCCCCTTTCCAGCACTTTGAATCGCTACCAATGCCCAATGCCCAATACCTCAACAGTGACGCTTCAAGTTTGTTTTTTGTTTTTTTTAAAAGGCTTTATTGCATTCGATTACAAATGAATCGCTCTTCCAGCAACAGCAGGAGACAACGTGTGGTTGAACAATAAATATGATTATATACAATGAAATCTCTCTTTCGAGTAGCTTGAACTCCATAGTTGACCATCCTATTTCGCTTAAATAATACCAAACTTACATTATTTATTACCATTCCTTACATTCCTGGATGGTGTAGCAGTCGACCTTTAGAAGTATAGACTACTTAATGGATCATTTTGTTAAGCAACATATGTACAGTGTACCATACCTTAAGCGTTCGTCGATTGGTTTATAGTGCCATTGTTAGCTCTCGATTTGGTGGTGAGTACTCTCGTTTAGCACCCTCCCGACTTTTGAAACAGCTGCCTGATTCCTGAGTACCTTTACAAGTTTTTGTGGTTCTCTCTGTCCAGATAATGTACTTTTCACCATTTTCTTCTTCTAAATTTATAGGTTAGGCATCAGGCAATCATGCTAGAGATCTGGTGTTCAAAACCTGGTGCTGGAACATCATTTTCACCTACCAAAGGTGGAAAGAATTTTGTTGTGGGTGTGGGTTTGGGTGGGTGTGGGTGTGGGTGTGGGTGTGGGCCTCATTAGTCCTCACTCACCAGTCCACACTCACCAGTCCACACTCACCAGTCCTCACTCACCAGTCCTCACTCACCAGTACTCACTCACCAGTCCTCATTCACCAGTACTCACTCATCAGGCCTCACTCATCAGGCCTCACTCACCAGTCCTCACTCACCAGTCCTCACTCACCAGTCCCCACTCACCAGTCCTCACTCACCAGTCCACACTCACCAGTCCACACTCACCAGTCCTCACTCACCAGTCCTCACTCACCAGTCCTCATTTAACAGTACTCACTCACCAGTCCTCACTCACCAGGCCCCACTCACCAGTACTCACTCACCAGTCCTCACTCACCAGTCCTCACTCACCAGTCCTCACTCACCAGTCCTCACTCACCAGTCCACACTCACCAGTCCACACTCACCAGTCCTCACTCACCAGTCCTCACTCATCAGGCCTCACTCACCAGTCCTCACTCACTAGTCCTCACTCATCAGGCCTCACTCATCAGGCCTCACTCACCAGTCCTCACTCACCAGTCCTCACTCACCAGTCCACATTCACCAGTCCTCACTCACCAGTCCTCACTCACCAGTCCTCACTCACCAGTCCTCACTCACCAGGCCCCACTCACCAGTCCTCACTCACCAGTCCTCACTCACCAGGCCCCGATCACCAGTACTCACTCACTAGTCCTCACTCACCAGTCCTCACTCACCAGTCCTCACTCACCAGTCCTCACTCACCAGTCTAAGAAATATAGTTATAGAGCTTCATTTGAGCTTCACAGAGTGTGCTCCGGCAGCTTAATCAATGCAGCTTCAGATTATTTGTATCCAACTGACCCACACCATTAACGAGCTTCCTACTCTGCAGGCCTTTGTATCAGTGCTCATATATATTCCTCCGGTAACCATGCATGAAAATTCAATGAACTGACCTGGGAATCAGGGTGGAAGAGACTGCATACAAGATAGACTGGTGCTCACTGTAGCGTGAAGAGGGAGGATGCAGAAGGAGAAAGTTATCATCAGTTGCTTACGGACAACTATATAACTAGTAAAGGAGTAAAGGACTGCAAACTGTAAGTAGCAACAATGTCATTATTACTACCTCAGAAACAAACATAACTTCAGTTTGACACTTTGTACATTTTAGCATAACAGCTTATAACTGCTTCAAAATACCCCCTGAAACATGGCTCCAACAGTTCTAACCTTGGAAGTAGCATAACACTACACAATCCTACTAGCCTTGCTTATATATAACCATATTTTGTATTGTATTATTCCCCAATGTTACCACATTGTATGCATGTATTCTTGTATTACCCCAATGCAGGAGAGAGATAAATGAAGGTCATGATCTTATATGACACAGAAGTGGAGACATAAATTGTATAAGGGTTTTAAGATATGCCTTTCTACACTCCATAGTTACATCCCACAGCAGGGGGTGTAGAAACTTGCATTTACTGCCCATTTGGTGTCTGTCTGGTATAGGGTTAGGGTAAGGTTAGGTTCCGGAATAGGCTAGGGTTAGGGTGAGATTAGGATTGGGTGGTAACAAATTCTCATTTTGTTCAGGGAAAAAATCAGTTTTTGAATTTGTTCAATTTTGGTTCTGCCCGGTGGGATCCCCAGTCATTTGTGGTAGTAAGTGCACTCTAGACGCCTTGTTTCACAGTATTAGGTTAGGAAAAGGGTTAGGGTTAGGTTATATGGTAAGGGTTAGGTTAGAGGAGGGTAAGGCTAAGGTATGGTGTTATGATTGTATATCATCAATCACAACTTAAAGGAAGAGAAACCACCGGATTCCTTCTCCATTATTCACTGCATAAAACTAACCACTTTACATATATGCGAACGGCGCATACAGGTATGCTTTTGGGTATACAAGGTCGTCCTATTCCCCATGTGTATACACCTCACCTGTAGGCGTGCATAAGCGTCCATGACACGGTCTTATGTACGTCATATATATGCCTGTTTCTGCACCACTATCCAATTGTTCCGATCTCTGCCACTTGGGGACACCACTGGAAGCATATTTCATTTTCCATTAACCATCCAAGTCTGTATTATATGAAAAATACAATCTTATATTACCAATTTATTTTGTAAAACCTTTATAAAATGCGATTGAATATAAATTGACTAATTACACATAATAAACCCTGCATTATGTTTATTTACTGCTTTCTAATAGATTTAACTTTAAAACACCATGCCTATGTCTAGTCAGTCTTGGCCTAGCTTATAAGGGCCCTCTTCAAAGTTATAGTTGACTACTGAAATCATCTTACCCCCGTGTGAATGCGGCCGCACACGTGTGCATGTGGCGGCACACATGTGAATGCGGTCGCAAACGTGTGAATGCTGCGGCCTGGCCCCCATCCGTCGCCCACTGCATTGGCTACACCTCCGATGACACCTCCCAACACCTGAAGCCCTCGCACAAGACCCCCACATCCCCTCAGTGTGTGTAAATCACCTATACTTCTACCAGTGGCAGAGTCGGAGTTGGCGTCGGCGTTGTCAGTAGCTTTGTCAGTAGCGTTGTCAGTAGCGTTGTCAGTACCTTTACCAGCACGCATGAGTGTGGGTGGTGGTGGTAGGTCGTGAATCTTTTTCTCTTTTTTTTTTATCATGTATACGCCCGGAGTATACAAGTTGAACAGAGGATATTTCCTCTTGTATGCACCAGGTGTGAAATACAGCCAAGTTCCGTCCGTCTACATAAGGAAACAGTCTCGTATACGCCTCATATGCAGGTACAGATTAGAGGTGTATACAAGTGAAAACAAGGCAATTTACAGCCGATATGTGCGCTGCCGCGATGGGTTTCGTGCAGTGCCGGCCATGGGGTAGAAACAGGCTGGGCACTGACAGCTGCCCGGTGCTGCCTGCCCCGCAGCAGTAGAGAGTACAATAAAACTCGGAATGGAAGAACACACAACGAAGAAGTACTACCATTAAAACGTCTAAAATGAATCTGGACTATGTGTGCAATATGTTACAACTGTGTCTCAGTGTGTCAGGATCATTTCCAACCGTGTAAATCATTCAATCCCCCACACTCTAAGGTATCTTTCGAAAATCACAGGTGTATATAATTAACAAAATATATCATTATGTATTTCCTATATATATATATAGATATTGGATGGAATCAGAAATTTTCATTATTGATGATATCCACTGTTATTAACCCTGCTTTAAATATTTCCTGCCACTCACACTGCACGAAAACCATCAGTTTATTCATATGTAGTGGCTGGGTGTCGGGTACAGCCGAAGCTCCTCCCGAGCACCACTACAATGCAACTGTGGGAGGCCCTGGATAAGGAAATACAAGCAATCCAGGATCATGGTGTTTTTAAGACCAAACTGAAGACCATTCCTTTTGGGAGCAACTATCCTCCTATGTTGAGATAATTGAGATTTATTTACTTATGCACAATCTTATTGATGGCCTATGGTGTTTTTTTTTGTTTTTTTTTGTTTTTCTGTCATCCCCCTGTCTCTCGCATAAGTCCTTGTCTCCTGTACTTTCAGTATTATGTTTGGTGTACTGTTGTATTAAATGTACCTCGTTATGTGTGTTTTTGTATTGACCAAAATGTTGGTATCATTGTCCGATTAGTCTACTCAAATTATGTCTATAAGTGATATAACATAAGATTTTTTATGAATTGATAAGTTGGCTATTTGTGGCTACTATAACCCAATGTGTCTAGCATACTATGTATGTGACACTATGCTATGTAAAGTTTATGTGTATGTATGATTATGCTTTTTTACAATGGATCCGAGTGGAAGATCACGACAACTGCTGATGTGAACTCTTTTTGTCTAAATAAAATCTTTTAAAAAAAACCAAAAAAACTACAGTTTTGGTCCAAGATGCCATCTCGGTGCTGGTCCCACCCGCTAACCCGCAGCTGTGTTTTACCAGGACCACCCAGCACCATAGCTCTGCCTTCGAGGATCACAGGGCTGGTAAGAGCCACCCTCACAGGGAGTTCACGACTCCTCCCTATGGCAGGTGGACACCACCACCCTGCTCTCCTCTCGGACCCCAGAACTTTATCCGGAGAAGGGACCCAATGGTCGACCCTCTCCTCCTAGAGAACCGGGATACTCTGACTCCACCTTCTAGGGAACCCGAATCGGTCAACAGCTAGTCCGGAGAGCTAGCTCCCATCGGTGGAGCACAGAGACAGAGCCCTGCAGAGAGACCGCACGTAGTCCCTCCACACCCCAGGCTGCTTATATACAGCCCATGTCCTCACTGAGCATGTGCAAGAACTTTGCTGGTTCTCCACGGGGTATTCTGAGTAAGCCTGGTCGCTATCAAACCAGTGGTTCCCGCTAGTTCCCTGCCCACTTCCCCAGGATCAATCCTCACTGCTGGTTCTTAACCTGACAGCTGAGAAACCAGTCTGGACTGGTCCCAACACGGTGTCAGTAATAGCCAGCGGCGGGGGGCCTACTTCAAAACCGCGGGAAAACAAGTCTAATTGACCTGTCCAACGGCTCGCTCGGCTGTCCCGGCTGCGGCTATACTGAGAAAGGCGTATAGTAGACCTGCCAAGCCTTAGTAGACTTACACAGGTCCCCTATACATATATATGCCATCGCATAAGTGCATGTATCGGCTGTATATTGACAAGTTTCCTCTTTTTTAAACGTCAGCGTAATAGCTGTATTTGCCACAAACCGTATATGAAGAGAAATATCTTGTGCAGGATATGTATGTACACAGGTCGTATGCATTTTACACGTCTATAGATGAGGTGTATACACAACAGAAAATAGGACTGCCTTGTAGACGCAAAATCATACATATATATGCTGGGTGTATGTACAAATATAAACTGGTGGTTTTTGCACTGTGTCACGCCTTCACAGCACTCCAAGTAGAACTGCCATTTTAGGTGGGGATTCCCACTGGTTTCCCAGGATTCAGCAGAACAATGGCATACCAATGATATTCAGCTTCTGTATCTAAAACTCACATGGAACCTAAGATAAAGTTATTGAAACCATTACAGAGGCTGTGGCAGACCTCGGACCTTACACTCACTCTTATCTCACCCCCTGGTATTTTTCCCCATTGACCTCATATCCAATGCCCATTGAGTATTTAGAAAAAAAATACTCAATGTCATAAAAATTAGCCTATAAGTCAATGTGAATAGTGAGATAAATTCAGAAACCTATTTCAGTTTACAGTAAGAACTTGATCCCGTCTTGTTTGAATCGCTTTGTGATTCATGCGACTTCACCTTTTCTTTGAAAGTTCAAACTCAATGGAAAACAATCTTTGACCCTAAACTTTCATAGGTTTCCCCTACAATACTGAATTGCCCTGGCTAGGTAAGTCTGCCTGGTTCTGCACTTGCCTAATGGGTGTGCAGATTTACTTGTTCCGAGGCTTTGGTGTATAATCAATCTGCTATACAGGGGGCCATTGAATGATATTTTGTCATCCCGCAGGCTGGCTGCCTGATAGTGTCAGCACTATTGTCCGCACAAAATGTTATATGATTGACCTATTTCCAAGTGCTTATACATTTCAACTATAAACGCTGATGCACACTGATACACATCGAGTGATGCAGTGGTATGTCTGAGACCAGCAGGCCGAGTGGTGCAGTCCCTGTAAATCAGTGAAAATGGTCAAACATTTTTCAAAAACGATTTAATCGGTTCCCGATGGCCGTTGGTCAAGGGCAGTCATTGCTCCCCCTGGCGCATTCCCTCACCTGTGCACCCTGCGCATCCCCCCTCTAGTGACGTGAACCACACAGTCATATGTCACTGCACCGCTTTCATCTACCCCCGACTCTGTTCCAGTACTTCAGCATGTGCACACATACTTTTTACTTCTCCTACTTTGGCCATAACTTCTCACTGTACCACATACTCTACAAGTATCAGTCTAAGGTTAGTAAGGGCAAACTACAGGCAAATTCTGTGAAAAGTGAACTGCCGAAGAGAAGGCCGAAGACAACCACCGAAGACAAGGGCACAGGCTAGCACCTTGCAGGCACCAGACACGGACCAGGCATCCGAGTCAACTGTTAGGGAGAGTGACCATGTGGACTTGGGGTTCCAGGCCAGGAGTGTACGATCCTCACAAATGGTGGCCGTAGAGACGGGGCTTGCAGATTTGAAGACAAACGTGAGCAGGATGGACAAAAAAATTGACGGGGTGATGGATGCGATCATGAAGATGACTAGGCAATGGTTGCCGGAGAGGGAGTCGAGGCCCCCAATGATCCGGTTGGTGGCTGACATATGCACACGGGACTGGGCCGAGGAGCAGGCCACATGCGCCATACCATCACCGCGCCAACTCTGTGATCACTACACGGGAGATCCCTTCATTCAATGAGAACTCAACCATGAGGCCATCAAAAATGATTGAACGGCTGGTAAGCTCTGTTCAGACATTCACGTTTCTCGCCTTATCAGTAAACTGTTTATTTTTGTGGATAAGGAAGGGGTTTACTTTGTTGCAGAAGCTTGAGGTGAGAGGCTCGCTCGGTCCCCTCAAGTATCTGAGTGCGTTCATAGGATTGATGAGTGACAACCGAGCCATGGATCCCATGGACCGGGATGATATGTTTAAACATCTCCACCAGGTCTCGATCTATGCCAAGAGCAGGCCGTGGACTGGGGTAAGGAGGTGGTCCAACTTTGTGTTCGACCAGATTGAGGTCAGGAGACTCTCGTGGTGTGACTACAGCCACATCCAGGAGGAGCGAGTCAGACTCGCAATGACGACCACGACCCAACAGAGCAGCCCAGAGGCGGGAAACAACCGTGGATGAGAGCTGCCCCATTAGGTGGATCCATGTTTGTTTGTATTGCGACTCCTGGAAGTTTCAAAGTGCATCCACCCCACGCAACCGTTCGTCAGCAAGCTACTGGAGGCCCTATGGTAGATGAACGGATATTATATCAACGTCAGCTCGGACATGCGACATGACCTCCAGTGATTCACGATGTTTGCTGCTGGATGGAATGGCCGTGAACTTATCCCCTGAGGACCACCTACCAAGTGCATTACCGTTGACGCCTGCTTACGGGCGTCGGATGCAGTGCCGGTCGCCACGCTTACTCTGGGCAGGTGTGCCCATTGGACAACCCAGTAGACTGTATCTCTGAGGTGCTCAACACCATCTATGTGCTTAATACATTCCTCAGTGACCGAGACCGAGGCACCAGGGTCAAGGTCTTCTGTGACAATATGGGCACCATCCAGGCACTGACGTCGGGCCGGGCACGCAACTATAACAATGCTGCATTCTACATGAGCTTCCATAAACTGTTGTCAGTAGTGCCTTGTAATCATGCTTCATTTGCCCCTGTGCTTCGGCTGTCCTGCAGATCCTACGCTACTCTCTCTCCAAAAGAAGGCATCTGCCCGGCAGACCGAGGCACGTGCCACAGGCACGGTCGCAAACCAGAGAAGTGCTGTGTCGACATACCTCACGCTCTGCCAACGGATGGGGATCGACCCAAATCACTGGCTATGAGTTTCGCCATGGCCTACCTGGAGTACATAGCGTCCCCTCTCCAGCGACCGTGGCAAACCACGTCTCACATATACGGTCCCATCTACGGTTGTCGGGCGGGGACATCGCAGCGACCAAGGATGTGAGAGTCAGGAGGGCCCTCGACGCGATGAGGAGATACACCCCCAACGTGAAGCCTCCAATCCCAATGTCTGTGCAGCAGGATGTCCTCGCAAGGCTAATGGCCACACCTCTCGACCTGTCACTACGGGCTGCATTCCTGCTACTATACTATGCCACACTTCGTCAGAGCGAGGTCTCTCCACCCACAGCAAGGACGTACAACCTGGTACGCCACCTCTCACATGGAGACGTGGCGACGTGTTTGTGCGCATCAAGGCGTCAAAAACCTCCAGTGTGTTGGAGAGGAAAAACACGTGACCCTGCAGGCCTCCCCAGGTCCAAGGTCGTGCCCCCTCAAAGCCATGACAGACATGATCGCGGCCATCCCCATGGCCTTGGAGCGAGACCCATTTCTGATGAACAAGGACAGGTCCATAATAATGACGCGTTCACTCTCCAAGGAATGGTATAGACTTATCACTGCGGCAGGCCACCCCCAAAGGCTTACACACTACACAGCCTGAGAAAGGCTGCGGCCACCTAGGCCTTCCAGGCCGGGGTTCCTGAACTATCCATTCAGCTGTACGAGGGGTGGCATTCCAACACTCACAGGAGCTACATAAGAGACTCCAACGCCCATGCAGTAAATCAATCTATTATCAAGTCACTCAACAAGTGACTTATCACTTATTTTTTCACCCTCCCACCTCTCCTCATGATACAACCAGCATAATAAACCATTTTTCCTTTATAATTCCAGAAATAATGTATCTTTATGATGGATAATTTATCTGTAAATACAAAACAATATTATATGATATTTCATATTGATATTTAATGAAAAATATTAGTTCCAATTTGAAGTATGAAATGATCTATTCATAACTTTTCATTGATTATTTCATACAATTTCCCGTTCAAAGTGTCACTGATACCTTCCGATGCACACTGACATGCTATGACAATCAATACATGATCGATTGTCTTAGACCCTCTACGATACAGGTTTTTAACGTAGTGTGTTGGTGCATGCTGGTGCGTTATCATAGGAACCTGACCAACTGCCCTGATATGCGCTACGATAGGGAATATTGGCACTTCGGGAGCTAGGTGGACATCCCCCTTAGACGAGAAAAGAGGAATAGCAAAAAACTGACAAAATAACACAGTTGTGTATAACCTGATTGGATGATTCTTTCAGTGAATGACCTGTACATGAACAAGAAAGGACTCATAATTTGTAACTGCTTTACTACATGCATGAACACCTAACTATGTACATTCGTTATGTGAATAAACAGTGTAATGTTAGAAAATAAAAGAAAGTGTATTCTGTGAAGGTTTGAGGAAGTAGTGGAAATATTTGTCACGGCCAATATTTCAATATCAGAAATTTAATTGCTTATACCGAAAACAATTGATTTATAACTTAGTAGTTTTGAAATGATTTCTTTTCTCACACAGAAAGGAGAATTTGTATGGGATGCTAACACACAAGGTATCCTGCTGTCTTCATTCTTTTATGGCTACATGATATCATCACTTGTTGGTGGACAGTTGGCACAACACTACGGTGGAAAGCAGTTGTTTACCGTTGGTATGACCATGGCATGTGTAGTCACCCTCTTCATACCAATGCTAGCCCGAACTCATCTTTATCTTCTCATTGCGGCCCGGGTACTCATAGGAATTGCTGAGGTTGGTTTTCCAGATATTACAACATCCAATACAATCGGCACAGTGATGTAGCTATGCAATGCAATGTCCTTGTACTGCTGATATACCATTTTTGTATAAATGATTTATTTGTAATATTACTGTAAAACTGTGATACACAAGGATGCTACAAGAAAGACAGTCTAAAAGCAAACACACTAGGTGTAATCACAAAGAATGAGCTCGGTCACAAACAAACCATCAGACAGTTAAAACCAACTTCATCCTTATACTATTGTATTAAAAAAGATCATTGCTTTAGTGAAAATGTATCATGCTGCTGTAAGGACGATCAAAAAGGCCGCACAAGCTTATGTCCTTGCAGGGTAAATCGCGATAAAAAGATTTATCTAAGCACCCTTTCTGATGATAAAGACAAGCTTCATGGTGGACATTGATGACTTCAAACTAAGAATAGATTGTATACAATATACCCAAGCATAGAGGTATTTTTTTACTTGTTGGTCAAATTCCTATCATTTATCATCAGTACCATTTCAGGGTTTAAGCTACCCAGCTATCTATGAAGTGCTGTCTAAATGGTCTCCAAGTTCAGAGAAAGGATTTCTAACAACATTTACATTTAGTGGTATGTCTGCCTATATCAGTTTTTTACTTGCATTATGTGTGTCTTAGTCCAGAGGGAGTAAGACTATATATTAGGGCATGAACTACCCACCAGACGGAGCCACTACTCCGCTCCTATTCATACCTGTACAGGTAGAGGATCACTCTCGACCTCACCTCCAAACTCAGATGACGCCATTACCTGTTCTACTTGTCGTCATTTTATTTTTCGCCATTGGGTCGGATATGCCCCCAAGGCTTCGTTACTGTGTCACATGTGCATCTTCTCATTTCAAACCTACCAGGAAGAAGTGCACTCGTATGAATAAAACAACTACGGAGTACAACTTGGATAGTTCTAAGAGAACAATGGCGGGTGCCGGCGGGAAGGACGAAGACCTTCAGCAAGACGGTATTTGGGCGGAGGAAGATGAAGGTACGGAAGTCAATCCCTCCACACTGAAAACACAAGTGCGGACCGAGTTCCGGAACGTGTCTGGCCGATTGGAAGGAATTGAAAAATCATTAAACTCAATTCTTAATCAAATGGGAAATTTGAGTTTGGGCACCGGTGCCAGACCAAAGACCAGACCGCGAGCCGAGGGCAACACCGATGCGTGGAGGGAGAGTGCATCCACCCATGACAAGGACCGTGACCATGACCAGGTTCGTGACCGGGACCAAGTAGGAGGGCTAACCGACTACAAACCAGCTGATCGGGATCACCGCTACAAGGTTCGTGATACAGATGTACCAGATCAAGGAATTCGCTCTTCAAAGCTG
The DNA here is from genome assembly GCA_950022655.1 of Alentia gelatinosa. Lineage (NCBI taxonomy): Eukaryota > Metazoa > Annelida > Polychaeta > Phyllodocida > Polynoidae > Alentia > Alentia gelatinosa. The sequence continues at coordinate 61,920,131 of OX465587.1, read as the reverse complement.
CTCAGAGACATGGATCGTATTGGGAAATTGAAGTCTGCTCCTACTGCATCGACCGATGAAACAGATTCTACTTCCAGTTCCAGTAGTTCAAGCGATTCTTCGTCCACCAGTGACACCATAGACTCTGACGATTCCAAAGTTACCCGAAGGAAAAAATCCCGCAAGCATCGGAATAAAGTCCGGACTTCCACAAAATCATCAAAAAGAATTTCTCACAAGAAAGAGAAAAAACGCCTACGTAAGTTTGCTCTTAAGCGTTTTATTGATAAATCGGACAGATCCAAGACCATGTCATTCGAAATGCTGATTTTTTCGTCCTTATCTTTGTGTTCTGAACTGTACGAGGAGGGCAGTGATATCACATCATACTTGAAACATGTACTTTATCTGGCCGAGAAGGCTAAGAACCGCACATACACTGCTAATGCTCTATGCAAGTATGATGAGGCATGTCGAAAGAAAATGGCTGTAGATATTGATTCCTTTGTAGGGGTTGATCCAGAACTTTCAACACGATTCCTCGGTGTGGATGGAACTCGAGGTGTAGAAAAGCAAAAAGTGAAAAATGTGGTTAAATCAGGTACCAAGAGTAGCAGAAGTAAAAGTGATCGTACAAAAACTCGTTTTTGTATAACGTTTCAAGACAATACCTGTACCCAAACAAACTGTAGATTCGACCACAAGTGCATTGTATGCGAAGGAGACCATGCGAGAAGCGATTGCGAGGTAATCCGTAAACTGAAAATAGCCAAATAGGATGAGGTTCCGGATATGGGTCCCAACGTATACACTATCAGTAAACCTATGGTTGTCCATGTATCCGGTGAAAATTGTTCCATGACTGATGATGTTTTACAGGATTGTGCTATTCCCGATGTAAGTCATTATCTTGATAGTCAAGATGACAGTGGCGAGGGAATTATAGAATATGATGAAAATTTTCCTGTAGTAGATGAACCCGAGGTAATTGAACCAGAAATTGAATTCTCATTCAGAAATATTCATGATCGTACACAATGTATAGTCTCACAAGGTCAAACGGGAGTAATAATGGATATTATTGTTCCGATCAGAGATGGTTACACTTTTGAAAGCGATTTAGTTTCTTTAGAAAATCGCTGCACCAATGACAACTGTGGTAAATCACTACTTGGTGATACTTACTGTTTTTGTATTTGCATAGATGATGGGGCACATATTCATATCTCATTTGGCTGTAGGTCTGCCTGTAATTGTTGTTATACATTGAACGGTAGCCCTGTCCAACTCAAGCCTTGTTCTTGGGCATCGGCAGTTTTCCTTATGGATAATTATGTTTACCCATGATATGTATTGCCTTACAGGCATATGTCGAGGCTTTCCTATTGTGGATACCGGTTTTAGTAATTCTTATGATTGCGCAAACTACAACTCAATACAAGCAGAGCCTTATTGTATTCAAATGAGTAGTAACGTCAAAGATGAATTGAAATCAGGCAAAATTTCTAGAGCGGAAGAATCACCTCAGTGTATCCATTCGATGGGAGCAGTTCGAAAGAGTGATGGGGGCCTACGTCCCATAACGGACTGCTGTAGGCCGGTAGGCACCAGTATTAATTCCCATATGGAAAAAACGGCTCAAAAGTTCCAATTCAAGAGTATTGATAATGCCACCGAGATTATTTTCCAAGATGGTTATGGCGCGGTTACAGATATCAAAGCGGCCTATAGGTCGGTCCATGTTGCTCCCGCCCATAGGAAATTACAAGGTTTTCGTTGGTCTCTCCCTGATGAGGACGAGTCTGTATTTCTAGACCACCGCTTGTGTTTTGGGGGCCGGTCTAGCCCATATATATTTAATTGTTTATCTGATTTTGTTACAAGATTCCTCTTGTTCTTCTCTATTTCATCATGTATCAATTACTTAGATGACTTCTTCATTTGTGCTCCAGATTTTGATACGTGTTTAGCTTATCAGTTTAAACTGATCTCCACCCTTGAGTATTTGGGATTTGTAGTTAATAAGGGAAAAACAACCAAACCTAGCCAACGGGTTAAGTTTTTGGGAGTTTTTATTGACTTTTGTAAATTCGAGTTGTCATTACCAGAAGATAAGATCAAATCGGCTAGGGAATTAATCACTGAATGCACTCCAAAAAACTGGATCCCCTACAAAAAGTTTGAGTCTTGTGGGTTACTTATCACATTGTTCAGTGGTAGTCCATGGAGGTAGGACTTTTATGCGTCGCCTATACCAGGCTCTTAAAGACCACCATGGTAAACGACAGATTAGTGTTACAGACTCAATCAGAGCGGACCTTAAATGGTGGGAGTGCTTCATCTCAATCTTTAATGGTCGGTCCTTAATTCCTGATTCTGTACGAGACCATTGCATATGTTACACAGACTCCTCAATGTCTGGATTCGGGGCCCATACTGAATCTGAATTTCTATTTGGTACATGGAACGACCCATGTGTTACTTGCATACATCATGATATTGCCCCGATTTTTGACAACTACGATGAAAATATTAACGTGATGGAGCTCTGGCCAGTTGTCAGGGCAGTCACAAGGTGGTGCCGGAAATTCAAGAACAAAGTCTTACACTTGTACATAGACAACACACAAGTCATAAGCATGATCCGCTCTGGTAGGAGCTCTAATTTATCTGCTATGAATTGGATCCGCGAGTTATTTTGGATCGTTTCCCTGAACAACATTCGCCTACGGGCACACTATATCAGATCAGAAGATAACGTCTTTGTCTAGAATGTCTGACTATCATTTTCATGATATCTTGAATCGTTTGATTGATGTGAATATTGTTTGTTGTCCTTTCAGAAAACATTGAAGATATCAAGTCTGAATGCTTGAATACCAACTTCAAGGTTGGTCCTTTAACACTTGGGTTACTGGAAAGTCCCAATGGAAACGCTTCATTGAATTCTGTGAAGTATATGAACTTGAACATCTTCCGGCCAGTGTGGACACTATTTGTTTGTATTTATCTTACTTGGCCAAATCGTTAAAATATGTATCGATTGTCAATTACCTCAGCTCAGTTTGGGCGCTTCATAAATACTTTGATGTTCCACATGTGGATAAAACGTGTTTCAAGATAAAAACGACCTTAATGGGCATTAAGAGAATAATTGGTAATCAACGAAATCCGGCAACCCCTTATTATCCTCATCAACTATTGGACATTTTCAAACTACTCGATATGAGAAAGGATGAGGATCTGGTCTTTTGGGGAGCGGTTACATTGTCCTTTCGTGCCTTGTTAAGGAAATCTCACGTTACTAATTCGACACACACGTTATTCACAAAATCGGTGGAATTTACTTCATTTGGTCTTATATTATATATAGATTCTTCAAAAACTATACAGTTTAGAGACAGAACCTTTAAATTGCCAATTAATCGTTCTGATACTCCTTTATGTCCTGTATATTGGTTATCCATGATTATAGAGAGATTTTCCCTTATGCCAGATGATCCTTTGTTTCCAGATCCTGGTTCTAAAACACTTAAACCGTATAATTATAAGAACTTCTATAAGAAATTGAAGTATATGTCTACATTAATCGGTCTTAAAGGCTGTTATAGCCCACATAGCCTAAGAAGAGGTGGGGCTACATTTTTGGTAACAATTGGGATTCCTATCCATGAGGTGAAGCGCATAGGAGACTGGAAGTCATGGGCAGTACTATTATATATATCAGAATCTATAGATTCTAAGATTGTAAAGGACCTCAGGGTCTCTCGAAAATTGAGTGGTTTTGTTTAACTGGGTTGGGCTCGTTTTCGAGTGTCCTGGCTCCTTCAAGTACTTTCCAGTTGCTTCTATCAATGATATGTGTGTCTTAGTCCAGAGGGAGTAAGACTATATATTAGGGCATGAACTACCCACCAGACGGAGCCACTACTCCGCTCCTATTCATACCTGTACAGGTAGAGGATCACTCTCGACCTCACCTCCAAACTCAGATGACGCCATTACCTGTTCTACTTGTCGTCATTTTATTTTTCGCCATTGGGTCGGATATGCCCCCAAGGCTTCATTACTGTGTCACATGTGCATCTTCTCATTCCAAACTTCCGGGAAGAAGTGCACTCGTATGGATAAAACAACTACGGATAGTTCTAAGAGAACAATGGCGGGTGCTGGCGGGAAGGACGAAGACCTTCAGCAAGACGGTATTTGGGCGGAGGAAGATGAAGGTACGGAAGTCAATCCCTCCACACTGAAAACACAAGTGCGGACCGAGTTCCGAAACGTGTCTGGCCGATTGGAAGGAATTGAAAAATCATTGAACTCAATTCTTAATCAAATGGGAAATTTGAGTTTGGGCACCGGTGCCAGACCAAAGACCAGACCGCGAGCCGAGGGCAACACCGATGCGTGGAGGGAGAGTGCATCCACCCATGACAAGGACCGTGACCGTGACCGGGGCCCTGTTTTTCAGTCAAGACATAATCGCCCAACGATACCCTAAGATGTCTCCACGATTGGAAGACAATTTGCAAGACACAAAATGGCGGGTGTGCTATAGACACGGTCTCAGTGCGGCGCGCTCGATCGCCGCTAAAAGTGTCTCAAGTCTAGAACTGTCTCAGGCTCTATCAAAGCTCACTGTGTGTATATAGATGATTTCCTGTGCTTCTCATACGAATTAAGCAATGAAATTTTAACACGAGTACGGGATACGTATAGCCTATAGTCGTACCAAATATGAAGAAGAACGGCTGTATAGTTATGAAGTTATCGGCGTTTGAATATGAAACATTGAGCTATCGATCGGATATCGTACACGCACTCTCCTAGCAGATCTTCCGCGGTGTAGTGCGCGGAATCTCTGCTGGGAGAGTGAAATAAGCGCAGTCAATGTCAAGGTCACCGCATAAATTAGATCACGTGATAGTAGTGGTACACTGGCCACCAGAGCAACATTTGGTATGACGAATTTCACACGCCGATAATTTCATAACGGTGCGGCCGTTTTTCTTCATTTTTGGTACGATGATAGGTTATATGTATACCTTACTCGTGTTAAAATTTCATTGCTTAATTCTTACGGGAAGTGAAGTTGCGCTTTCTGTACGACATGTCCATAGATGTCTTAGGTCTAAGACACTTTGGAAGACATTTGGAACCACGTGACCCTAAAGATGTCTTATCTATAGTACACCTGACTGCAGCCTAAGTGCTCTTGACGGACAATCGTTGGCCGATCCCCAAAGATGTCTTATCTATAGTACACTGACAGCTGTGAGATATCTTACAAAGAGGATATCGTGACTGAAAAACAGGGCCCGGGTTCGTGACCGGGACCAAGTAGGAGGGCTAACCGACTACAAACCAGCTGATCGGGATCACTGCTACAAGGTTCGTGATACAGATGTATCAGATCAAGGAATTCGCTCTTCAAAGCTGCTCAGAGACATGGATCGTATTGGGAAATTGAAGTCTGCTCCTACTGCATCAACCGATGAAACAGATTCTACTTCCAGTTCCAGTAGTTCAAGCGATTCTTCGTCCACCAGTGACACCATAGACTCTGACGATTCCGAAGTTACCCGAAGGAAAAAATCCAACTTCATCCTTATACTATTGTATTAAAAAAGATCATTGCTTTAGTGAAAATGTATCATGCTGCTGTAAGGACGATCAAAAAGGCCGCACAAGCTTATGTCCTTGCAGGGTAAATCGCGATAAAAAGAAAATTATCTAAGCACCCTTTCTGATGATAAAGACAAGCTTTATAGTGGACATTGATGACTTCACACTAAGAATAGATTGCATGCAATATACCCCAGCATAGAGGTATTTTTTTACTTGTTGGTCAAATTCCTATCATTTATCATCAGTACCATTTCAGGGTTTAAGCTACCCAGCTATCTATGAAGTGCTGTCTAAATGGTCTCCAAGTTCAGAGAAAGGATTTCTAACAACATTTACATTTAGTGGTATGTCTGCCTATATCAGTTTTTTACTTGCATTATAGAAGACACTTCCTATAAAGTATGTTTCTGTATGTTACAATAGTTAAACCTGTATCATAAAATTAGGATGTCACAAATGAAAGGTTAAAATTAAACAGAAACACAGAACTATCGAGTGCATGTAATGATTCACTACTGTTAGGATTTGGCTGTTTGTGTTATCGCAAATGATCAGCTATTATTTTCCTCCAGGAAATAACATCGGAACACTCATTGGCACCGCTCTTTCTGGTATTTTGGCTACACATGCGCCAGATGGGGGATGGCCTTTTATATTCTATGTCTATGGTAAAAAGAAATCTTCTCTTTTATCAATTCTATGTTCTTTTCTTTATCTTAAGAATACCCTTTACATGATGTTTGTAAATTTTGCATTTTATTGATAAATCAATAAAATGCAAAATTTACAAACATCAATAAAGAATTTTGGAGACAAATATATTAATTTGACTCTGTACCTGCAGATGACAATATATAAATTTAAATAGAATATAAAAACTATTTAACATAGTCTTGTAGAATTTGAATTACCAAACACATGAACAAGTTTACTATTTTGACAATGAAAACTCATATACCATATTTTCAATATATCTTGTTAACGAACTGATTTTTACAATCAAATGCTTCAATCTGAGATTGAACACCATACAATGCTGTCATCCCTCAAGCACATTTCACTTTCATTCTTATTTTGGCATGGATCATATAAACCCACAGGTGTATTGGGAATACTCTGGACCATTGGCTGGACATTGCTTGTAGCTGATTCACCATCCACACATAAGGGTATCTCACAGGAAGAAAAGGCATACATTCTCAGTTCAACTGGAAACAGACAAAAGGTGAAATGCATATTTTGTTTATCAGGAATTTATAAAAGGAGAAGCCTTCCTACATGATTCTTGTGCTTAACAGTGAACAATGCTATTTCATAAGGTACCAAAAACCCCATGGAAGGCAATCTTCACCTCCCGTCCTGTGTGGGCTCTCATTGTTGGACAATTTGTCACAAACTGGATGTACTTTAGTGTGCTAACTGTATTACCAAGCTACTTTGATCAAGTTCTCCACTTCGGCATCTCACAGGTAAAATTCCTATGTCATTCATTTATCTTATTTTGTAGCAAACTTTTATTTCCATGATATTTCCGTTACTTCACCTCTAACATGAACGATGCTCAAAACTTGAGAAAAGTATCATATATCAAGTCATGTTCTTATAGTTGTTTTTCAAGCCCCAAACCTTTTTATAATATACGCTCTACACTTGCAACATACATAGAAGGTATGATTTCATATCTAAGTTGTCATTTAATCTTAAATATTAGACGTTTACAAGTCAGGGCCCTGTTTTGTAGTGATGACCATTGTTACGGGTCACATGTTTTTGCTGTGAGTGTGCTATAGCCGCAATAGTTTAGGGGGTCAGACAATTATCGCCACTCTACGACACGTAGGGCAGTGTGAGGTGTGCTATAGTCACGACACATGGAAGGTCATGTGGGTAAATTTGACTCCCGAACTGTTGTAGGGCTAAGACATCAATGGACATGTCGTACCGAATGCGGAATTCACTTCTCCTTAGGAATTAGGTAATGAAATTTTCACACCATTAAGGTATACATAACCTATAATCGCACCAAATATGAAGATGATCAGCAGCACCGTTCCACTGTTATGCACGTTTGAATTTTGTCATAGCAAACATCTGCTCTGGTGGCCAGTGTACTCTTCTGTCAAGGTCTCCACATAAATTAGAGGAGGCGTGCTCTGATGGTCTCTGATAGACACTGGCCACCAGAGTAGACATTTGCTATGACAAAATTCAAACGCGGATAACGCCGGAACGGTAATGCAGATCTTCTTCATATCTGGGACGATTATCGGTTATATGTATGCCTTATGTGTTAAAATTTCATTGCTTAATTCGTATGGGAATTACGGGAAATCCATTATATACACACAGTAAGGTTTTATAGAACCTAAGACAGTTCTATACTTGTCGTAGCGGCCAACATTTTTCGAGGCAATCGTCCATGGCGCACTACAACACCGTCTACAGCACACCGGCCATCCTTCGTCATACAAACTGTCATGAAATCGTTGGTAGATCATGGGGGTTCCTGGGCTCACAATGGTCGTGACCAAAAACCAGGGCCCAGGTTCTGTATCCTGAAAGTTGTCATTCTGAGTAATGCCCATACCATTAACGAGTCATTACTTTCAGTTTTCTTGAATCCTTCTATTTCATAGTTTTATATACTCTAGGTGCTAGAAACCACAGAAAATGTAAAACATTGAAATAGAGACATTTTACAGGGACATTTAACCTATAGGTCATATTACAATACAATGCATAGTATATGACAGGACATGTTACAATACAGTAATTGGTGTATGACAGATACATCAAAATACATATTAAGCCATTAGAGAGGTGTATTAATATTCATCACCAGTTGGGTTATTGTTCTGTGCATGTCACTTCTTTTGCTGTGGCAAAAATGGATGCTGTATTGTCAACCTTGTGCAAACAATGAATTAAGAGGGAACTTTGTAAATGCAAAGATATGCTAAATCCCACAACAAAAAATGAGTATATCCATGTAAGATGACATCAAAGAATAATCTATGGTTGTTTCTGTATGTTTTTACATTTGCACAATTTACTTCTCATCATTCAATATTTTTTCACATATAAATCCAATGTATAAAAAGAATTCAGCATGAAAACCTAATTGTTCAAGAGTTACTTGTAAGCCCTCACTGTATCAATACAAAAGTTTTTCTCTTAAAGTCTATCATTCCACTACTTATCCAATCCAGAATGGTGTCTCGTCAGGATTGCCATTCCTTGTTATGACTGTTGTGGAAATCACATCAGGTTTCATGGCAGATTTTCTAAGAAAGAGGAATCTTCTCACAGCAACTAATATCAGAAGAATTTTCACAGGATTTGGTAAGTCACTCTTTTCACTTTTTTGAAAAGTAGAAGTGTTTGTTAAGTAGAAGTTCAATCGATAGTAGCACTGCACGAAAACCACCAGTTTTTATATGTATACACCCAGTGTATATAGGTATGATTTTGAGTGTACAAGGTAGTCCTATTTTTCATTGTGTATATGCCTCATCTATAGACATGTAAAATGTATACGGCCTGTTTATACATGTCCTGTACACAATATTTCTCTTCATATATGCTTTGTAGTAGATACAGCCATCATACTGACGTATAGATTAAGGAAAAGTGTCAATAGACAGCCGTTACATGTATTTCCACAATGGTGTATATATGAATAAACTTGTGGTTTTTGCACAGTGTCGATAGTTGCAATTATTGATAAATGCAGACATGGGTACATATCACTAATAGTTCCCACATGATATAAAGAGCATATAGAAATTATAGAAAGAAAATGAATGTTTTATTTTACCTCCTGTACAATGACATGACTTCTCCAATTTATTCCTGTAGGACTTTATCTTTCATCCATGATATTGGTTTTGCAAGGATATATGGGCTGTAACAAGTTGAGCGCTGTTATCATGCTTTGCCTTTCCAGTGGCACATTAGCCATGGCAAATGCATGTGTTAAGATCAACTACAATGACCTTGCCCCTGTTTATGCTGGTAAGTTGGTGTCAATAGTGTTTCCTGATTCCTCATTCATTCTTTAAAGTTACTATTTTGTATATCATAGTTATATATACACATGAGAAAATGATATGACTACTGTAACAATACTATAATATACAATTCATATTTTCAACTGGATGGGAAGAGCTATAATCGTTCCTGAATAATGTATGATATATTCCTCACCTAATAGTTTATAAATTATAGTTATAATATTTTTATGAATTAACCCTGATGAGAGCCATCATTACCAAATTTATATACAGAACTTAAGTCTAAATCATAATACATGCAAAATATTCCCTTTTATGTTAATCATCCATCATTGATATTCTCAAGGTACCATCTTTGGAATTGGCAACACAATTAGTGTACTGCCTGGAATTCTGTCTCCATCCATTGTTGAAGCTATTACAGAAGCATCGGTAAGTAAATTATCTGTCTAGCTCTTTTCCTTAATGCAGCAAGATTGAAAGCTAAGTGTTTTATTTGAAACTTAATTTTCAAATGTTGATCTGACACTTGTGTCTCAAGAAAGATTTGCAATTGGTGACCCATTCCTCGATTGATATAATTTATTAATTGCAGGAACACAATTTTGTGGCATAGATATTCTTTTAGAAGTTGTGAACTAATAAAGAGGAATACATTGCTGAATGTATTGCTGCTCATTAAAGCTATAAACTCAACCATCAATGTTCATATCATCATTTTGTAAAGTTCCAGTCTTTACATCCCTATCATGATCAATTATATTGGTAATTATGCAAAGACTTAGGAGTTTAGACAAGTACAACTCAACAGCTGCCCAATTCGGTTTAGATGATGGCTTTTTATTTGAACAACGGTACAAAGTTTAGGCTGCGTAAGTGGCCTTTATCAAGTTATTATGCGAAGAGATGAGTTATCCATATTTATTAGTACCATAAGGACTGCATCAAGTCACCAATCTCATAGAAGCTCCTCCCTGTCTTGATGTTGACTGTGCAGCAGCCATGTAGTAAACGGCAGAATTATCCTCATTATCATTTACTGTAGTTACCACTCTGGCCACATGGGGGCAGGGTCTGCTAGCATGACACCTTAGTTTTTACTGACATGAGTGGCCCTCCTGGCATGTGTGACAGACCGGAACAAGACTGTTCAATCCATATTGGCTGTTGCTTCAACAGCCAATTACAGCATAGAGCACACCCTGGAGCAAGATGCCATCTGTTGTCTTTATAAGCTGTATGAGGAATCTGTCATAGTAGTACTTGGGACCTGTTTTACTAGTTTTGTGACAAAAGTGTTAGACAGACATGAAAAACGGCACCAACAGTGCAAGCAAGAACGGACAAAACAAAGTCTAATGTCTAATTCCTATGAAACAGGACACACCATGTAATTTACAGTCACATTGTCATGTGCAAACCCATCGATGATAATAGTTAACTAGTATAACTGTCTCTCCTAGAGTATCCTCATTAATAAAAAAAATATCAACCCCAACTCCATCACAGGAAACAAAGGTTTCTGTGTGATTCTTTTAAAAGTGATAAATTGTATTAACACTTTGTTGTTTCCTTTTCAGCCATTCATGTCCAGATGGCGAATTGTATTCTTTATTGACCTTGCCATCTCTTTGACAGCGGGTACTTTTTATATGGTGTTCTGCTCAGGGGAGATACAAAGCTGGGCCAAAATACAACAAGGAGAAAATGAAAATTCACCAAATACAGCATATGATGATGTTAAAGGGGAATCCCAAGAAGTTCATCAGGAAATTGAAGATGAATCAAGATAAAGGATGTATCACTAATTTGTTTTGCTTTTTTATCCAAAGGCATTTTACTGTAATATAGGTGTATATTCTATATGAGGAAGATTAGAATGTTTTGTGCTAGAAGCATTCAGGCACATAGGCATGGGGTCTTTTATTTGCTCGGTGAACGAGAGTTGAATGCTCAAGGACAGGTCGCACATGGGTTTGGGTTTGAAAAACCAAAATTTTTATGGGGAAGGACAGTTATAGTCATATATCCACAAGCTCTCATCCATTTGCCTTTTATTATGTATCGCCAGACCAGAATACCTCATCCATTGTGTGCTTCACCTTTCCTGGCAGGCGACACCTATAGGGGTATTGTGGGTGATTCAAAATAACAAATAAAAGCTTATTTAATGATTTAAACTAGTGGAAATATATCTATCAGGATTTAAATACAAACTGGATGTGTTAGATGGAAAATTTCTGTGCTATTTAGTCACAATCACATATATTCATAAATGATGAAAGAAGTTCTCAAAAATACCACTATAGGTTGCCACCTTCAGGCATTAGTAACCCTTGTTCAAAACTCCTGCTAATTGTCTTACAGGCCTATTTTGTCCTGGGGTTCTCTCAAAGGAGACTACCAATAAGGATTTCTCTCACAATAGATGACACACATAAACAAACACGATTGACAAGCTTACATGGAATGTGTTGTGTGTAGAGGTATACTTCCTCGGGCCTGTCATCCCCTATGAGAGTGAGAAATGAAACAAACCGCTGGGCTTCACAGCTATGTGTGTTTTGTGAGGAAACCGAACCTCACTCTAACATTGGATCCTCTGACGTACCTCTGACATTGGTCAGAGTAACCTCTGGAGTTCCCTAAGGAGTTCCTTTAGGGTGTTCCCGAGCTCAAACGTGGTTATTTGCATATTCTTGTGTTCACCTACTCTTTATGGAACACTTCAGGAACGTTCAGAACACACAGGATCATTCTCAAGTTATTCTCATCATATGAATGATGAATGAACATTATTGATTTTTAATAACATCAAGTTTGGAATCTGGATATTGTGTGAATTAGTGAAAAGTATACAGAATTGTGAGTTCACATTTGACGTTACTTGTAATTGGTGAGTCATTAGTTAATTACACTTATTATTGTTATATGTGAGTCTTTATTGTTATCTGACTATTGTCAATTGAATTTGAGTTATTCTCAAAAGTACTGAAGATCTGTACTATGACTTTCTAACGTTTATCATGAACTTATGAACACTTGGCAACTTGCCAACATTGCCTACTGAACGTTTAAGACTTCATTAACAAACAAGAAGAGTCAAGGACTATCCTGATTTTGTCACCTGACTATGCAACGAACTTTTATATGTGTCAGCTATGACTTGGAACTTTGTCAAATGATTTAATTAATATTTGAAACCAATGCCATGATGCCATGATGAATATCTATCCATTATTGTTATGTTTGCTTTGAACAATTAAAACATTAAAACCATATTTGACTCTCTGACCTCTTCCATGAATGATATATGTATATGTAGAACAAAAGTAATTAATTATTACTTGACTTAGAATGTTGATTTATAATACTCTAGGTCTCGGGGCAGAATAACAAGTCAACACTGTCTTGGGCAGTAGAGGCTTTGTTCCTATCCTCCAAAGCCAAGAGAACATATACAGCTGGTTATGAGAAGTGTTTAAATGGTCTGCCACAGTAACATCTTTTTGGAGTCGAGTGTCGAGGTCTCCAGACAAGTAGAGTAAAACCGATAAGGACCTCCAGTCCCCATAGATTTGTATGTCTGTAAGAGGGGGCCAATCCTGTGCAGATAAGTGGCGCCTCCCCAACGAAGACTGTGGGGAGTATATCTACCCCTCAATTTTGCCCTCCTCACTGAATCCTTCAGAATGGACGAGAATTCCTGGTTAGACAAGGCGTATCTTGCATGCTTAGGATGATGAAAAAAAAGGATTCCCTGGAGCCGAAGGGAATCTACGGATGAATCGTTTAATCCAACCTACCGGGCAGAGAAGTGAGTTTTTCGCTGAAATTACTGGAACCAGTAGTTCTCTCTGATGATGTTGAATGGTCTTTAACCCTTTAAGGACGGGTGCCTGCGGCCAACCTACAGCCTGGAGGACGGGTGCTGGTGGCACTTTATACCGCTAGGGGACAGGCACACAGTCATTAAAACCCACAATTCAATTGTTTAATCATGTGATATGATATATAATCTTGAATATTTTATTTCTTTTGAATAAAAATACTAATAATGATATCATACATGTATTCTGCGAAAATTTCATTAATATGCCTCCATTATTTTTTGTTAAAGACGATTTTGTAGATTTTTAAGAAATGATGACTCAAGGCATCATTCGCCCTGGCCTGGATGATGCCTCAAGGCATCATTACCCCTTACCTGCAACACAAAAGTATAAAGCAGAGGTTGGGCAAATAAAATTTATTTTAATTTTATGAGCGAGAAGAGAAGATATTAATACGTGATAGTAATATCTTAAAGATAACAATATACATATGGAAGATATGTTATGTTATATGATAACATATTGGTAGATATGATACATATATGGTAATATGGTATATGTTATACGTGATAAGGTATAAGGTATTACATATGTTGATATGTAATAGTATAATACATATGGATATACATGTATAAAGTATAATGGTATATATGAATATACAGTGTGTATAAAAACGCCAAAAATCCATGAAGGAAGTGGCGTGGAGGGTGGGAGAAAAGTTTGAGTCACTTGTTAATAGACTTGATCAGAGAGTCATTAACTTGAGTGGCACTCGACACTCGGATGTAGCTCCTGTGAGCGTTCGAGCGCCACCCCCCGTATCTCTGGATAGAGAGTTCGGGGACCCCGGCCTGGAAGGCCTGAGTGGCCGCGGCCTTTCTCAGGCTGTGCAACGTATACGTTTTCGCCGGGATCCCCGCCAGAGCCGTAAGTCTGTCCCATTCCTTGGTCAGCGACCTGGTCGTTATCGGTGACCGATCAGCGTTCATCAGGAACGGGTCTCGGTCGCTAGACGTGGGTACGGCCGCGATCATTTCTCTCACGGCTTGCAGCGGGCACGACCTCCGGTCGGGAGAAGGCTGGAGTGTCACTTGCTTCTCCTCTCTAACACACTGGAGGTTTTTCACCGCTTTTACCCTGACAGTGACGTGAGCTGACGTGACTTTCACATCCCCGCGAGTTAGGTGCCTGTCCGGATCGAATCCTCGGACGGATGGTGGGGCGACCTCGCTCTGCCGCAGGGCCGCGAAGAACATCAGCAGGCAGGCCGCTCTCGTGGACCGGTCGAGGGGCGTGGCCGTTAGTCCACCGAGGACGCTCCTGAGGGCCTGCATCGGGATGGGCGGTTTGATGTTCGGCGTGTAGGACTTGTCCCTCTTCATCGCGTCGATGGCCCTCTTTACTCTCGCGTCCTCGGTCGCCGCGACGTTGCCCCCGGACAGGCGCAGGTGCGACCGTAGGTGCGACAAGTGGTTGGCCACGGTTGCGGGCGAGGGGGCGTGGTCCTGGACGTACTCCAGGTATGACGTGACGAGGCTGACCGACGGCTGCTGCGGGTCCGTACCCATCCTCCGGCAGAATGCGATGTAGGTTGATACGGCGCTTCGCTGGTTCACGACCGTGCCGGGGGCACGCGCCGCGGCTTGCCGCGCAGATGCCCTCTGCTGGAGACAACGTAGCGCCGGATCTGCAGGAGAGCCGGAGGACAGGCACAAATGAGGCGTGGTTACAAGGCACAACAGACATGAGATTATGAAGTGACATGTAATGTTCAGCCTTAGCATTGTCCCTGGAGGTGAGGTGCGACCGGCTGAGGGCGTCCGCGACTGAGTTGAGGACCCCCGGGATATGGGTGTACAGGAGGTCCATCTGTAATTTCGCCTGTACCATCCAGGCCTGGCGCGCGCACTCGGCGAGGACCCGGTTGCGTGCCCGCCCCGACGTGAGTGCCTGGACAGTTCCCATATTGTCGCAGAACACCTCCACCCTCGTGCCCCGGTCACGGTCCGTCAGGAACGTGTTGAGGGCGTAGATGGTATTGAGGGCTTCCAGCTCCGAGATACACTCCACTGGGTCCCCGACCGGGCAGACCTGACCGGAGTACGCTAGGCGGCCGTCGGTGCCCCCCACGCCGGTGAGGCAGGCGTCCACGGTGATACACTTCGTCGGGGGGCCCCTGGGGATCAAGGCACGTCCATTCCACCCGTCAGCGAATCTTGAGAACCAGTCGAGGTCCTGCCGCATGTCCGACGAGATGTTGATGTAGAATCCGGACATGCCTCGCAGGGCCTCGAGGAGCTTGCTGACGAATGCCCTTGCCGGCCGGATGCACTTCGCGACGTGTAGTATTTTCCCCAGTACCGACTGGAGCTGCCGCTTCGTGAGGGACCGCTTCCGGGAGACGGCCGCGACGTGTTGCCGCACATCCTGCAGTTTGTCTTCCGGGATCGATAGCGTCATGTTCGCGGCATTGATGTCAATCCCTAGCCAGCGGACCACCTGCGACGGCCTCTGGGCTTTGTCCCGGGCCTCGGGGAGGCCCAGTTCGCGGAAGAGCTCCCGGGCGGTCGCCGGCGATATGATGATTAGGTCGTCGAGGTACATCGCCCCCTCGACCCCCTTGCCGGCCAGAATCTCCACTATGGTATCCGCTACGCACTGCATGTGGTAGGAGGACGCGCGGGCACCGAACGGCATGGCCGTATCACAATAGTACCCGCCTGCCCACATGAAGCATAGGAGGGGCCAGTCGAGGGGGTCGCAGTGAAAGTTCTTGTATGCCCTCGCGATATCGATCGAGGCCATATAGGCCCCGGGGCCCGATCTCAGGAGGCGGGAGACGAACCCGTCGATGGTAGGGAGGCTGTGCTCCCTTTCCTCCCCGTAGACCGAGTTCTTCATCACGAAGGCATTGACGCTCTGTTGCCGCGGGAACGTCATGTCCGTTATTACTCTCCGGGCCTCGGAGTCCCGCTTCTCCCGCGACATCAGGGGAGACACGTGGCACCACGGGCTGAACGGGGCGTCGGAGAACGGACCGAGCAGATTGGAGAACGACAGCTCCTTTTTCACAAACTGCCCCACCTCGGTCGGGTACCCGGTGGCACTGGGGTGGTTAGGCACCCCTCTGGTATCCGTCGCGGGACCGAGGTATCCTAGGGGGAAGCCGTACCGTATGAAGCCCAGTAGCTCCTGCTTCCCCCTCATGCCCGTGAGGTATTTCTCCCACGCCCGTAACCGTAGGTCCGTGGGGAGAGTAATCTTGCTGCACATCGCGTTGGGCAGGCCCGAGGCCTGCACTGCCTCGTAGATGTGGCCGTGCGCCGGCGGGGCGCCGTCCTGCATCCGCGGCCATTCCGCGCGCCGATGTGCCCTGAACGCCTCCGGGTCCGTACGAGTCCCGGCAGCAACAATCCAGGTCCGACACACTTCCTCGAGCTTAGCGAAGTCCGGGGGCGTGCCAGGAGGGGCTCCGTCCTCGGTCCCGTGGCCGGTCGTGCCCGGGTGGGGGACGCCCACCGGCACGGCCACGTGGTCCCGCGGAGTCGTGTTGTTATTGTTGTTTTGGACTGCCTCCCTGTCACGTGGGGGAATCCTCACTCCCTCTGTGACGTCACGTGTCGGGGCGGCCTCACGTGGGGAAGTCCCGACCGGGAGTCGGCCGCTGACCACCTGTGCCCACGTGGCCGGTGGCGGTTTCCTGTCCCTTGTTGTTTCAGCACTGGACGGCTCTGTGATCTCACGTGCCGCGCACCCTTTGACCCCGGGAGCCCGGGTGGGGGGTACACGTGAACATCCTGTAGTCGGGTGCGCTCCGGTTACTCTCGGGGCGCTCGGTGCCCATTTTTTGCCGGCTGCGGAAGTCCATGTTGGTAGAGGGCATCCGGTCCAGGGTCGGCCACCCTCATCGTGTATCCGGCCTGTGGGGTGTATCCGGCCTGCTGCCCGCGGCGTGTTGGTTGAGGGGCTACCGGCTGGGACTCGTACCCCATGGTGTACCCCAGTTTACGGTTGCAAGCATGGAGCGAGTGCCCGCACTGTTTCCCCACCGAATCGCAGAACGAGCAAATGTGAACCCATTTCACGGGCCCGTCCTCGTGCCCGCTCCTATGCCTGCACCCTCTCTCCGAATTAAACTGCCGGCATGGCAGCTCCCTAGCTTTGTTCTTCCCTGCGTTGTCCGGTCCGGCCGACTGGGTCGAGGTCGTCATGGCGAGCCGGACTCGCTCCTCCTGTATCAGACCGTAGTCGGACCAGCTAAGCCTGCCGGCCTCGATTTGGTCGAACACAAATTGGCTCCATTGCCTCACTCCCACCCACGGCCGAGATTGGGCATCGATGGACACCTGGTGGAGGTGCTTAAACATGTGCTCCCGGTCGGCGGGCTCCACGGCTCGGTCGTCCCCTAGCAGACCGAGGAACGCGCTAACGTACTCCATCAGCCCTAGGGACCCCCGCACCTCCAGTTTCTGAGACAGTGTAAATACGCCCTCGCGGTCAACAAACATAAAAGGCTTCGAGGTCAACCTAGAGATGTTTAAGTCCGAATGGAGCTTACCCGTAGTCCTGTCGTGTCTGATGGCCTCACGGTCCAGCTCGCATTGGATGTAGGAGTCGGCCACATACCGCTCCCTCAGCTGACGTGGCGCAGGCAGGACCCGTGAGGCCTGGTCCTCGGCCCACTCCTGGGTGCGTCGATCCACGGCCGACTGGACGGTTGGTGGCCGTGAGGCCCGGTCGTTGGTCCTTTGTTCCGCCAGCCGGTTGATCGCTGCCAGGACTCCCCCGATCTGATCTTTCACATCATTCTTGAAGTCGGCGAGGCCTTTCTCAATGGCCACAAGCCTGACCGTCTTCACACTGCCTACCTCGGAGGCCGAGTCCACGTGGTCCTCCGACGGTCGTTGGGTAGATTCCGACGTTACTTCAGCCTCCGCATCGGCGTGCGATGTGCTGGGGCCTGCTCGTGTCTTCGGCATCCTCACGTTGTTCTGGCGGTCAATTACCCGTACTTTTAAACCTTAACGACCTTGGGCCGATACTCGTGGAGTATCCGGTGCCGCGAGCGATGTTGGGCCAAAAATAGCGGAGAAAATTGGAGTGCGTCTGAACGTAGTGAAGCGCGAGAAGAGAGTGAGAGAGAGTGTGAGAGCGTGCTTCACCACGTGACCTAATAGTTCACGTGGTTCGCACGAGGGGGCGCGCAGAGAGCGCGAGTACAGAGGGAGTGCGCTAGGTGGAGCAATGACCGCCCCTGACCCTACGGCCATGGGCTACCCATTTGCCCTTAAAGGGTTAATGATCTTATCCCAAGACACAGACCATAAGAAGTTATTTCTATGTCCTCCCTGTAAAAACATGGACTGAATCGGTGTAATGTCCAACTCTCAGAAGGCACCTAAAGGCAAGTACCATAGCACACCAGCAAACAAAATGAAATTTGTCAGATAAGTCCACCACCTTGTAAATGGTCAAAATGTCTTCTGGATGTAGGGGGTAGACAGGAGATTATAATCCCCCAACAGGCGCTTTGCACCTAACATAGTACATTTCACTAAAAATGGATATTTCCCTATTGTGGGATAAGAAAAATAATGATGTAGAGACCACAAAGAACTGAGATAGTTTGTAAAACTTGAGTATTTTAAAGACTTGGCCAGATAGGTGATATAATACGAGATCACCTCTGGAGACGCTGGGAGAGGAATAAATCCGTAGAGTTCACAAAATGACTGTGTTCACATTGGCTCCGTCTAGATTTCCAAGTACTCTCAGACCAGGGCCCTGTTCTTTAGTCACGACCATTGTGAGCCCAGGAAGCCCCAAGACCAAACAACGATTTCACGACAGTTTTGACGACAAAAGATGGCCGGTGTTTTATAGACAGTGTCGTAGTGCGGCACGGACGATCGCCGCTAAAACTGTCAGGGCAAGTATAGAACTGTCTTAGGTTCTACAAAACTTCACTGTACGTATATAGAGGATTTTCTGTACTTTCCATAAAAATCAAGCAATAAAATTTTAACACAAGTAAGGTATACACATGACCTATAATCGTACCAAATATGAAGAAAACCGGCAGCACCGTTCCGAAGATATCCGCATTTGAATTTCGCAGTTGGGCCACATCGCGGCGATGAGTCTCAGATACCCTTGCATTTCCCCAAATTTCCCTGGATCCTGGATATACAACACGTGGTGAATTGTCTAGGAACAGTGTACACACCAGTATGCTTTGCATCAAAGATACGAGAAAGGGAATCCGCTACAAAGTTGTCCGCTGAAGCAATATAACGTTGCTTAATGACAATATTTTTTTTTTTTTTTTTTTTTAATAATTGCAGTGTTTATTTTCACTAAAAATGTACATGTACATGTTGTATCATACAATATCTTTTCTCAATGAGAAGTCCCTTAGTAGAGATGAGTTACTGCCTTTTTTCTTTTTTTTTTAAATGAAGAACATGTAGACATAATACTCTGTAACAGTAATCTACTTGAATTTAAACTATTCTTAATAGCACATAACCAGTAAATTTCACCAATCCATTCCATGGCTGTGGCGTTCCTGCTTCGTCCCGTCGAAATCATGGATATCACCTGTGTGTTGTCACAATAATAATCAAGAAAGGTGTCTTTGAAGAATACCAGCCATCTCTTGAGACTACAGAGAAGGCCCCACAGATCCAGAATATTGATGTTTGAATCATCATACCAATCAAACGTCGGTGGGCTCTCATGATGCTCACAGTAACTATGGAAGTCTCTGTTCCAATTACCATAACAAAAGTCCAAATTAGTCAGACAGCTGAAAGCTGTCTTAGAGGCCTCTGAAAATACCACGTGTCTCGGTCCGTGGGGATCAACAATTTTAACATTACCGTTGAAAATGGGCAAAAACGATAACCACCATTGGAGATCCTGTCTAACAGCTGGGTTAATTTTGACATAGCCTTTCTTCTTTTTGCTGGAGCTAAGGGTTATGAAGAGACGTCACGAGTTTGATTCTGAGTCTATTTATGCCACGCATTTTGTTGGCTCCATAATTTCATGAGTCGAAGACGAGTGACATTACGGAGCCAACAAAATGAGTGGCATAATCAGCTGAATCTCAAACGAGTGGCGTCTAGATTTTATCCTACCCCGTTTCCATATTTTTTCAGCATCAGAAAGTAGTGGCATAAACAGCACTTTATGTCACACCCGTGACATAAACAAATCCCATGTTAAGCCTACGGCGTTTTTTATTAGGGCTAGGATAATATATATACCCTCCTGGAGAAAGTACTGCCCCCTTTCACAATCATTGAACAATAGTAAGAGGTTTGAGGAACGTTATCAATTATGTCAAAGCCCCTACAGACGCCCGTCAAAACAAACAATGCGTTTTTACTTGGTACATCTAGCATGGTATATGCTGCCAATAAACATTAATAGTACCGACGGATGTCCACATGATTTGCTGATGTAACTTCAAAAATGGCGAAGGTCTCAACACACATCTTTGCACCAAAAAAGGGTTTTCTTGTCATTTGCTTCAGTTTTTTCGAAACCAGCACCTTTGACATTGGTGGCTTCTTCACCTATGAGTCCTTCCCATTGATGACACATCAATTAAAAGGTAATCCTTTCTTCCTCAACAAACTGTTTCTCTTCCTTCAACACTTCTTCAGCCACTCCATATATAATTTCATGTAATGCTGCCGTTGATAATCCCCAAACGGACAGGTATCCACTGTCCTCCTTCATTTTGACTGGCGTCACATTTTATCAATTCAGCAGCAACTACTTTTGAATGCTGGCTGCTGATTGGTTGATTTATGCCCCTATAGGCATAGGTTGCACTTTATGTTACAGCATGCCACATAAAAGTAGGGTTAGGATAAGAACATAATACGGAATGTACTGCTAACCGACCAGCTAAACATCAAGGGATGTGACACTGACACTACCAGTAACAGCTGCAAGCTGTACACCTTGATCTAGATTTAGTTTGATAAGACAAAATTCAGCTTGCTTCCGACAGGATGGCTTAGAGTTCATATCTATTTGACGTAGCAGTTAGGATTAATTTCAATCCAAATGGCTCCCACAGATCAGTGAAGCCAGTCTGATGTAGTGACAGGTGTATGTATTCACAGACTTCAAACTGTTTTTTGTCTTGTTGATATCACATTGTCAAACTTGTAGTGGCAGCTTCACATGTTAAAATCCAGCTTACTTTCGGCAGGAGGGCTGGTGGATGAGGTTGTTGATATTTATGTTGATACAATTAGAAAATTTAGAATCATGTTGAAAAAGTGAAACAGTTTAATTCACCTAGGCTAGATTATGTTTTATGTGGTGAATTTACATTGTTTATATTCTATTTATGATGTTCATTGTGATTATGAGATGACTGCCAACATAAGTTATCTAGTTCTCTTACACTATGCGCTTGTCCGAGATTGTGTTATCCTGTGTTGTTCGATATTCAATTAACATCGAATAAAGATGGTGGAAACATATGAATGTTGTAGCAGAATGCAAACAGAGGGAAGCTTCTAGAGCGCCCGTCTGTATAAGGGTATGACTGGTCACGTGACCAGGTGATGTAAGCAGCAGGTGAGGACACTTTCGCTGCAGCTGCCGGAGGCAGCACTGAGGTATGAGGAGTAAGATCTAGCTGAGCTAAAAGACCTTCTCCCACTGAAGGATGAGGAGTGAAGTCGCCTACTATAGAGATTCTCTGTGCTGTGAGTTACCTACAGACGGACGTGTGAGTAATTATTTCTCAGTGGAGAGAACACAGAATGTGTGGACTAAAACCTATAACATCTATACAGGAGCACTAGGACTCACGACTTCATCCAGCTAAAATGGGAACTGAAGCAAACAACTGCAAGAACGATGTGATCAAGGAACGATTGAATGAAACAGAACATTTAGATTGAGCTGAAATCTTATTACATGGTTAGTACAACATAGTCGACAAGACTATAACATCACATTGGATAATGCTGCCTGTAATTATATAACACAGATTGCTCTCAGGAGATTAAAGTGATTAACTTGACTTGCAGTGTTCATCTTTCCTCCTCTCAGGTCATTGAAATGTGAGGTCACTGTGTCTCGGTGACTCCGTTAAGCAAGTAGTTCTATCCCCTAAATTACACTACTAAGCAGGAAGATGGAAGAAGTTAAATAATGAGCTAGCTACCTAAACGACTACTAAATGGGTCACTAATTACAGCCCCACTACGGTGCACTCTACATTTTTTGCAAAATGTTTAATTTATAAAATCTTTGCTCCCTTCAGGTACAAGCACTTTGCAAAATATCAAATTAAGTCACACATAAATGGTATATTCAATAAAATACAATATAGCAATTTTACCATTTTCAGTTTGGTTCTTTTATCTAACCCTACCCCTGAAAGAGAATTTATATACAATTTCTGAATCACATAGATTGCATATTATACAAAGGGCATTAATTGATCATTTGCTATTTAAAACAAAGTGTGCGATAAATTTGTACTAGACGAGTACCTGTTTTTATTACATAGAAATGCTCAACTTCCAATTGAGGATATTCGAGAATTTAAAATGGTAGGGTGAATATTATCATCCTACATTAAGTAAATTGTGCAAAAAGATACCAGGGAAGAACAATTCATCTTGTCTTTGTTCTGGTAGTACGGTTGTTTTAATGGTTGACTAATTACTTAGTCTTGATTACCTATAGGAGCAGTCATAGCTGTTACTAACGGTGTATCCCAAAGTCTACATGGGTACGTTGAGAGGTGAGAGAGGCAGATGTTACTGAACCTAGCTTAACACTCTCGCCATCCAACGATAAACCAAGGAATTACCGTTTACCACCCTTTTAGCTAATTACGGCACGTAGTGGCCAATGAGAGAAACACAAGGATAGGTTTAATTAGCCAGAATTCTAGTGTCGACCTCTAGCGGGAAACACGACACAAACAGACGTGGATTCGCCTTACACATTTAAGGAAGAGTGGCTAATTATCGAACATAATACAGTTATTTTTTAACTTAAGTTTTCTTTACTATTTCATAATTAACCTTATAGATCTAGACGTTTAGAGATGAAATTATGCCAATCTCTTTCTGTAAGATTACGTGCTCAAAACCATGGTAGTTATTTTGATATTAATTAAACTTAGATAATTAAGTAATTAATGAGGGGAGGTAGAGACAACTCTAGGCTGTTTGTCGGCAGGCTACCAGAATCTATTATTTCCTTACCGACAGCGAGGTACTCTTATGAGATCTTTAATTAAGTTGTTTCTTCATTAATGTCTGAGGTTCATTACTTAATGATTTTAATTTGTTAATATATTGTGTCTTAAGCATTCATGGAAGTATTTCAATACTCATGCATATTTGGCTGAATGCCAAAATGCAATTACAGATATAGTCTGATAACTGTCAGACACCAAAGTCAGAATATTAAAGACTTTTCTTCAAAGTGTCTGATAAATCATTACAGCAATGATAAAGCTGGCAAAGATGTTCAATGTTCATTCAACAGAGTTCCTAACAGCGTAGTTTAGCTGAGAATAGCCAGTCAAAGAACTCATAGCATGATAGCAAAGTAATGATTAGTTTTAACCATACAACTTAACTCACCCAATTACGGATAACCGTAGTGAACTCACGTGATTCCTTTTAGATTGAAGATTCACGTTCCATGTTTGTCAAATGTTGAAATATTAATAATGTTCGTTCACTTATAAGTAAAGTGAGAAGTTGGAGAAGGAACCGATGTGAGTCCCAGAGATTCCTATAAGTCCGAAAGCAGAGTGTGTGTCCTTGGAGAGTCCCTATCCAAGTCACTTTCTGCACTCCCAGTATGTAAGGAAAGTTTCCTTAGCTGATCCTACTCGATTGAATTCACTGCTGAATCCGCACACTTTGCTGGTTCCGGTGCCAAGCAAGACACGTCTTGACAGCAGGAGATGGTAGTGGAGACTGACGATACGTTCAGCTCCAAAGCGAATCTCTAATGAGCTTTTACTAGAGGATCCTGGGAGAATTAATATTGAATCTCGTTTGAATCCACATAGGTTCGAGATCGGTAGTTATGTTAAATAGCTCCAGGAACTCGGGATTACCCCAAGGGGGACTCCTTGGGAAACTCTGAATACAACTCCCTAACGCGTCATAGCCACGTCAGAGAGTCTATTCCTAGAAGCACGGTGTGTTCCCCAAGTATAGTGAGTAGTATAGGGAACATCACCTTTCACACGGCTAAGTATTTTCCAAACCTATTTCAGCCTACATACGGCTTACTCAACTTTAGTTTATTACTATAAGTATTGACAGTAATTATCAATACTTAATAACATGTCAACATATTATTACTAACAAATTGGCAACTAATTGCACACATAACCAATAATTATTGTGCATTTTTTGGTTACAGCACATCTTAGTTTAACCTGATATCATTTCCTATTCCATATTATTCTCACATTACCTTATATCATACCTTATAATATCTTGACATGATAACCAACCTTACTTAATATTACCAAAGTGATAGCTTACACAATACTGTATGTATTTGCTATATGACATATATTTTCATATATACTATCATATTATCAAATTGAATTAAATTAAATCAATTGAAAAATCTGTACATCACATCAAGAATTGGAACTTATAGATTCATAAAATGAGCTGTGATTTAATATCTTTGAATAACATATACAGTGGTGAACATATATCATCAATGATACGAAGCTTCTCCTTGGATAGTTGATATTTCCACTTGTAAGCAGTTTCATTTGGGTTTTTCCGTAGGAGTATTCCTCTATCTGATACTGCTTTAGTAGAAAGTTGCACCCACTTCCTCACCTCAATTGGCATATCTAAGGATAATGTCTTGTACAAGTTATGAGCAAATTGCAGTGGCCTGTGAGTAAATTCTTCATATCGTACAATTTTAACTCTATCTTTCATCTCTGCGTCTATTCCCTTAAGAGCCTCAATATTATGCTTCATAACTCCACAAATCTTTGTTGCAAGCATCTTTAACGCATCATCATTATTGTCAACCTCTTTTCTCTGTATAGAAGAATTGAGTATTCCTCTTGGGTCACGAAGTAAGTGGATGAGAAAAGACTTTGTATTTTTGTATTTCATGTAGCTAAGTATATGATTTATGTCATATCTGAGAATTTTCATGCTGATAAATTTGTAACTCTCACATTCATCTGAGCTCTCAATCACATTGGTATCTGCTTCATTGTGGCATGAACACTCAGTGAAGTTTTTGTAGTCTATGGCCTTTGAAAGCGTAATTGACTTCAAGTTCTCAATGCTGAATGGTGGGGGATTTGGGGTACACTTCTTTTTCTTACATGGGTCGTGATTTAGTGGAATTTGCTGATGGTCACACTTTGCCATGTTATCAAAATAGTAGTCAATCACTTGCCTCTCTCCTGGGTAAGAGGGTCTGCAATGGAGAAGGAAACATGTCAAATTTATCAAAGTGTCATCGATTATCAATTGAACATTGACAAAACTTTCCTAAATCCTGGGTCAAACATACTAAAAAATTTGAACAAAATAGATCTTTAATATTTTCCAATTGTGCTACACTGGACACCAGGGCTACACTACATAGGCTCTGGTTGGGTTAAATCTGTTGGCACCTTGACTCAGTAGTGGGAATTGTTTGTTACTCTACTTCCATATCTTTCGTACTGCTGGAAGAGTGTGTTACGTCATAATCTAAATGCAAATTTTCCATTCTCTTATTTCCTTTCCTGTATATTTATTCAATATAAATGGTACATAAATATTGGCATCTTTGTCAATTTGTTAGCTATGAATATTTCATATCAAGTATGCATAGAACAAAAGTACTTGCTTCAGGTGCACACCGCATATATACTACATGGGATTTAACCTGATCAACCCCTATATCATAGCTCAGTGCAGACGGGAGTTGGTTGCCAATCTAGAACAGCACAGTTGGCAACAAGTGATGTTATTGATTCTTGGGTGTGTGGGGAATCTGCATGACACTGGCCACCAGAGCAGATATCCAGTACAGACCACTTGGCGGACAAGTTGCTATGTGTACAGATGACCTGGGAGCTGTTTCAAAAGTCAGGAGGCTGCTAAACGAGAATACTCATTGCCAAAGCGACAGCTAACAACGGCACCTCGAGACGTCGCTGTCGAGGTGGAGGTGCAGCTCACTATTGGGTATTGGTAGCGGTTTTGCTGCCGCTTAGATTCAAAGTTGTTGCTGTTGCGGTCTCTCGCTTTGAAATGTGACGTGCTGCTGGCAACACTTCACTCGACTTTTGAAACAGCTCTCTGGTTTACAAATTGCTATGAAGAAATAACACATTCTGATTGGCTGAGAGGCCAGCAGCACTCATATCAGCAGACAATTTTAAAATGGTGGACACCTCGTAACATGCTAAGTTGCGCAAGCACTAAATATCAAGGTATCTAACTAGGGCCCTTTACATGAAACAGATTTGATGGCTTAAATATATGCAAAGAACTGATATGAGCAAGTTCACTCTCACTGCACGAAAACCACCATTTTACATATAAATGCACCCGGCGTATATAAGTATAACTTTTGCGTATACAAGGTCGTCCTATTCCCTGTGTATATACGCCTCATCTGTAGGCGGATATAAGCATCCAGTGAAGAGGGCTTCTCTGATAGCAGGCGGGCGGAGGTGGCGGTGGGTAGGGGGGGGGGTGAGGGGTGTAGGGAGGCAGCAGGGGGAGGGTTTCCCACTGAGGACACCTGTACTTCTACCAACACAAATGGGTGGGAGGCAGCAGGGGGAGAGGCTATTTTCTCTCATACAGCCGGGTGTGAAATACAGCCAAGACACGTCCGTATATAAACCCTGGGCATATATATATATGAAAACAAATCAATATTCAGCCAATACATGCACTTCCGCGATGGCATATATATGAATAAAATGTTGGTTTTTGTGCCGTGTCTCTGAAGTCAGCAGCAGTTGAGACACAGGTAGACTGGAAGTCAATAACCACGGCTAGATCGTGTTGGCAATGCTTTGGGCTGTCACTTCATGAGTTGAAAGATGTTTTACAAACTTCCCATGATGAGTAGGAGTGCATAATGACCAAATATTGAAGTACAGGAGAACCCTGTGTAAGCAGACACCTTCTGTTTTGTAGGACTAAAGAAAAGTTAATGGAAACTCCGGTTATGGCATACCCATTGCCTAGGGACTTCGCAGTCCAGAAACGCAAACTCAGACTCTGGGGACTTTCTTTCTGGAGCAAAGCATCCCAGCAAGCGAAGTGTAGCCCATTGGCTGTCCACCACCTTGATCTGTAAAAGGTTTACCTGCATGGAAGACCTCAAAGTGGGAGATCGATATTGGATTCCAGAACTAGTGAATGACAATATGGTCTCCAATGACAAGGAGGGGCTTTAGAATGAAGGCTTGCCCAATGACTTGAATGCTAAACTTGTTAATGGTTATGAACTATCCTATAGTTAAAGGTATTAATATTAGAGGGCGCCACCTGACACACCGGCTGGGGTCGCTGCACACACCCCAAGCCACCTGGCTCGGTCACTCCGCAGCCACCGGGCCTTCAGAGCAGACTTGGGCCTGCGTGCCAGATATTTTTTATTTTATTTTGATTTTTTGATTTTTTTCCTTTTTACTTATTTACATGTTAATAAATATAGGGGAGTAAGAAAAAATACTCCAGAACCACACCTTACTTGTCCTAATTCAACTATACGTATTAATGCAATGGCATCAGCTTCATTCCAGAAGCACACACACCTGCAGATTATATACACCTGGTACAAGTACAGCCACTAAGGGCATAGGATCTTCTTTGGTTACCAGGGGGAGAATGTTGCGTCATCCCCGCCTTACGCATATGAGAACCTGTCCCCTCAGCATCTCATGCATTTGGCAGAGTTCCCCTGGAACCAGTCAATGAGTAAGTCATGCTCTGCGTTTAACGAGTCATACCACCAGTCAGTGTTATGCTAGGTTTACACCATCACCCCGGCCGTCCCGGCAATGGATTGTGTAACAATCCTAACTTGACTTGGTACTTGGCATTTTTATGGTTTTTGCTTGCTCTGCCCCAAATATCCCTTCCACTTAAGCCCCACCATGTTGAGTTGGGACCGTCTTACATTCGAACCCCGACGAGTCACCAGACTGTTTAAGTCCACCTAAGACCCCACAATTCAGATGCCAATCACTTGAGACTGTTCACACTCACTTTTAATGCACAGGTTGAGTTAGGACGATTTAAGCCCAGTTGAGATGGTGTCTTGCTCCCTGTTCCTCCATGCCACCTTGCCGACAGCTCCCTAAATGTATAAAAGTGTGCTCCACGAGGCTTTCTCAGTGTGTTCCAGTGCCTTTGTTGCAGGGACTGCCAGGGTGATGGTGTAAACCTAGCATAAGTAAAGGATATGATGCAAGCACACAAGACCAGAGCGATAAAGGAAAGGGGCAGGTCATGAACCTCTTTATGAAGTTCACCAGCTTGGTCGGAGTGTGTGGCAATAGATGGGAATTTTCGGAGCAGCTGGAAGAGGAACCTGGGCTTTGCCGGGCCCTTCAGTCTGTCTCATAAGGGCATGGTAAGGTGTAGGATCAAAGGAAGGATCTTGGTCAGCTAAGGGGGCAGGTGAAGCTGCAGGGATATACACAATATTGACTGGTTTCAGATACAAGCAGCCGTATGCTCCGAGGAGTTGAGGTGTAGTAATATCCGAGCGTATGCGAGGATATTGCAGAGAGTCAACTCCGAGGAGCATACAACCAGTCTATATTGTATCTATTATCCACCTTTTCTGGACAAATGGCATGTCAATATCAGTTCGTTTTAGTTATGCACTATTTTTCCATACACATTTTTTTTCCGGAGCATACAACATATCCAGATGTTCTGGGTACGTCCATACAAACTCCATATGTGTTTTCTATGGACACTTTGTATTAGGTGGATAATAAATACACAATATTACCACAATTTCGATCTGAGTGGCCGTATTCTCCACGTAGTTGACGCTAAGTAAAACTCCGAGCAATAGCGAGGAGTTTTGCGAAGTGTCAACTACAAGGAGACTACGGTCACACAGATCAAAATCATGGTAATTTATTACTCACCTTTCGAGTAATAATAAGGAAAAAAATCTTGTAAATAATTAGATATTCGACCACAGCACCCTACATTGTTTTTATACATTAGTTCCCATAATTCCCGTCAGGTGGCCCAAAAAGCTGTATCCTCCTAGGAGATTCCGGATGTCCGTATCCTACTTAGTAGCGATCTGTAGGTTTCATGGGCTTAGTATGGAGACGTATTAGGTGGGTAATAAAGAGGATTATCCTCCTCTTACCACCCTAGCTGCGACCACTGCCACTCTTCTAATGCCTCTGGTATTGGAATGGACTTGGGTGCACAACCAAGTTCAATTGGGTGCTGATAACCTGAGAGCATCCAAGGGAATGCCGGGGGGGCATCATGCTGCCGTAGCCCTGGGAATGCCCGGGGGCATCATGCTGCCGTAGCCCTGGGAATGCCCGGGGGCATCATGCTGCCGTAGCCCTGGGAATGCCCGGGGGCATCATGCTGCCGTAGCCCTGGGAATACCTGGAGGTATCATGCTGCTAATAAAGGGTTCTAAGGAACAAAATGTTCATCTATTTCATTTATTTGACAAATCATGTAAAGATGTTTACCTTATAGAACCATCTTCCAAGAAGTTGATGATTAAGTGAGAGATCCAACGAGTTGTTCCTAGAACTGATGTATACATGTAAGCAATTGGCTCGTAATAGTAGCTTGAATCTGGATTCTTCTGTAGAAGTGACCCGATGATAGAGCTCCCACTGTGCTCGTATGCTGTGAGGAAAACCATCGGTAGAGACTAGAAGTGAACAAACAGGTGCAGATAAGAGTTGATAATCTGTGAAAGTCTAAATACAAAACAAATCAATGAAAAAGGTTCAAATAAGGATAACCTTTTACATGGTTCATTTTCAAATTGATTATCAAAATTTTTGCATTGGTTGGATAATTTGCTTCATTTAGAATGTATGTCTACCTAGAGGAATCATAGATTCAACCACATGTATCTCGAAAGCATATCAGACTATTCGGCTTGAAAATTAAAACCCATGCCATTTCCTGAAATTTGAAAATGATGATCTCTTAGTGTTGTAGTACACATATCTAACTTGAAAATGTGGGGTCACTATGCTAGATTTGGATTAAGAGATCAATATTATGATGATTTTATGATAGACTATATGGATTCTACTCATTTCAGCTCTCAAGTTTTAAACTGGACAAAACATTAAATCTACTCATTTAGAACTAGAATGAATCCCCAGAAACTAGTTTTGACTGATGAATGACAATACCTAAAAATCACCAGGTAGAGCCCGCTAAAATGTAAGACATGCCTTTAATTATTCATTTACATATGTTTCTTGGCATCATGATTTCCTCCTTGGGAGTAATAGTTATCTGTCATAGCCATCTCTGTTGTCCTATATTGGTGCTATTAGGCATGGATAGTAAGCTGAATGAATGACTCCAGGTGGCTGTTGAATAATAATTCTACGACTAAAAAAAACAAGTCTTACAAGTCTCATTGGTGCCAAAACGTAGCATAAAAACATCTGGGATCTGTGAACGAGCTTTTGACGATACAAGAAACTGAAATGTTGTTGCTGGTGTTGCATAAACAATTGTTTATTCTCAAAATGTTGTTTTCATGCACTAAATCTATATATATGCAATACATGTGTAGCAAATTTCATTATTTGTTGATAATCAAATCTTACAATTTGAACTTATAGACACTCTACCTGCTTTTCTAAGGAATACCACTGCATCGCTCGATGTGTATCAGCGTTAATATAAAAAATGTACTGATCGATAATGCTGATGCCAATGACTAGTTTTATACTACTCTGAATGAAAAAGGTTGTCCAGTATGTCGTTCATCGTTCGCTATGTCATTCAATATTATTCAAAGCCCCCATAATCGCCATACTTGTCTAGCGTAAACATCAGGTGAGAGTGAGTAGACGCTACACACTTGGGTATGGCCAACTGAGCCATGAGTAATATAGAGGAAAACTATGAAAGTTTAGTTTAATAGCGTAGCAATTTAAACAAGATGGAATTGAGTTCTCACCCTGAACTTGAATGGCTTTTTAAATTTGTCTCACCCCTTATCTTGACTTATAGGCTAATATTTGTAACATAATCCCCCATTTGATATTTTTCCTAAATATCTCATGGGTATTGGATACAAGTTCCTAATATTAAGTCTATGGAGAAAAAATACCAGCAGTGAGATAATTCTGAAGAGCTCATAGCATGAAGTGTATAATCACAGATGTAGAAAAACCACCACAATTTCAAGTGACCTTCAATCTACAAGTCTCAACAAGTAGATGATTAAAGAAGTTGTACAAAGAAAAGAAAGGAACAAAAAAAGAAGACAAATTTCCAAATAGCTAATGAATAAGTTGAGAATAGCACGATTTATACATTCGAGGCATGTCATCTACTTCAAAGCACTACCAGCCCATATACATTAGTCTCTAATAAGACTGAATTATATTATCTGCACATAATTGACATAAGTTTGTATGAATATTTCAACTACCATTTATCATAAGTGCTCCGATATCTGGTTGACACTGAGTTATGACTCCTCATTATAGAACTCTTACATATTCTCTGTGTAAAAAATTTCAGGACCGTTTTGTGAAATGGAAGGAGATATTGGAAGCCATGATGTAGTCCATGCTGTGTGCAACCTCAGAAGCCACTGGGGGCTGAGATCCTGCTACGATATGGGTTTGCCAACAATTAGTTTTAAGCTGTTAACATGGGGGTGAGGTATTCGTCTAAGACATTACTCTCCTAATCTCACATCTCGCTCGTGTTTTTATCTGATGTCTTTTATACTGATGTCCCTTGTATTGAACTGTTACACGTCCTGTGCTTCGACTTGTATTGATTTTATTTGGTCCTTTGAAACCTCCTCTCCACATGAAGAATAGTCATGTAACATGAACCTGGACTACTGAAATTGCTTCTCTAAACTTGTCACCCACATGAAGAAAAGTCAGGTAACACAAACTTGGACTACTAAAATTGCTTCTCTAACTTGTAACAAACTTTCTATGGTAGTTAATCAAATGTAAAATGCTGATGAGATTAGGCCGGAGGTCGATTACACACTATGGAGGTTATGGTGGTCTTTTGGTCCTATTTACAATACCTTGATTTCTTTTCATTCTTTTGCTGTTCATGTGTAATGTCATAAGTTTCTGTATTGTAATGTCTGTCTACTTGTGAAATACCAGAAGGGAATCAGGTTTTCCCCACAAAAATTTCTGAGCAGCCAGATGTAGCAGAATTGTTCCCTAAGGGAGTGAGGTTCTTATCAAACGATTATAGTGCAATGACATTATTCATGTGTTGATCTTTTTCTTACAGAGGAAATTTGCAGTGTTGGAGGGGTCCACATGAAGCTAGAAGGATAAACTATTGTTCATCGTGGGAGCCAGCACATGTTACCACCCATGGATTTATGGTAGTTTTGAACAGGGAGAATGAACTGTGTAATTAAATCATGATACTAAATAAAAGAGAGCGCTGCTTGTTTAAAAAAAAAGAAAAAGAAATTTCAGGTGTGTTCAGGTGTAAGGCTAGCGCATAAAGCCCAATGCACATCTACCGATTTCGGAACATTTATGTACGTTTGTCGGCGATAATTTGTCTCAGCAGAGCCATCCTAACGGAGTCGGTAGATGTAGGACAGCTAGGCAAGGCTACCCAGCGATTAGTGAACACTCGGTTTCTTTGGTTTTGGCCCTCCCCCAGCGATTAGTGGACCATACACTGATTTTATCAGTGTGCGGATCGAGCGAGGGGTTACGTAATTTGCCTGCGACAAGGGGATCGACTGCTATACGATTTGGGAACTAATCGTTCAACCCTAAATCGGTAGATGGGCATCCGGCTTTAGTGACCAATGGTCAGTAGAATCGTCTCCTCCTTCCGCCTACGTCATTGAGGGTGCCACCCTGTATTACAACAAGGGCATCTGGTGGTGGTTTGAAACATTATCAATGATCTATACTTAATATAAATCCGATGGTTTATATTTCCTATCAAGGAAAACAGTGAGCCAACTTGGTCTAGTCTAGATAATAAAGTATATATATTATGTTAATGTACATTGAACGCATACCAAGCGACCAGTATGAGTGGTTAGATGTAAGACAGGCCTCTGAGCCTTTGATATTCATGTTAAATAAGCAAATAAAAAAAATAAAAAAATTGATGCTAGGTCTGCCATTACCATTTACACATGTTAACGATTTGAACGATTGTTCATGATGACATTCACTTCTCCTGTGAAATAAACCTTGTCACTTTTCATCATGTCTGGTGTTGATTCAGTCAATATTCTCATGCAGGATTCTTCTTTTCCAAAAAGAAAAATCAACCAAACAAAAAGTAAGCAAACTATTTTGAATTGACACTTACCCTTTCAATCTCTGATGTTTTATCAACGATGGTAATATGTTTTCTCTTCTTTGGAAGGCTAATTCCAATATAATATGCAACAAACATTAGGTATAATAGAAATATAAACCGCAAGCGCCTCCTAACCATTTTGTAGATGAAGGCGAAAACATCACCTGACCAGGAAACCTTGATTCAGTGAAAAATACAGCCTTATTAGTTTGAATTTAAGCATTCACATTAATTTTAAACCGAATTAAGTTTGGCAAACAAATTCTATTATGTAAAGTAATATTCAAGTTAAGATAATAATAATAATAACATTATATGTTTGATAGGGATTTGGAATATATTGCATTTCATGTGTCATTTAAGAATGAGATTGGATATGTTCTTGACAGTAAATCTTTATAAAAGCTTCCTCAAGTTGGAAATGTTACAATTTGAACCATTTTACAAATTATTATGAATAGAATTGTGTACAAAAACAGTTATCCACTCACCATGAATTTAGAGGTAGCAGAGCTAGGGCACCACCACTACAGTGAAGAGAGGCATGGCCCACAGAGGTCTATCCTTGCCACTGGCAGTAGGCAGGGAACATGCTCAAGTTCAAAGTGGCTGATGAACCATATTTAATTGGGAGAGGGAACGTGTCTAGGTCATCCCAGAAATGCAAATTTTGTAACTTCTGAGCGTTGGCGCCTGAGGGCAGTCAAGCGAGACCGGGAGTGGTCAGTCACGTGGTCGGGGAGGTCCTAGACTTGCACAAGTCTTTGATCATTAACATTTTTTTTAATGGAAAAATATTTTATTTGCAAAAGGGCGATTCACATACAAGTAGATGATTTTCAATCAGTCTCGTCAACAAACAGGCAGAACTGAACAACAAATACGTATAAACATGATAAGCACTATAACATCGGAATACCAACATTTTTGTTTTTATCATTTAAGGGCAGAAGCTTGTACAAAGCTGTCAGTATATTGATAATTCACAGCATTATATGCTAGCTGCAGACCCATCCAAACAGTGTCAGAAATCCACAGAATACAAATATAAATTAAATGACTAGCACACAATCGTATACAAACAAGTAAATGCAGTGGAATACTTTCATCACTTGGGTGCTGTTAGTAGCTCGTAGCCACAGACCCGGTTTTGTGACAGTTTTCTTTTTAAACGTTTATTTATCCTGGAGTCGTACTCAGCTCAGGGAGCTGGTTTCAATGTACGCCCAGCAGTCTTGTAAGTAATTACAATCTTGATTCATGGTTGTGGCTTTACATGATTAAAGGGATATCAGAAAATTGTTCTTGAAAATTAAAATCCATGTGAATTTCCTGAGAATTGAATATGGTTCTATTAAAGTATTATAGAACACATATTTAAGTTAGAATTTGGGGGTGACCGTGTTAGTTTTTGATTTAAAGATCAATATTATGATCATTTTATGAAAGAATATATAGATTCTATGAATTTGTTTTCCAAATAGTAAAACTCATGTCACTTTTGTTCAGTGACTATGCAGACCTGCCTCTTTAAATGCCATTAGAGGCCTCTTAAAATCCTCAGAGAAAAATCGGGAAAATTTTGGCGTCAATCAAACATGACCTGGAGATTTTTTTGATGTTTTTTCCCCCCCTTTCCAATGGACTTGACTGGTAGATCTGTGGTTGGAAATAAATGTGGTGGGCTACGATTCTCTCTTCGTTACGCCTCGTCCAACAACACATGAGATTTATTTTTTTTGTGTGCAGCATGTAGTTCCTCTATCAAAATCAAAAAGGATCCTTGTTTAGGGTGGTTCTCTGATGGATATATACATGTGTGTATAGAATAGTTTAAATAGCTTTATTTATGGCAAGAAAATATGGTAATACATGCACTGCATGAAACTAACCACTTTGTGTATATAAACGCCATCACGGAAGTGCACATATCTGCTGTAAATCGACTTGTTTTCACATGTATACGTCTATATTTTGCATCAGCGTATGAGGCGTATACGGGAGGAAATATACTCTGCGCGATATAAATACGCCGGGGGTAAATGTGGGAATCCAGACCCGCCACTGCCGCAAAATATCAGTGTGTTATTTAGGCACTTTAGGCGAGGGTTAGGCCCCCCTCCCCTCCCCCTAGTGTGTGTGGACGGGCATGCGCATTGCTGTGTACAGGTGTCAAAGCGGTGGGTGTGAAAGCTGTGAAGGCAGCAGATGCGTTGGTGGTGCACAGAGAGGGTGGCTGTGAGGGTGGCTGAGAGGGTTGCTGTGAGAGAGGCATTCACACAGAGTGTGTAGGGAGTGGGACTAGGGCTTAAATGTGGGTATCTGAAGAGAACTTGTGTTATATATACAGTACCCAAAGAATAAGTACAGAAGAGTGGTGTTTTGAAAAGTAAAATCTATGTAAAAAAAAATTTTAAAAAACCAAAAAGCTAGGTTTATAATATGTATTTAATGAAAATATAATAAATAGGGTTTTAGAACAATATTATAATAAAAATTGATAATATAACATTGGAATTTTCATATAATACAGACTTGGATGGTTAATGGCAAATGAAATATACTACCACTGATGTCCCCAAGTGGCAGAGATCGGAACTAATGGATAGTGGTGTAAATACAACAGAATCAGGCGTATATATGAATCAGGCGCCTACAGATAAAGCGTATACACACGACGGGGAATAGGACGACCTTGTATACGCAAAAGCATACCTATATACGCCAGGTGTATACATATATAAAGTGGTAAGTTTTGTGCAGTGATATATCTAATGAATTATTATGATTTTAGAAACAATGTCAGAGGAGGATACAATGTCATTTGAAGACATGTTCGAACATGTCTGCACTGTACTTGCAGATAACCACCTGCTGAATTTATAATGAAGTACATGAATGTTGTGACATGTCAGGCCAAGTGATTGAGACCAGAAGAAGACAGTTATAACCGAGGGCACTATATATGAAGCTTGCCAAACTAGCATATGAGAACATGTGACCTGATAAATATTCAGGTTATAATTGTGTCCTCTGAAGTGCATACACAATAATGAGTATGAGTATGAGTAGCCATAATCTCAGAGTAGTTGATGCGTAGTAGTATCCGTTCGGTTAGGGAGGATATTGAGTCGTCAACTACGAGATGATTGCGATCACTCATGTACAAAAACCAGTCATTATTGTATTCATTACCCACCTACATGAATAATAACAAGTCTATTACAATAAAAAAAGTTTCTCTAACACATTTAGTTCCAGACACAACAGCACTGTGAACTGTGGCAGTAGTTCGGTGTAGACATTCAAAAAAACGTATTTTAAAGTACGTGTTTCCAGCTGCTCTATACAATTCCTATGGAGACTACATATTTGGTGGGTAATAAATATCTGTATAATTATAATTTGACCTACCATAACAGGTGTCAGGTACCTGCTTATATTAGCACACTCCTCGCCCGGATGAAATCACTACATCATAAGGCCTAGGGACATCTCATTAGTAGTATTTATTAACCACCTAATACAGAGTCTCCATAGCACTGGGTGTGAGTATTTGGTTACCAGGAGATCACTGAGGCCCGTAACCTCCTGCAGGAGATTACTGGCGTCATCTGGCACCTAGTGAACATTCTTTTGAGTTTGACACAATATGACAGCAGCAGACAATATAACGATCACAAGATGGCAATCGACAGTGTTTACAGTTCAAGTTTGGTGAATTCATGTTTGGCAGTGTCTTATAATCGGTCTATAATCAGTCCAATTACAGTTATCAGCAAATTCTTACCTTGTTTTGTCCCATATTTTAGCGTTAAGTCCCTCCTCCGATGACAACATAAAACTAACACGGTGAAGGGATACATGACTGCCACTTCACGGGCAATTTAGGAAGGATATTATTATTAATGTCAGGAGGCGCATCGGTCAAGTTTTAGAAGAGCATTGTAATTATTAGCAAGGAATGGTGGTTACTAAATACAATATAAACTGGTTTCAGATAACACCCGACGTAAATCTCCTCGGACTAGACTCTTCGTAATTACCTCACCATTGTTTGGAGATTACTACGCATCTTGTCCTCAGAGATAACTGCCGCTTGTATCTGAAACAAGTCAATATTGTGTATATACTGGTGCACGAATGTCTCACTTTTACGCACTAGCGGAAACGATTCCCTTCGACCGCACAGTGGCATATGATATTTTTATTACCCACCATACCACAAGATCTGTTGACATTAGAGCGAACTAAAAATAAACAAACCAAATGGCGGCCAATTCTCTCGATTCGTATCGATAACAGTCTGTATAAAAGTAGTAAGATTACCCAACCCTACACAATCATCCAAAATTGACTTATGATAAATAAACGAATAGCTAGCATCCTAAATCCATACTCAATGAGGACATTATCACCTTAGACTATATGTTCCTCGATATTTTGATGAAGAATACTCACCGAATTCGAAGAATAAGGTGGCTATTTTTTATCAAAATATCGAGGAACAGATTCCATTTAGACACACTAACCATGTCTTTCTATATTATTCATCAGCAGGCAACTAGACCAAAGTAGATTCCAGGATATTGAACAGATTTTGACAAGGATAGTATCAACTAAAAGTCCTAAGGGGAGTTCTAAAGGTGTTTATTTCAATGATTGTCAATGAAACATCCATATAATATGATGTTAGAGTGTTGGGAGTTTCTCTATATATAGAAAATGAAATGAATATCAAAGAAGTTATGGCGGAATTTAAATGTCCTATGGGGGATATTACATTTGCAGGAGGAGAGCGATCTCATATAGAACATGAAAACCAGAGAATCCACCAAGTGTCAAAATGTGTATGTTTCTCTACAGATTGGGCTTTCTTATATGGCATTTAAACAGACAAAAAGCACAGCGCAAAAAAAAACTTATTTACAAATGTACATGACCGGTGTATATAGCTTTGATTTTGGGTAAATAAGTCAATCTTATTTTATATTATATACCCTTCATCTATAGGCGTATATGAGTGTCCATGTTACAGTCATATATACATCAAATATACGCCTGATTCTGTTGCGTCTACGCCATTATCCAATAATTCTGATCTCTGCACCATAGTATATGAAAAATACAAAGTTCTATTATCAATTTCTATTACAAAATCTTCCTAAAACTCAATTGAGTATATTTTCATTGATACATACATTTAACCCAGCATTCTTTTGTAAAGAACAAAGACCTAATCTAACATCTGGAGAAGGTACCAAGAGACACAGGGCTTGGTTGATATCCCCAACAATGCCCAAAGATTTAAAGGCATATATTTCAAGTCCTGTCAGAGATATTTCAGTGTCAGAACATGTGTAAAGATGTCAAATTTCACTGTTTTCAAGCTGATCAGGTTCAAACGATACCAATTGGGTATTTCCTAACACTACACTTCATGACTTAATCTGTGTAGTCTTTTACATGTCATATCATTTCAACATCCAACTCACATTGAATTTGTCAGTCTTCATTACATTACATTTAAACATATTTGTTAATATCTCAATATATGTTATTCTGAGATAACTGCAAACACAATTTTCTTTTACTTTTCTATAGTGTTTTGTCCAATGCTAATGTAATAAAAATTTTGCTCCTTTCCATTACAAGCATTTTGCAAACATAAAAATTTAGTAACATGTAAATCATATAGTCAACTATGGAGGATAGAGTTTCAAGTACAATATATCAATTTTATCAACTATATAGTGATTCCTTTATTAATCTCTATCAACTTCAAGAAATGTGTCTTTGTGTTTGAGGGGGAGTATTTTATCTCCACTGAGCAGGCCTATCCTGTAACCAAAGCCGGCTGCTGTGGTGTGAGGGAACTAATTCCAAGATTGGTAAAGGCCTCTGACCCACTAACAATTAGAAGAAACCGAACGAGAGTTAGACTTGACAATGTTTATGCCACGACGGGCAGGTCGTGTATTACTACACAAGGCGCTAGCCGAGTGTAGTGAGGAGCAGACCTGACCAGAGTGGCATAGACACTGACAAGTCTAACTCGAGTTTGGTTTCTTATTTATCCTACCTCGTCTATGCTTTTGTATTACTAAAAGATAAATATTGACTCAACGACCAACAGAACTTTTTTCATAATAGCTGACATCCTGCTCTCTGATTGGTCAATATTGTTATTACTCTAGTGGCATAAAAAACACTTTATGTCACAGCATGCCACATAAAATTTACCTATGTTAAGTCTATGGCAGCTTTTTATTAGGGGTAGGATAAAGGCCTCTGGCCCACTAACAATTAAGTGTATCTCAGGAACTGTCAGGACAGATGAACAATGGTCCCAAGTTGAGGGATAAATCCTGACAAGGATTGTTACAGCTAAGTTCTCTCCACACCAGAAATTACAAGGGAATCTAACATTGTACGAAAACTATATTTTGGAAGCCACAAAAGACAAGGAGTGGGGTGAAGGACTAGAGTCTTTCAAGGCACGGAAGGGGATTAAACCAATCGAAAAATATAAAGTAGGCCAAATACTACATCCTGACCATGCTGTACAAGTCACAGAACAAGATGGAAATTAACGGTTTGTACGGACCGAGGGGTTTACGCCGAGTTCCGTATAAACAGTAAATTATCATCGAGTTCTGTGACTTGTACAAGCATGGTTGGACGTTCTATATTTACTACATTTTAAAAAAATCATTAATTTCATTTTGCTAAAGAAACAATATTTTGATAAACATGTATAGGAAGGTAGGCCATATTTTCCTGTACGGACCAGTAGTGTCTACAGTATTTCCATATCATATCACAAAATGGCGCATATTTACTGGGAACTTCACTCCTAACGGAGAGAAGTTAGTATAATTAGCCAAAGGTGTCGCCACTTGTATCGTGTACCTTCATATGTATCCAATACTCTAAGGTAGGTGTCGCTACCAGGGATACGGTCAGGTACCAGCCAAACGGGAGGTATCGGGCGTCACTTGTTGTCCACACATTGAACCAACAAGAAGTGAAAAGAGAAAACTTTTTCTTTTTACATAAAATAAAATAAGGGAGAACATTCACCAACGTTTTCCAAACCCATGTTGTGTTTCTCAACATTACTTTGTTCATTAAGTCAGAAGTAATAAGTACCTGAACTACTGAAAAGGGTGGCAATCTTCTCTAAGGCAATAAGAAAATGATCAGTCAGACATTAGATAAGATTGGTTGTTTTTAATTTTAATTTTTTTTTGTTTTCATCATAAAAGAAAAAAAAGGAGCAAAGCACTCATATTATGTTTTTGACAGAGAAAAGTATATCTCAGATATTTGAATCATTGACTCTGATAAGGAACAAATGTTGATTGAGGGAAAGTCACATGTAATTTGATGTCAAGTGAATGAATAAAGTTTTTGCTAAAAAAAAAAAACCAAAAAAAAAACCGAAGAGTAATTATAGTATACACAACATGGGTATGTTTAAAAGCACTCTATGTCTCAGTGGAAAGTAAGGACCAGCGTGCAAATGTCACTGGGTGCAAGTGGGTTACAGAAAACTATCCATAGACTCACTGTAGCCAAAACCTTTTAATTGTTACTCATATATAATTGCATGCACATTCATCAATGATGCACAAACTATTTGCTCCTAGTTAGAGATGATGGGGAGGGAAATGAGCATGGTGTGTGTACTTGTGTATTTTATAGGGGAGAGTGGCGGGAGCACAACATGCCAGTCTATATGTACAGTCACAGTCTGTCACAGTCCATTTTCTTTTTGTATTTGTTTGTGTTTATTAACTACTTACATTTCTACTAAAAGGTAGACCTTATATTGCAGGGTAGACCAAACATAGATGTATAGCACAGTTATAACACTGCATGAAAACCACCGTTTTATTCATATATACGCCATCACGCAAGTGCATGTATTGGCTGAATATTGACTTGTTTTCATTTATATACACCAAGGCCTTATATACGACAGACGCGTCTTGGCTGTATTTCACACCTGGCGTATATAAGAGAAAATACCCTCTGCCACCGCCCCCTCCCGCCCCTTTGTGTTGGTAGAAGTACAGGTGTCCTCAGTAGGAAGCCCTCCCTCCCACCCCCACCCCCAGCTCTCAGTGAAGCCCTGTTCACTGGACGCTTATATACGCCCACAGATGAGGTGTATACACACAGGGATTAAGACAACGTTGTAGACGCAAAATACTTACTTATATACGCCCAGCGCATTCATATGTAAAATGATGGTTTTCGTGCAGTGTAACATCTATTCTGATGAGGCTGTTTTCAACGACCTTACCAATAAAGTGTATCATTCGCATCATAAGAAGTTCAAATTTGTCACATGTTGAGGATTGATTGACAACATTTGGTAGGTACAGGCTCAATAATTATTTTAACTAATATAGAACGGTTGTCCACTTTAGCCAGATCACACAGCCCATTACAGATTATCAGGCCTTTTGCGAAACAATCAGTGACACAGTTAGCGAGAAAGTAGGTAACTCGGAAATCAAAATTACAAAAGGAATGTATCTCACTTCAAATCACATTATAGTCGAGATAATCAACAGGTTATAGTCACAATATAGTTGATATAGTCAACAGGTCTATATCTCCTGGGTAAGGTCCAGCACTTCAGTGTGAATTCTTATATATACATGCATCAAACTAAACATTCCTGTCACTTACTTATGAATACCTCCCATGAGGTAGGGAGCATCCTGTATGATTCAGGTATGGTATACTAGAGTAGCACTGAGAGTACAGCCCAATACTTATATAGAACTACATCGAGAATCATATAAATACACAATACTCCACGAGTTTGGATGTGCCGCAATCGTCATCGAGGCAAAGCCGAGTGACGATTACGGTACATCCAAACGAGTGGAGTATTGTGTATTTTACGATTTGAGTGTGGTTCTGAATTTATCTCACCCCTTTCTCTGCCATTAAATAGCATCGCAACATCAAAATCGTTAAAATATACTTAGCAAATCCATATGACGTCATCTCACATACACTACACCACGGCCGTGGCATAGTATAGTTACTTTATTGGGGTGATCGTTGAGTATTTTTTTTCTAATGGTATTTCTATGGCTAAGCTTGTACCAGGGGTGAGATAAACCCCTGGCCGAAAGGGAGGGGGATGACTGAACTCAACACATTTACCCTGAACCAGAACCTGTAGAGAGTAAAACAGAGAATATCAACATAGCGCGAAAACCACCAGTTTATATATATATAAACTAGTTGTCTCGACGGTTCAAAGGATGGAGATATATATATATATATATGATTATGTTAATTAATAATAACATAAGATATGATAATATAATATACATAATAATAAGTAAGACTGCGTTTGGGCGTGTACATAATAACATTTTATTTGGTCACAAATAAAGATGCGCCTTCAAAAGAAAAAATTTCGGCATGTGAGTGACGCTTGTAGGTTCGCGCTCCTCATACCTGACTCTGGTGGCGCTTGGTGGCGCTAATAGGATAGGGCCGTCAGTGGCGCCATCTCTATTTTATAGTAAGATATACCGCGTCTGTGTATATCTGTACAATAAACTAGTTGTCTCGACGGTTCAAAGGATGGAGATATATATATATATATATGATTATGTTAATTAATAATAACATAAGATATGATAATATAATATACATAATAATAAGTAAGACTGCGTTTGGGCGTGTACATAATAACATTTTATTTGGTCACAAATAAAGATGCGCCAAACACCCAAAACGTAGTCAAAGAGAAAAAAGAAGAGAAGAAACCCTTTTATCTAGATTTTTCCGACTTTCCAATGTTTTTTCTAAGTAAAATAAAACACAAAAACTTTTCCAGTCTCCGGCGTTTTTGATGTCGTTCAGAGAAAAACCGGCATTGAAAAGGGCCGTAGCCCCCCCTCTTCTGAGGGAATGGGTTGTAGTGTGTGGAATACCATTTTTTGAACACAAATTTTTCAATTTTTGGTTGAACCAATTATAAGTACCTTTTACAACAAAACCTTGTTTTGTATACGAAACTAATTGGTAGTCCAATGATGGATATGGTATCTTAGCAATCAAAAGAGAAAGAAAATAAAGGACACAAAATGGAGAGTTATCGACCTTGAAAAAGGGAATAGAAAAAATTCTCTCGGAAAATTGTATTGTTTTTGATCTACGAATATTGACCAATAAGTGATCATCAAAAATTACGATGTCACTTAATTTTAAACCAATTTCTTCG
This sequence comes from Alentia gelatinosa, assembly GCA_950022655.1. Lineage (NCBI taxonomy): Eukaryota > Metazoa > Annelida > Polychaeta > Phyllodocida > Polynoidae > Alentia > Alentia gelatinosa. The sequence goes on along the minus strand of OX465587.1, from coordinate 61,875,844 downwards.
TCGACCAAATTTGATTTACGTAATAATCCACGAAATCCAAGAATACAGGCAACCCAAAAGGCCAAGTCTTCATTAATAGTACAATCTAAAGAAGAAAAAATAATCATCATATCTTCAATAGATAATGGCCGAGCCTGAATACGAATATCCCCTAGGGATCGTTTGACCCCCAACAAAACTCGCTTCAATAAGTGAGTGTCGGGGTATTGATAACCGTACATCTCATGTAGAACCTTAATAGCGGATAAGTAATTTACAATTGATACATATTTAAAATTGTCCGCCATATATGTGATATATAAAGATAGCGTATCTTCTGTCGCTGGTAAAGGAAGAAATTCATATTCTGAACAGAACTTATAGTAATGTTTCCATTGGCACTTTCTAGTGCGTGCTGTATTGGAGGCCAACCAGGTGTCTTGATACATGGTACGTTTTTGGGTTAGAACATCCCCTGAAAGCAACAAAAGTCACTTTTAAGTGCCAATGGAAGTGTCCCTTTTCTTTTAGGGCAAAAAAGTCTGGATAAATAATCCGGAATTGTGTTTTCGTCAGTAGATATATATGAAGAAACAATTTGGAAATTAAAAACAAAAGAAAGCCAAAAGAGCTCTCTCATCCATGCCATCGTGGCAGCGGATCTACTCCTGCCGGTGTTTATGGCTGTGACTACTTGTGTATTGTCACTAAAGACCCTGATTTTATGGCCTGACCATAAGTGGCCCCATCTATATGCTGAACATACCACTGGCCATAATTCACGTACGTTGATATCGTATGATTCTTCGAATTCTGAAGGGCCTTCCATAAAATGGTGGCAATCAGACGATTCCTTAGGAATCTTACCTGTCTCCCAGGTTCCAGCTAACCAATCACCGTTAAAATTGGCACCGAAACCAGACATTGAAGAATCAGTCGCAATTTGGATTTCTTCCGTAACGAAAATTGCGGAAATACCATTAAAGGTTTGACAAAGGTTTTTCCACCATAATAAGTCGTCTCAGACCCATTGGGGGAATTTGAAATAACCTTTTTTGTTTTGTACAGTGCGACCGTAATTAATCAATCTGCGCGAGAAGGTGTGACCGCCTCTGACGACAACACTACAGTGAGCTAGAACTCCACATAAGACTTGAATTTCTTTATAAGAAATCCTATCTTTTGAAAGATATTCTAAAACGATTTTGTTTAGTTTTGACAATTTTGTTGGAGGGATGGACAAAGTCATAGATACACTATCAAGTTCAACACCAAGAAAAACAACTTTTTGACTAGGTGTGATAAGTTTTTTCCATGAAATCCCGAACCCTAACGATCTTAACAATTTGATTAGGGCATTCAATGATTCTGTACATGATTCAATAGTTTCACCCACTATGATAAAGTCGTCCAGGTAACCAAAGACAAGTTCATAACCAAGTTTGTACATACAACGAATAATAAATTCTGTAATGCTAGAAAAAATAAAAGGGCCGCATTTTAACCCGAAAACCAAAGAATTTGATTCCAAGAACAATTGTTTTCCTTCCAATTCCCAACGGAAACCTTGGAATTTCCGATGGGCCGGCAAAACCGGGATTGATCGATACGCGTCTTTGATATCGACTATACCAAAAAAACATCCTTTAGTCATAACCTCTGTGACACGATCTAACTTCAAATAAGTAAATTTATCACAAACATCGAACATAAAATTGTTAATACTGCGACCAATAGGTCGTTTGCAGTCAGTGATAGGGCGTAATAGCCCGGTGCTCTTTGTAATCGCACCGATAGCGTGAATACAAGCCGGAACCTGATCGACTATAGATACTTTATCTTCCAAGAGCTCGGATTTGATGATCGAGTCCATTTGGGTTCGAAAATTTGAATCGTAAATGCTCTTGTAGTTACAGGCGTCATAAGAACCGGAAAAATTGTCATCCACGATCTTAAACCCATTTACAACTCCGGAAAATATATAAGAAGCATTTTCATCCTTTTCCCCGGAATTGAAACAGTATTCCCAAAAAACACATGGGTTTAGACTTGTCTTTTTACCTTCTATGTAATGTACACCGTGGCAAACAGCTGGGCATGGTCTTGAAGGGGTGTTATTCTCGGTTTGAGAATCATTGACCCAGAGACCTGCATTACATAAGGCACTTTCCCTAACCGCAATTCCATTGCTAACAATGGAGTGGTTTGAATCGTTATAAACAATCTCCTTAACCTGGGTATGAGGGGTTACTTGGCATTCCAAGCGTTGGACATTACTAGTATAAGAATTTTCCGATGTACAATCATCAACACAGGCTAACCCAGTATGGTACACAGACAAATTGGAAAAATCACATGTAGCAACATCAACAAACATTTTTCCTTTAGTAGGGAATTCAACTTCAAGTCATTTTGTATCTTGTTTGTGTTTGGGACATTTGTAACTAGGATGTGTTCCAGAGCAGTCCAGGCACTCATGTTTGTGCTTGCATTCCGAATTAGTACAACCATTGTCCTTTTCGTTGAAACGCCAACAATATCCAAACGGGCGAGATGTCTTGACCTTTGTGACCTTTGCTTTTTGTTTTGGTTCTTGGACTTTTACGAAGGCAAGCGATTTTTCAAAGTTCAAGTATTTGGCCACGAGATACGAATCGCCATAACAGAACGAATCTGATCCAAGTAATTCTGCCTTTTCTCGGCAGGCTGTATCGTAATCTATCAAAGATTGACTCGTCATATGTGGTCTTCGGTCCGATAAAAAGGCCAAGTGATCGGCATAAGGGGCTACATTAATGCCTTGGCTTAACATGGACCTCATGAGGGACATACTACCACTAAGTACATTATCCAAAGTTGGTTTTGACACATCAGCAGGTAAATGATTTTCCAGTGAGGAAACCTCACACTTACGTTTTCGCTTTGTCTCTGAAGTACAAGTGTGTGAGTACTCCACAGGGATGCCTTGTGCTGCAGTCCAATTTGAAGACGATGAAGAGTATACGGGTAGGAATCTTGCGTGCCCAGACAGTGGTGGATGAGTTGTAGTTGTCTGAGTCGCTTGGCCGTATTCTCTGGGGTGGTCCGTTGTGGAGAATGCAGGGGGTATAACGTCTCCGGTCGTTGCTGGCACATAAGACGTTTGTTTCGCTGCTGGCTGGATATTCCGTGGTGTAGAGGTATTAACCTGTGGAATGTGGAACCCGTCACCGCGTCCACCATGTTGGATGCCGGTAGATTCTGCGCGTCCTTGGCCGCCATCTTGATTATCTTGAGGAGATCGGAGACCCATAACCATAAGTCTCATTTCGGCCATCATACTCGTCAGCGTCGATAATTCGCTCCGTATTGAAGTTACTTCATGTTGACATTTTGCATTGTCTGATCGGAGCGTGGCAATTACCTCACGGGGCAATTGCTCAGGAGGTGGATGATTAGGGTCGAAGCCTCCGATGGCGCCTTCTTCGGTGCCTTCGTTCCTTTCTAGGCCTTGTAAACTTCTTTCCAAGTCCTGTAAACGCTTTTCACCTGATTCCGGACATTTTGGACATCCTTTCCTGTACGTTCTTCCGTCGTACGTAAAACCACAAGTCGTACATACCGCCATGAGGAGTAGTAGTACCCACCGCACTAATGCGGACCAGCGCGACATTGCGAGGATAGTAAGGGGTACGTCCGAACAGAAAAAATTTCGGCAGGTGAGTGACGCTTGTAGGTTCGCGCTCCTCATACCTGACTCTGGTGGCGCTTGGTGGCGCTAATAGGATAGGGCCGTCAGTGGCGCCATCTCTATTTTATAGTAAGATATACCCCGTCTGTGTATATCTGTACAATATATATATATATATATATATTTTATTATGTACTGTAAAAGGGTACAAAAGCGGCCTCTGCCTAGCAGTTATTCTGGCAGGTTATCACGATACAATCAAACTAGACAGGTTACTACAACTGTCCTCATCCAATACATATATACAAACAAGGATGATAAAGTATATATAATATGTTGTATGGGTTTGATGTGATGAGATGAAAGAATTATATGTATACACCCGGCGTATATAGGTATGATTTTGCGTATCCAAGTTAGTCCTATTTTCTGTTGTGTATACGCCTCATCTATTGACATGTAAAATGTATATGACCCACGTATACATGTCCCGCACACAATATTTCTCTTCATATACGCTTTGCAGTAAATACAGCAATTACGCTGACGTATAGAAGAGGATATGAGTCAACATACAGCCAATACATGCACTTAAGCGATGGCATATATATGAATAACCTGATGGTTTATGCGCAGTGCAACTAATATAATAAATCTTTATGAGCCAAATTTTGGTAAGCTCAGTAAATTTCAGTAAGCAACAACTTCTGAATTTTTTTTTCAATTCTGTTTTTATCTCTGTCCTACAAATATATTTATTTATTTTTTTAAATATTTCATTGAATCTGAAAAAGCAGCATCAGGCATCACATTTATCAAAAGCATATCCTACAATTCATGGTTGCGCCACCTCTTCAATATTGTCAATAATTGTCAAAACTGGTTCCTTGAGATTCACTATACTTCCAAATGAGTAGATATAACGTTTTTGTTCAGTTTATAATTATATAGTTTTGTCTAATAAAATAGTCTAATTTACAATTTATATGGGAATGTACTGAAAAATATTGTTCTCTTTAATTCTCCCCCAAAAAAGGACAGTTTTAGAAATGAAACATGCAGTATTATACATCTATTATATTTTCCAAATGACAATATCTAAAAATCAACTTTTTAGAACTTGTATCTATCAAAATATCATTCTCTAAATCAAAATCAAACACAGTGACCCCAATTTTTAATTTAGATATGTGTTCTATAATACCTTGAGCTCATCTTATTCAACTTTCAAGAAAATGACATTGGCTTTAATTTTCAAGGCAGCTTGTCTGATTTACCCTTGATACTGACCCATCATGATAAGCTTGACAAGTTGATAAGAACAGAATGGAAATAAGGTATGTATCTTTATCTCACCCTGCCTTTTTTCCTCGAATGACTTAACATTGAGGACTAGTATACAATGCGCATCAAGTATTTAGAAAAAAATCTCAATTAGGTATGTCACAAAGGTTGGCCCATTTGTCAATGTGAAGGGTTAGATAAATTCAGAAACATATTCAAGTTTAAGGTCAGAGCTCGATCTGATCGAGTTTGAATCCCTACATAATTCATGCGGCTTTGCCTTGTGAGTTACTAGGTAATTCAAACTCGATTGGATACGAGCTCTGATCCTAAACCTTCATAGGTTTCCTATAAGATATTTAACATCTTGAAGAGTAACTAAGCTAAAACTAATTAGCATTACTAATAATATCCTGGTTAGCAGTCCAGGTTTGATTTGTTAAATGTCTCAATAATCGTATTGACATATTGATTTTTTAGACCTACCAGTTTGATGGCGCCAACTCTTCGCAGGTGAATAAACTGCAGCGACTCCAAAACAGGGGCCTGAGGGTAATATTGAAGACTAATGTTAGGGACTATAGTACAGATTACCTGCATACTAAGTGTAATGTTGAAATGCTACAGTATAGGAGAAATTTACAACTCATGAGGTTTTTCTATAAGTTGTCTAAGAACCAAGATAACATTGTCACCACACAAAGAGGAACTCGTAGTGATAGGAAGGTACGATTTAAGGAGTATCGTTTTAAAACGGCAGGGTACAAGCAGAGCCCAACGTATAGAGGCGCCAAACTCTGGAACAAGATCAGTGAAGAAACACAGAAGGCCGCTACGAAAAAGCTTTTCAAACAGAAAATACGACAGGAACTACCACGCATCACGTTCCAATAGTGTATTGTAAAATGCCATAAGCCAATACCACACTTATGGAGTGACAGGCATTCGACAGACTGAGTAGTATTATACCAAAGTGTATGCCTGACTCCCATTTTGTCTAATCACTAACAAGAACAATCTTTTCATCCTCCTCATCACTATTCATCTAATGTAAATGTATCATGTTCTGCTTACCGTTTACACGCGTACCTTGTTTCATGGAAGAACTGTTTTCAACAGAATGAAATAAAACTTTTAAAAAAAAATTAAAAAAATCTTATCATGTGTGATGATGGTGTGAAGCCGATGAGCTATTGTCAACACTGTGGCATCTTTGAACTCTTTGAGAAGGGTTTCTTGAATGATGGCATCAGTAGTTTTAATTGGATGAAAAAGCAAAAGGCCATTGACATAGATAAGTATATACAACAAACATACTTTTGTCTTTCTCCTATACAGTAGAGTAACATCTTCATGTGAAGAAAGAACTATGACATACTTTTTGTGGCTTTACTTTCAAAAACTATTTGAAATTCAGTTCTATTTACTTTTTATGGCATAATGCAATACAAGAATGAACTGAAATGTTCTTTTATCAGGTTACCTATTGTCAACATTGGCAGTGGCTTCATCGACAATGATGATCCTAGTGTGTCTTAGCAGAGCCCGAGCTAGACTGTGCTAAAGGATGTATTGTAGATTATAGTTTTTGCTTAGTAGTAGACACAAATACCCACATACCTGTATCCGATTGTTGTAAAGAAGGTTGTAACTGTTCTTTTTACATTAATTCGGTTCCTATACAACTCAAGCCCTGTGTATGGGCTTCCCTGGTAAAAGAGATTGTTTAACAGGAGTATGTAGGGGGTTTCATATTGTCGACTCAAGATCGAGTACAACTGGATCCACAGGCTTACTAGCCAGGCACCAACTGGGTTGAACACTATGGATAGTAGATATGGATAAAACACCCCACCTGAATGCCACGTAAAAAAAAAAATTTCAACTGAACGCGTTCACAGATCCCGCTAGATCACGTAACGCACACACGCGAAAGAATTTTAACCTAAAATGATCCTACTCTGGGGTTTATCCAAGCGATGTAAGTGACTGGGACACCGACCTTGGGTAGCACCAGTGTGAACCACACATCTCAGTGCGGTTGACAGCAACATAAAAAAGAAAAAAATACAGCCAATCATAGCCTGATGAGATTTTTCGAAACTGCTGGTAAGGGGGGGAGGCCCAAAACAAGCCTCTCTCATCAAAATACAACCCCCACACTTCTTTTATAGTCAGGGATATGGCAAGCCAAAAATGCAGTTTCGTGGCAAACTCTTGTAAACACCCTGGAGTATGGCTTATTAGGGGTAACTTGTGCTGACTTTTTCAGTTCTGATAATGTTTTTGCTCTAAAAGTGGACATTCTATGTGAAAATTCTATTTCCATGGCAACCACAGAAATTCAAATGTCTTGGCCTTATTTTGATGTTAGACTGGATATTCAAAGAAAAACTCTACCAAAATAGAATTTTCTATTGCTATTTCAGGAGACTATGGTGATATATAAAATTTGAGTGAGCTGATTCATGGGAACTAGTTGTGTGGTTACCATGGCAACCAATTACATGAAAATTTGCCAGTTAACCCATATAAGCCTATTCTCTTATATTCCATGCCATAGGTTGTGCAGAAGATGATGACCTATTGAACATATCTTGATATCACAAATAGGATAGGCCTCTATAGAAATTTTTTAAATTCTAAAATAGAGCATCGGAATGTTACCATGACAACGGATAGCTAGCAACTTTCTAGTGAGGTTCAAAAACTAGTCTTTCTTGCTACAGCAACAGGAATTCTATGCAATAGCACAAAGGAATCCTCCATCTCTGACTGAAATTCACCAATTGTAATATCTGAATATAAAATATGTTTTATAATGTTTAAAATGTGCAATTGGCTGAATTAAACAATTGGTTACCATGGTAACCAATTCAGTCAAATCGGTCTATTAGTATATAATTTGTCCCTTTTCCATTGATGTGGATGACATTATGTGCATAAAATAAAGAGTTTTTATAAATCTTTTAATACAGTTCATCAAGGTAGCCCTGGTAGATAGGGTGTGTGCTCCAAAATAGAATGTCAGTATGTTACCATGGCAACAGGTAACATGGAAACGCTATTTCAGGTCTCAAAAGTGACTCATTATTGTGTTGATTAAGAACTATAGTGCAAACAAGACAGCAGGATTAGTGTCCATTTTGCCTCTTAAAATTTCAAATTATTGTAATATGAACTGTGTATTGCCAAATTATAAAAGATTTGATAACTGTAAATGATTATGACAATTTCTTGAGCATACTTCAAAACCTCCTTTGTATATTTCAGTTCTTTTTAGACGAAGATGATCAGTCAGAAAATAAGCTGTTTCTCCAAATTGTTATACCCAATACCAAACAAAAATTCATTTCTACCATATTTACTGCTTTATGAATCCAATCATAAGGGTAGTTGAATACATTAAAATCAAAGTGATCATAGCATCATAGATATTCAACATACTAACTTTTCTTTCTGATCCACATATTCATATATATACAACGTGTTATATTTTTATTACCGTCACTTAAATCATATAGCAGAAGAAAGAAATGTCAAAGTTACTCATAGTTCCCACTGGTAATTCATAAACTGTGTAAAGATGTTGGGTCGCTAATAATCTTTCATGTATGCCACAGTATGATAATGAGGTTAATATACTATAGTAAATTGTCAAAAAGGTGAAGGGGGCTTTGTAGATCATTTAACAACCAGTCTTCCCTCTTTCCTTTCCCACCCATACTTAACTGGATCAGGCAATATGGCCATAGCCCTAAGTGCATATCGGCTGATTATAGCATAGTACTGTGCCCTTAGCAGGTGGTGTTTCAATGCATCTCTTGTTGGTGGCAACTTTGCAAGGGGCACATCAGGATTCTTCTCCCACAACTCATAACGGATGGTAGAAAGGGCTTTACCCTTCCTGCCATAAAGTGACAACACCAAATCTTCGATGACATTCAGAATAGTCAGAGTTATTTTGAGCCCAGATCCAAGTTATGCAAATATTTCCATTACCCTTTCTGACTTAAGAAGTAACTTCAGAGGTGTAAGTTTTCCCTTGCCATAGAAGCTGCTTGTGATATCAGTTCCTGTAAATGCATGGACTGCTGGCAAAATAGCACAAGTTTTAGCCCCTAGTTCATCTGCAATTGCCTTTATGTTGACAATATACGTTTCCCTCTTTTGACATATAGGTGCCCATCAAAACTATACTCATGGTGAATAGCTAAAACAAGAACATCTGTGTCATCAGACATAATTACTGCATGATAGCCCTGATTAACAGCATGTTTTGCATGTAATATGCACTTGAAATCAGCCTCATCATATGCATTCTTTAGTTTGGGAATTTCTTCACATGTTGTGGTACCATCTGTACATTTTATCCTCATGCAGTGTCCATTGTGATTTACATATAGCTCCCTTCCTTGCAGAATAGCTCCACTTTCCTGTCTGCTCCAATTCTTGATTAGCATTTCCGCAATGTTATCCTTGTTCTCTCCATGTTGTATAACAGAAGCCCAGTCTGATGGAACAAGTTGCTTGTCTGATCGTATCAACACTTTTGAGGTGACCTTGCCATTCTCTCTTGCTTTTGTTTCCAGTCCTTTGGGTGTCATTTCTTGGAGGGCATACTCATCACAGACAAAGTATATTCTGAGCACAGACTTATCCTGAAGAATGCATCTTAGGATCAACCACGACAGGTCTTCATATGTCACTTTTCCTTTGACAACTGTAGAATGAAGAACCATGCCTGCATCATAGATTGCTGCACGAGGTCTCAAAGCACTGATTTCATTTACACTCATCCCTGCTTCTTCTAGCCTCAAGCCAAGCCTACTCTTCTGAGTTTTCATTAAGTTCCCATTGTTCCTTGCTAGTGATCTTGGAAAGTGTGACAGTTCATACTTGAAAACTTCACATGCAGGAACCTTCTTCACATGTGCCAGTGCTAAGGTATGGTGAAGAACAGAAGGGCCTGTTGTCTCTTTGCTTGGCATCTTTTGTTCACTTTTCATGTCAGCAAATGTGAGTAATTTCATCTTTTTCAATGTTGCATAGAAATTTACCTTGGTTGTTTTCAAACGATCCAGAATGAACTCTTTCTCTTTTTCCTTTCCTCTTTCAACAGCAGTAAGCAAATCACCTGTGACATTTTTGTTTGCAATTTGCCCTGATTACAAATGTACAATGCCATTTTTTTCCTCAACAGTAAATGGGTTGCCCCAGTTCTCAAGAAGATCACACCCATTATCCACTAGTTCATTGTCTTTTGTTATACGTGTAGTACTACAATCTTTGTGTTGATATTCTTCTGTGATGCCTAGTTCATCAAAGAACAAAGTGCAGATGTTGCCGTTTTGTGGCCCTGTGTGAAGCCATTTTGCAACACTCTTTGGTTGGTTACTGTAGCCGATTATTCCTCCTTTTGTTTTTGAGGCTCTGTTAATTGTTTCTTCGGTGGTTTTGTACATATCGGTATGACTCTTTGTCCTTCCCACACTGAAACCACCATTGACCATATGCTCATATGCTGAAGGGTGCTTGTTCTTCAAATCGTCCATGTCACATTTGTAAACAGTGCTGTATTTGGCATAATTGTGATGGTCATATGCAAAAAAATAGGGAATCATTTCCGAGAGGGCACTGAGGTGGAGATGAAAGTTGTTGTCTCTTGTTGCCCTCTCCATTGCGAGAAGTACTTTTACTGCATCAAGGAAAGAATACCAGAAATTGGCATTCTCCGATTCTAGTGTGCAGCTGAAGGATTGATATAGTTCCAGAACTATAACCAGATCACTGTGGCCATTTTCCCCAACATCTCTGCAGACATTTTTGATGAATGCTAGATCTTCTGAGTTGCAAGACTCTAAAAATGCCTGCCAGTGAGCAGGGAACATGATCTCTGATGCAAACTTGAGAGCACGCATCCCCCTTTTATATTGTTTTCCAGAAAGCAGACTATCAACTGATCCATCAGCAACAATTTCAGACTCCACAAGTAGATTTCTAAGTCCAGCTGAGCCAAATCGTTTTCCTATTACGCCCATAAAGTTCATCTTCAGATGAAATACACCCAATCTGAATATGATGTTACCAAACAGTTCTGTGTGCTTCCAAATTAAGCACAAGGCCCTCCAATAGATACCCTCATCCACAGTCACTGATATTGTTTCCTGGCCTAGCTGCTGTGATATGTTCTTTGCTGTGCATAACATTGTGTTGATACATGCAAAGGATGTTGGACTGGCATTTATGATTGGTAAATACCCAATAGTATTGGCTTCTGCATTGTCTGCCCGTTGTGAATAGAACCCTGACCAAGATGGTGTGTCATTGGTTTCTATCCTCTGTATCATCCACATTAGGTCAGCAGTGTATTATAGTTTCATTTCTTTCTTGTTACCTTCCAAATATACATTGATATTCTGGCCATAAACTGATGGGGGATTGTCTGGTCGCTTTTCTAATGTATATTCCTTTACAGAAATAGTCAGTTTGTCCAGGTCTGTCTTCGACAAGGCTTTGATTTCCTTGGTACATGGAGGAACAGCACAGGAATGAATTTTGGCTTGTACTGCTATTCCTGTTGTTACATGAGAAGTTCCTTTTCCATCCAGTGTTTCTTCCTGTATGTCATTATTGTCAAACACCAAGTCTGTCATAACCCCTTGTTGCAGACCATCTGGTATAACAGTGCCTATGCGGTAGAATTTCTCTGCAAGCATAAGATTTCTCATCTCTTGTAGCTGTGGATAGGAGATGCAATGGCCTAGTTTATTGAGGGAGGTGATTAACTTCTTACACCCAGTGAGTGACTTTGTAGCAACCGCTAATTTGATATGTTTTGGAGTTCTTATCTGTCCATTGGTTGATATGTATATCACATCTTGAGCCAATGCTGATATCTTTGCTGGATTTGAAGCAGTAAGTTTCTGTTGACTGATTTCTTCATTTGATGTTGTGATCCAAACAAGTGCATTGTGGAGAAGAGCTGGAATTAGTGATTCACTTGTAGACTCCCTAAGTTCGTCCATTCTTGCAGGCCATGAGACTCTTTGATCTGTATCAAGAATTTTCTGTCTCAATATTTTACAAGCCTCAAAGATAATCTTCACATCTGCTCTTTCTGTCTGTTGGTTCAGGATCACATTGATGTACAATGTTTCCTGGTCATTGTCCTGTATTTCCTCTTCACAAGATGTTTTATCTCCTCCAGCATCTATTTCTGCTGCCGTTCTTAGCATCTTATCTATAGAAAGGTCTGATGAGTACACCAAATCAGATTTATTCCTTTGGGCTCTTGATTCAAATCGGACTGAATCACCAAAATGCATTGAAAGTTTTTCCTTTAAGTAAAAACTTCTAGTGTCAGGTTTTTCTCTCTTATACATCTCCATGAGTGCAGTTAATTCTGTTATATGACCTTTGTCAATGACTTCAGTCTCCACATAACTTCAAAGATTAGCAAAGCTGTCCTCTTCCACTTGAACTGCAGTATTTTTGAATAACCTGTCATGCTGTGATTGAATAGCAGACAGACAACCTGCATGATACTTCCCCATCTGCAAGACATAAGTGTCGTTCAAACGCAGGATAATATTGCCTCTGTTGAGAGAAATTGCATAGTGAAGTATATTCTGCCTTGTTGACTCTTCTGACAGTTGTCTCAGCTTGATTAGTGTATGTATGTGTATATATTAGAAGGAATGGTTGCCATAGCAACAAAAAATGGAATTTAAACTATTCTGACTTTCTAAATGAAATTTGGATACTTTATTTCTGTTTAAATAGAAAAATATAGTGCAACGGTTTGGAAAGGATTTGAAATAGTATAATCTGTATTTATCTTAAATGTTTATGAATTTTTATGACCTTTGACCTTCAATGGAACCTACAAAAACACTATATGGAATTTTTCTAGAAAAAAATCAATGCTTGAACCCAAAAGCCAATGTCTCACTTAATAAGAATACCAAATTTCATTATTATACCTTAAATATACCCAGAGCAGCTCACTACAAATATAAGTAGTCAAAAACCATAATTCCAAGTAATCTAAACTATTAGATATAATTGTAAAAAAACAAAATTCACCTAATATCACTCACAAAATGACATTGCAACTAGAATATCATCTATTTTCTTCAAAAATACCATCAACCTATCTACAATGTAGAACAAAAACGTATCTATGATAGATACAGTTCTTGAAATATGCATTTAAAAGTATCTTAGATATATCTAGTTATAATTTGTAACATTTACCTACAACTGCAATGTCAGGTCCTCAGTTGCTCCTCTTCATTTGAAAAGCTTCTGGTATCCAGGAAATAGGAAGAGACTTGGTAACGAAATACAAATCCCCTAGTGGTCTCTTTTAGAACTAGAACCTGGGGGAGTGCCTTTTACAAGAAAATCAGATACCTTTGTCAATATTTTTTTGTTTCACCATCTTCTACTAAGCCAATTAGAAGTTTTGCCTGATGATACTTTAGACCATTATATTGTTGATATCCATAGAGTGATTAATTGGATGCCTCATGCAATGGAATGTTACCATGGTAACCGACCATGTGTGGTTCATTCTGTTGAAACCAACTATATCTTATATACAGTCTGATGAAGGGATCATTTTAAGAGGCAAAATGGACACTAATCCTGCCGTCTTGTTTGCACTATAGTTCTTAATCAACACAATAATGAGTCACTTTTGAGACCTGAAATAGCGTTTCCATGTTACCTGTTGCCATGGTAACATACTGACATTCTATTTTGGAGCACACACCATATCTACCAGGGCTACCTTGATGAACTGTATTAAAAGATTTATAAAAACTCTTTATTTTATGCACATAATGTCATCCACATCAATGGAAAAGGGACAAATTATATACTAATAGACCGATTTGACTGAATTGGTTACCATGGTAACCAATTGTTTAATTCAGCCAATTGCACATTTTAAACATTATAAAACATATTTTATATTCGGATATTACAATTGGTGAATTTCAGTCAGAGATGGAGGATTCCTTTGTGCTATTGCATAGAATTCCTATTGCTGTAGCAAGAAAGACTAGTTTTTGAACCTCACTAGACAGTTGCTAGCTATCCGTTGTCATGGTAACATCTGATGTTCTATTTTAGAATTTAAAAAATTTCTATAGAGGCCTATCCTATTTGTGATATCAAGATATGTTCAATAGGTCATCATCTTCTGCACAACCTATGGCATGGAATATAAGAGAATAGGCTTATATGGGTTAACTGGCCAATTTTCATGTAATTGGTTGCCATGGTAACCACACAACTAGTTCCCATGAATCAGCTCACTCAAATTTTATATATCACCATAGTCTCCTGAAATAGCAATAGAAAATTCCATTTTGGTAGAGTTTTTCTTTGAATATCCAGTCTAACATCAAAATAAGGCCAAGACATTTGAATTTCTGTGGTTGCCATGGAAACAGAATTTTCACATAGAATGTCCACTTTTAGAGCAAAAACATTATCAGAACTGAAAAAGTCAGCACAAGTGACCCCTAATAAGCCATACTCCAGGGTGTTTACTGCATTTCTAGGCCTCTTTTCAGGTTCATATCCCTAACTATTAAGGTTCATTCAAACACAGAGGGCAGTACTTACCTGTACAAGTACACTACACACACTACAGAGGGCACAACCAACCCCTAACCACAAACACATACACATCAGAGCACGCCTCCGCCAGAGGAGGTGTGAAGCGCAGCGCCCCCTATAGGGACTTGGGTCATATATACGAGCGCAGCTGCCTCACAGCACCACTTTCAAACATGCCAGCAAGAGGGAAGGAGCTATGAGAAAAGCCCACACCAAAACATGCAAAATGCAAATAGCTCTTGTGTCATGAATAATAGGCCGATTTTGATAAACAAAACATTGTTAGAAACCTAAGACATGGGCCTATTTAGTGATATACCTGTGATATGGTTAAGTTTCCTTCTCGTATGTTGAACATTGGAATTTGTGAGAAATAAGGCTGTATTCCACAACACAAAACAACCATAAAATGTGGAGCTCTATTGAGCTCTATTGTGGTTTGGAATAAATTAGATGCCACTCTATGAATATCTGAAAAGATTTTTGATAGAGCTCTAACAGATTGTATGTAGTAGCTGTTCATAATTTGCCCATTTTTGCAATATTTTCGTATAGGAATCTGCTTCAGCTGTCATTTAAGTCAAGGTCGATTTACATAATTTCTAAATAATGACACTCCTAAAACAAGAATTAGAGCAATAAAACAAAGTAGTATGGACCTTTTGGTGGCGAATCCTCATCTAGAAACACTCTAAAACGTCTGTATAACTGATTCTGTGTGAGTTACATAGCAGCCTGTCAGAGCATTCGTGGTGCTTTGTTTTGGCTCTGAATTATCGCTCAAAACAATAGGGGGCGCTGCGCTTCTCACCTCCTCTGCGCCTCCGCTAACTTATGCGGCGACCTTGACAGAAGAGTACAATGGTGGATTCAATTCACGCGGGAAGACTTAACAGGTACATATTCTCACCCCTACACCCCTACACAGGGTACACAGGGTACACAGTCGCCGACTCAGGGTACTTCCCTGTGTGAATAGGTGTAATTCAGGACCACTTCTTTGTTAGGGATGACTGTCACCGACAATTTCAAGGAAAAAGACTTGTCTCACCAAAATAGACCTCTATAATTCAGACGAGGTGATGGCATTCCAGTACCAAATCTCAACAGGATTTGTCTCACACAAATTCTCTGTAAAGTACCGTGTGAATCCCTCTTTAGAACAATACCAATTGATAATTGGCCAGCTAGTCTATACGCCTGACATGAATCTGGATTTGACCTATATGATATTTGAAGCGTTGTTACCTTATACATGTGTGCGAATGATACAGTGATACACTGAATGGTAATATTAAGTGTTATTAGAGTATGCTTGCACGCCCTATAAAACATCGTTAGAGTGGTCACATTGCACCTCTAGCGTGCTTCCAGAAAACTATCCCTTCACTATATCTGTGTGCTATCCACTGTGAGAACAGAGCAGGGTGCCAGTGTCTCAGGGTCTTGGAGGCGTGCCAAGCTGACCATGACCAATCAATCAAGACCAAAATGCTTCAACACCCACTGGTGCTTGATATGTTTGGATCCAAGATAGGCAGTTGTAGAAATGACAGGTAAACTAGGTGCAACTGCAAGTGAGTTGCAGAAAACCATCCATTGTTGAAATATAACACAAACCTTTTAATTGCTTCATTTATAATTGCTTAGTCATTCATCAATGATGAACATACCATTTACGCCTAGTTTGATATGTGTTTAGTTCGGGGACTGTAGGGGTCTGTAGGGGTATGGTAGGGGTCTGTAGGGGTATGTATGGGTATGTAGGGATATGTAGGGGTCTGTAGGGGTCTGTAGGGGTATGTAGGGGTATGTAGGGTATGATAGGGGTCTGTAGGGGTAGGGTAGGGGTCTGTAGGGGTATATAGGGGTATGGTAGGGGTCTGTAGGGATATGCAGGGGTCTGTAGGGGTATGTAGGGGTATGGTAGGGGTCTGTAGGGGTATGTACGGGTCTGTAGGGGTTTATAGGGGTATGGTAGGGGTCTGTAGGGGTATGCAGGGGTCTGTAGGGGTATGTAGGGGTATTTAGGGGTCTGTAGGGGTATGTAGGGGTCTGTAGGGGTATGTAGGGGTCTGTAGGGGTCTGTAGGGGTATGTAGGGGTATGTAGGGTATGGTAGGGGTATGTATGGGTATGTAGGGGTATGTAGGGGTATGAAGGGATATGTAGGGGTCTGTAGGGGTCTGTAGGGGTATGTAGGGGTATGAAGGGGTATGTAGGGGTCTGTAGGGGTATGTAGGGGTATGATAGGGGTCTGTAGGGGTATGCAGGGGTATGTAGGGGTCTGTAGGGGTATGTAGGGGTATGGTAGGGGTATGTAGGGGTCTGTAGGGTATGTAGGGTATGTAGGGGTATGTAGGGGTCTGTAGGGGTATGTAGGGGTCTGTAGGGGTATGTAGGGGTCTGTAGGGGTATGTAGGGGTCTGTAGGGGTATGTAGGGGTCTGTAGGGGTCTGTAGGGGTCTGTAGGGGTATGTAGGGGTCTGTAGGGGTATGTAGGGGTCTGTAGGGGTCTGTAGGGGTATGTAAGGGTATGTAGGGGTATGTAGGGTATGTAGGGGTATGTAGGGGTATGTAGGGGTATGGTAGGGGTATGTAGGGGTATGTAGGGGTATGGTAGGGGTCTGTAGGGGTATGTAGGGGTCTGTAGGGGTATGTAGGGGTCTGTAGGGTATGTAGGGGTATGTAGGGGTATGTAGGGGTCTGTAGGGGTATGGTAGGGGTATGTAGGGGTCTGTAGGGGTATGTAGGGGTATGTAGGGGTATGGTAGGGGTATGTAGGGGTATGTAGGGGTCTGTAGGGGTCTGTAGGGGTCTGTAGGGGTCTGTAGGGGTCTATAGGGTATGGTAGGGATATGTAGAGGTCTGTAGGGGTATGTAGGGGTCTGTAGGGGTCTGTAGGGGTATGTAGGGGTCTGTAGGGTATGTAGGGGTATGTAGGGGTCTGTAGGGGTCTGTAGGGGTCTGTAGGGGTCTGTAGGGGTCTGTAGGGGTCTGTAGGGGTATGTAGGGGTCTGTAGGGGTATGGTAGGGGTATGTAGGGGTCTGTAGGGGTCTGTAGGGGTATGTAGGGGTATGTAGGGGTATGTAGGGGTATGTAGGGGTATGTAGGGGTATGTAGGGGTATGGTAGGGGTATGTAGGGGTATGTAGGGGTCTGTAGGGGTATGTAGGGGTCTGTAGGGTATGTAGGGTATGTAGGGGTATGTAGGGGTCTGTAGGGGTCTGTAGGGATATGTAGGGGTCTGTAGGGGTCTGTAGGGGTCTGTAGGGGTCTGTAGGGTATGGTAGGGATATGTAGGGGTCTGTAGGGGTATGTAGGGGTCTGTAGGGGTCTGTATAGGGGTCTGTAGGGGTATGTAGGGGTATGTAAGGGTATGTAGGGGTATGGTAGGGGTATGTAGGGGTATGCAGGGGTATGGTAGGGGTCTGTAGGGGTATGTAGGGGTATGTAGGGGTATGTAGGGGTATGGTAGGGGTATGTAGGGGTATGCAGGGGTATGGTAGGGGTCTGTAGGGGTATGTAGGGGTATGTAGGGGTATGTAGGGGTATGTAGGGGTATGCAGGGGTATGGTAGGGGTCTGTAGGGGTATGTAGGGGTCTGTAGGGGTATGTAGGGGTCTGTAGGGTATGTAGGGGTATGTAGGGGTATGTAGGGGTATGGTAGGGGTATGTAGGGGTATGCAGGGGTATGGTAGGGGTCTGTAGGGGTATGTAGGGGTATGTAGGGGTATGTAGGGGTCTGTAGGGTATGTAGGGGTATGTAGGGGTATGTAGGGGTATGTAGGGGTCTGTAGGGGTATGGTAGGGGTATGTAGGGGTCTGTAGGGGTCTGTAGGGGTATGTAGGGGTATGTAGGGGTATGTAGGGGTATGTAGGGGTATGTAGGGGTATGGTAGGGGTATGTAGGGGTATGTAGGGGTCTGTAGGGGTCTGTAGGGGTCTGTAGGGGTCTGTAGGGGTCTATAGGGTATGGTAGGGATATGTAGGGGTCTGTAGGGGTATGTAGGGGTCTGTAGGGGTATGTAGGGGTATGTAGGGGTCTGTAGGGTATGTAGGGGTCTGTAGGGGTATGGTAGGGGTCTTTAGGGGTCTGTAGGGGTCTGTAGGGGTATGTAGGGGTATGTAGGGGTATGTAGGGGTATGTAGGGGTATGGTAGGGGTATGTAGGGGTATGTAGGGGTCTGTAGGGGTCTGTAGGGGTCTGTAGGGGTCTGTAGGGGTCTATAGGGTATGGTAGGGATATGTAGGGGTCTGTAGGGGTATGTAGGGGTATGTAGGGGTCTTAAGGGGTATGTAGGGGTCTGTAGGAATCTGTAGGGGTATGTAGGGGTATGTAGGGGTATGTAGGGGTCTGAAGGGGTATGTAGGGGTCTGTAGGGGTATGGTAGGGGTATGTAGGGGTCTGTAGGGGTCTGTAGGGGTATGTAGGGGTCTGTAGGGTAAATAGGGTATGTAGGGGTATGTAGGGGTATGTAGGGGTATGTAGGGGTATGTTAGGGGTATGTAGGGGTATGTAGGGGTACGGTAGGGGTCTGTAGGGGTATGTAGGGGTCTGTAGGGGTCTGTAGGGGTATGCAGGGGTCTGTAGGGGTATGTAGGGGTATGGTAGGGGTCGGTAGGGGTATGTAGGGGTCTGTAGGGGTATGTAGGGGTCTGTAGGGGTATTGTAGGGGTATGTAGGGGTATGTAGGGGTATGTAGGGGTATGTAGGGGTATGGTAGGGGTATGTAGGGGTCTGTAGGGGTATGTAGGGGTATGTAGGGGTCTGTAGGGGTATGTAGGGGTATGTAGGGGTCTGTAGGGGTCTGTAGGGGTCTGTAGGGGTCTGTAGCGGTCTGTAGGGGTATGTAGGGGTCTGTAGGAGTCTGTAGGGGTCTGTAGGGGTCTGTAGGGGTATGTAGGGGTATGTAGGGGTATGGAATGGGTATGGTAGGGGTCTGTAGGGGTATGTAGGGGTATGTAGGGTATGATAGGGGTATGTAGGGTATGTAGGGGTATGTAGGGGTCTGTAGGGAATTGTAGGGGTCTGTAGGGGTCTGTAGGGGTCTGTATGGGACTGTATGATCCTCGGAGTTGACTTTGCGCAATATCCTCGCAATACGCTCGAATATGCGTCAACTCCTTGGAGCATACGGCCACTTGAATCGAAACCCAGTCAATATTGTGTACGTCTCCCCTGCATTGGACTAATACATACACAATATTGACTGGTAACTCTGAGGAGCATACAACCACTTTTTTCTGAAACCAGTCTATATTGTATTTATTATCTACCTTTTTTGGACAAGTAAGGTTCTGATATTAGTTCATTTAGGTATGCAGTATTTTTCTGTACACACCGAGTGTTGCAGCACGGAGCATATCTGTATGCTCCAGGTATAGTGATACACACTCCCTATGTGTTTTCTATGGGACCTTTGTATTAGGTGAATATATCTGTATGCTCCGGGTATGGTGATACACACTCCTATGTGTTTTCTGTTGACACTATGTACTAAGTGGATGATGTGAGAGTAACATTGTGTAATATCACTATACAACAAGATATGACTATTAGAGCATGCTTACATGTGCTATATATGTCACCTATACAGGTTAGACACAGACTTCCAGCATACTGCATGGAAACTATCCCTTCTCTATCTGCATGCTATTCACTCTGATGTAAGAGTAACATTGTGTATTTTATTTTTTTTAATTTTTTTTTTTAGAAAGCAGCTTTTATTTCTAGAAAAATTATAAATAAGCTCAAGTGGGATACATCTAGATACCCTCATGAAAACTGTGGAGATTGTTTCACATTGTGTATTATTACTATAAACGAGATATAATTATCAGAGCATGCTTACACGCGCTATATACATCACCCATACAGGTTAGAGACAGACTTTGTGGCTAACAGAGGGTAAATTGCTGTTACTTACAGTTTGCAATCTCTTATTCATTCCTTCGCTCTTTTATCTAGCTCTAGTGCCTCTAATTTATGAGTGACCTCGACGTTCACTGGAGGTGGGAGGGTGCAAAGGCCAGAGCAGACGTTTGCTATGATGAAATTCAAACGCCGATATCTTCGGAACAATGTGGCCCATCTTCT
The DNA here is from genome assembly GCA_950022655.1 of Alentia gelatinosa. NCBI lineage: Eukaryota > Metazoa > Annelida > Polychaeta > Phyllodocida > Polynoidae > Alentia > Alentia gelatinosa. Next base: position 61,855,179 of record OX465587.1, on the reverse strand, counting down.
TCATATTTGGCACGATTATAGGTTATATGTCTCCCTTGTGTTAAAATTTCATTCTTAAATTCCTATGGAAAGCACAGGAAATCCTCTATATACACAAAGTGAGCTTTGATAGAGTCTGAGACAGTTCTATACTTGAGACACTTTTAGTGGTAATTGAACTCACCGCACAGAGACCGTGTCTATAGCAACGCCGCCATTTTGTGTCTTCCAAACAGTCTTCCAATCGCAGAGATGTCTTGAGGAATCGTTGGCCGATTATGTCATGACTGAAAAACAGGGCCCAGGCCTAGCAAGCAGGAGGCCAGCAAGCAAGTTTCCATGTACGTGACACCCCTCACCTCAAGGGCACTTGAGTCCCCTGGTGAAAATTCACTGTGGCTATGCCTCAGATTATGTACCTGGGCACCGTTTAACACGTTTTGGTCCCAGGATCATGCGAGCATTCTAAGACATATCTTAGGACGAAAGATCGTTCCCGTTTAACAAGTGGTGTCCCCCATAGAGAGAAAATTCCTGCATAATTAGTCTCCTAGGACTGAATTCGGTCTCAGGCTGGGACAAAACAGGTTGTAAGACAGTTGTGGGATCCCTGTGAAGGAGAATTCCTAAGAACTGTAGGTAGTGCCACATAGTGGGGGTTGTGGTAACTAATTTCATCATTTTTAATTCAATTGAATATTTGAAATATTTCCCATCTAAAACTGCCGTTTTGTATTACATACCATACTATACATATTTCCTCTAGTTAAATTGATGAATAAGGTTGTTATTTGTGATTTTAATCCTCTAAGACAGCTATATAGGTGTCCCCCATCTAGGACCCTTTTGGGTATGTGGCGGACAATTTGTAAGATGTGGGTCAAACTTGTTAAACACTTTTGGACAATCTGGCTAATGTCCTTGGCAAAGACAGTCCCTCGCTAAGATTGTCTTAGTAGTTAAATGCAAACTGTCCTGGACCTCTCTTACAGGCATAACTCTCCTAGGACCACATTGTTAAACTCCCCCCAGGTGTCTCCTTCCATGTGAATCAAATTGGCCAATTTGCCTTGAGACTGGCAAAGGCACTTTGCCATTAGAGATTGTACCAAAGGAGAATTGTCTGAGACCAGGGGAATCATGTGGAGAACACCCTGCAATTGGTTGGACGTTATATATTTACTATATATACCCAAAATTTAAAAAAAAAATCATTAATTTAATTTTTAACAACCGATATGTTAATAAACGTGTCTGGCAAGGTGGTCCGTATTTTAGTGTACAGACCAGTGGTCCGTACAGTATTTTTACGTTATATGTCAAAACGGTACATATTTACAGTAAATACAACATGGGTATATAGTAAAGTACCCAAACTATGTGTTTACTCATGGATACAAAGCATAGCATGATACATAGTGTTGCAAATATATTTACTCATTGACATTATCATTTACAATTATTATTATTATTATTATATAACTATGCACAAACTCTGTGTACATACTCACTACTGCCGGGGGTGTAGTATTCATGCGTCAAGGACTAGCTATCACTGCATGCTAAACAAAATTATGTAGTGGTCTCCGGCTGTGGCCTCATGGAGGACTCCCTACCCTTGGAGAGGTTGTATTCTCCCCTCCAGCGATATGTATGATTTGTTTGTACAGCATCTATGTGTCATGTTTGAGCTTAGCATGCGCCAGATGTTGTTCAGGGCTGAGCCATCAGCACATAGTACATGTCAGACTTTGACATTTATTACCCACCTATTATAATATACCTATGGCCGTATGAACCACACATACTGCCCGCTGCTACCCATGACGTATGTATAGCCGTACGTCACACTGTGACGTACGGGGTATGTGATCACGTGACTAGCTATAATTTTGCCATTTTTAGGTATATAATAATACGAAAACGGGCTGACTGTCTTCGTACGTCAAAATACTTGGTGAAATTATCAATCAGATACATCCATCTGCCTTCGGCATAGGAACTAATTTATATAAACAATGCACAGCGCTTGGGTCAAATTTCTATTCATTTATAAGATTTTTTTCGTAATGATTAGTCGAAAGGTGAGTAATAAATACAACATTACCATGATTTCGTTCTGTGTGGCTGTATTCTCCTTGTAGTTGACACTACATAATACACCTCGCTATTGCTAGGAGTTTTACTACGTGTCAACTACGCGGAGAATACGGCCACTCTGATCGAAATCATTGTAATATTGTATATTTATCCACCGGGAAAATGTCAAGGCCTAGCTATCATTGCATGCTAAAAGTAAATGGTGAGTTTGATTCACATGGAAAGACACACCTGGTACATGGTCTCAGACACAATCCCAGTGAACACTCACCATGGGACTCAAGTGTCTTGAGGTGAATAATGCTAAAACATTACCTTGTTTCTGGCCTCTCATGGTTAGATACTTAGTCGGAGACTCAGCAGAGGGTCTGTTTGTCTCATCAAAACGCCTCTGTAAATTCTAAACATGCTTAAAATCAAAATCTCATTTGAATCTGTATTTCTCAATTTCTAGATTACTGGTGATAGATGTAAATCTATTTCCAATTTGCCTAATTTTTTTTTTCATTTGAATATATACCTTGTTAAATGTAACCTTTTCTAACAATTTGCATCTGAAATATATTTTCTCAGAAAAATGAAGCCCTACATTTCAGACAAAGAGATTGTGTTCCAGAACAGAATCTCAGTAGTCTTTGTCCCAGACATATACCCTGTGAGGTACATGAATCCAACCATGTGAAGAATTCCACTTGATAAAAGTATAAGAATGACGTTAGCAGTTAACTGGGAATCAGAGTGGAACAGAATGCATACAGGACAGACGGGGGCTCACTGTAGAGTGTAGAGGAGGGATACATAGGGAGGAAGTTCTCTCAAATCGAAGACGCTTCATAAACGAGTGAAGGAGTCTATATGACTACGACACTGCAAACTGTAAGTGACAACAATTTATCCTCTGTTAGCCACTAAGATGCTGCTGCGATATGTGTTTCTTTCTTGTAAACCTTTGATTCAGTTCTGTTCCATTAAGGGGGTGCGTCCACCAACCACGACAAGGCTGCGACAACGGCTTTCCGACAGGGTCCACGACAGCTCTACGATTGGAAGCCTTGTCGTAGCCTTGTCGTGGTTGGTGGACCACAGTTCCCGACAAGAGGCTACGACAAGGCCACGACAGGCTGCGACATGAAGCTTGTCGGGGGCCTGTCAGGGGCCTTCCGACAAGGTTACGACAAAATCGAACATGTTCGATTTTGGAGCCGTGTCGTGGCGTGTCGGGAGGTTGTCGCAGAGGTCTACGATAGAATATTTAGGTGGAGCGTGGACGTCCCGACAGGCTGCGACAAGGGGTCACGACAGCCCCCTTTCTCACGACAAGGCTGCGACAAGGCTGCGATTGGAACTTTCTTGTCGGCGCGTGTCGCAGCCCTGTCGTGGTTGGTGGACACACCCCCTAATAGTTCTTCCAGTCAATCAATGGAGACTTACATCGAGATTTAGGAAGAGTATACGAGTATAAGTCAGTGAGGGCGCGGCATCTTTGACATGTGCTCCTGACGTCACGCCACCACACGTGCTGCAGGACTTGAAAGGACATTTGATGTTTTCAGAATTAAGAGAGAATTGTAGCTTTATTTTGCTTCTCTCGGCAAGGGCGCGCCCCGGAATGGCACCACTTCGAACAAAGGTCACCGGGACCACACAGACCGCCACAAAGTCTCCGGCAAAGGGTTCACTGGAGGAGAGGGTCGAGAAGAAGATTTCGGGGGGACATCAAAGGGATCAAACTGGCACTGGCGGCTGTTGTCCAGGCTGCTCGCGCTAACAAATTTCTGTCTGAAGGCCCAAGTACTCGCTCGACAGCTCCACAATCTATGAAAAAACTCGTTCGGAGAATGAATCGCTTGGGAACGAGAGTTTTCAAGGTGGAGCGGCATCCCCTCAAGGTTTGATCATGCCTGTCTCAAGCCTTGCGGTGGATCTCTGCGCCTCAGGGCCTAGCGCAGTGGCCTATGGAGCCTACGGCGGGATAGCCTAAGGAGACAATCAGATTACCTCACAAGTCAACGCAAATTTAAACTTGTCAACTCACGTCTTGAGTGCTCAAGGTAAGAATCAGCCCCACCAGCATGTATTAAGGGGTCCGAAAACAGAAAAAGCTTCACTCGGCTCCGCATGGTGGACGACCAGCCGGTAGGAGCTCCAATTCGCCAGAAGCTTGTGCTCCATTTTAGAGGATGTGGTAGACTATCCCTAAGAACGAGTTCGCCACTGGTCCAAGGAGACTTTTTCCCGTATCTCAGAGGGGAGAATACGGGGTGGTGGGCAAACGAGGGAGCCATCCAGCATCTGCGTATGGCTATGAGTTGCGTGGAAGCGTTGCAACTCCCCCCCGCCATGACTCAGATCAACATAAGAAACAGGAAAATAAGCCCAGGCTTACAACTCGATTTCCTCCATGTCCAAGGTACAACGGAGCATCGGGGTGTCAGCTCCCCCCCCAGCATCTTCTGGATGGAGCCATAGTCAGGCCAACAGGCCACCAGGCCACATCTCAGGCCTATCGGGATAACCAACAGCCCTTTAGTAGGCGAGGCGGTCTCCCCCCTCGACCCATCTATTTTGCCCTCCCCAAGCAGGGTGCTTTCTCCACGCTGGCCTCGGCAGTTGCCGCGCTTGAGAGACTGGATACCAAGAGACTGGTCTCTAAACCTCCTATTGTTGTTTCTAATCATGTTTATAATACTCCTGTTATTGTTAAAGATACTCCCATCACTGCTGATCACGTTTGTGAACTGTTATCTTGTGACTGTGTAAACGGTATCGATGAAGCCACTGTTGCTAGTGCGGTTGCTAAGCGCAGCTTCTCCTACTGCCCGCTAGTCGGTGACTGGGCGTTATTGTAGCTCCTTCCGCTACCGCTGACCCATCATGGATGGCATTCTCTGTATATCGCCCTGCTTGTACTGAAGCGTTTGCATCCGTGAACCCCGCTTTAGCGAAAATGTATGGAGCCGTTGTAGCTTCAGGGAAGCCCAACTTTATAGGGGCGCGCCTCCCCGCCCAATCTGGCCTAAGAAAAACGGCCTGGAGGCGACTTCTTTCGGGGTGCCCGCTTGTGCGACTTGTTGGAGTACGGGTGGCCGATAGGATACGCTGCTGCCACCCCCCTACTTACTACACAGCAAATCTCGCTATAGCGAAAATAAACGCTTTGGGCGCCCTCACCGGCTCTCTTCAGAACAGGCCGTTTATTGAATGGTGTCAGGCCCGACCAAAAATATCTTGGCCAGGGCAGCAACTATATGCTCCCCTCCATCAACGACCTGGTGGAGCTTGTGCGTCGGTAGGGACCCCATGCTTACATCTGGAAAGCGGACCTCAGCATAAAGACAACTTCGCATAGACCTGGCGGATATACCGTTTTTGTGCTTCAGGACCAAGGAAGGGTCCTACATAGAGAATTCCCCTCTTTCGGCTGCCGTACATCATCGGTAGCCTGCCATAGGACAATGGCGGCCATCGTTTATATCCTCATGCTTCAGAGTCACTCAGTACTCACGTACCTTGACGACTTTGCTGGGGTGGAGGGCTCCCAGGCAGCAGCCTACGCGGGTTTCTATGAGTTGCTGTGATTGGAAGACAAACTCGGCCTCGATTTTGCAAAGGAGAAATACCCCCCCCTCCCACAAGATGGAATGACTTGGTTTCAAGATAAATATGCACAAAATGCTCCTCAGCATTCCAGAAGAAAAACTATGCGAGACTCTAACGGAGGCGATCGCGTGGTCCACCAAGAAGTATGCAATGAGGACCCAGATTCAATCCTAAGCGGGAAAACTTATACATCTTTCCCATTGTGTCAACCACACAAGAAAGTTTACTGTGCAAATTTTGGCCGCTTTGCGTACTACGGTCAAAGCAAGAGTCATCAGTGTCGGGCCTCGCCTTCTGGCCAACATCGCGCGGTTTATACACTACACAGCCAGAACCAATGATATCATTGCGTGCGAGATCGACGCCTCCACCTTCGCAGTCATGGGCCCTTCGGCAGCCTACGCTATCCCTCTCCTTGCCTTTGACGGCCTCCCGGATAAGGTATTTCAGCATGCGGCCTTGAACGCGGCTCTGGCTGCCACGCTCTTGGTCAACGGCTCCTACTGTCACAGAGACTATAGGTCTACCTCGCGGATGGGAGAGCCGTGCTTGAGCTAAACTTTGATGAGGGGTTTGTGGCCGCCGCTAGGAGTATGTGGTGGCCAACGGCCATTATCAACTGCGGCCTATCTATAACCGCCGTCGGGGATGAGCGCGCCTCCACGCAGGGCATCGCTGAAGCTGCTCTTGATGGCCACACTTGAGGGAACCCCCCGGATCAATGAATCATAGACACAGATAAGGTGCTCAACATCTGTCGCATGCTTTTATCTTCCAGGTGCGACAACCCCTCTACACTGCAGGATGGTAACATCATTTGTCGCGGCAGCGGCTCCAGGGACGAGGCACAACAAGGCGTGACAGGCGGGGAGGTTTCTGCAATTTTGCCCCAAGGCCACAATATCACCTCTCAGCATGGCACCACTGCAAGCCTGCATATAGGCCCAGGCCTTGGCTGAGTCCCTTCCTCCAGCGGCGTGAGGTAACTACATCTCCGGGGCTCGCTTGTGGCTCCGTGACAATGCTGGCAACGCTGCCTCGTTCTCTACACCACAGCTCACTGCGGTTCCTCGCGGAGCCACCCGTCTCCAACCCAATGTCGCCAAGTGCTCTCCTCCACTTCTGCCGTGCCATGTCAAGATCATCTGTGATGCTGCTCACACATCCTTGACGCACCACCCCCTCTACCATGCTGCGACGTTGTTGGGTTTCTTCTCCTCCATGTGTCGAACCTTCTTGCCCGAACGGCTCGGGCCTGGACGGGGCCCCACACGCTTCGGAGAGGGGACATCCTCCACGTGTCTGGTGGCCTTCTTCTACACATCACTTCACTGACTATCAGAGAGCCGGCAGGAGCCGTCTCTCTTCTCGCTCCGGCAATCCACGGCTCACCGTAATGCCCCGATTCAGCTTGGGACGCCTACACGGCCACCGTACCGGCTCCTCTTCATGCTCCTGCACTTCTTGACAGCTCGGGACGAGCCTTCACGCCGCCTCAGCTGGCCACACACATCCGTGCTGCTCTCTCTTCAGTGGGCCCCCCCGACGCCTCCTCTTTCACAATGCACCCCTTCCGCCGGGGCGGGGCTCACACGGCCGCCCACCTCGGAGTCCCCATTCAACAGATCTGCGCTCATGGGACATGGGCCTCCTCCGCGTCAGCCCCCCCTTATATACCATCATCGGCCTCCACACACGTCCCAGACGCCTTATCCTCGGCATTTGGCTAATATCTGGACACATTATTTTACCTCTTGTTCTCACAGGTATAAAGTATACCTTGTTATATTATGTGTCTCTAAAGTATACCCTCTTATACCAAATGTCAAGATTCACATTAAATAAATTGTCTAAACTGCCGTTGCACCTCTCATCTTATATAGGACGAGTATACGAGTATAAGTCAGCGAGGGCAAGGCGGCAAAACCGGGTAATGCATGTGGCGCCCCCTCTTGGCACAACCGCTACTCAACATCTATGACGTGTGCTCCTGACGTCACACCACCATGTGCTCTGCAGGACTTGAAAGGACTTTTGACCCGCCCACCCACACCAAAGTTTTTCCTTGACCGTCGTTCCTCTAGCCTTATATCTGCACACATTATTTTACCTCTTGTTCTCACAGGTATTAAGTATACCTTGTTATACTATGTGTCTCTAAAGTATACCCTGTTATACCAAATGTCAAGTTTCACATTGAATAAATTGTCTAAACTGCTGTCGCGCCTCTCGTCTTATTCATACAAATTGGTACAGAGATATGTCTAATTTACCGCCTTCACTTATTCTTAGGTCACTGATTTGGATACAAAGGAATAATAGTAACACACTTCTTTTTAAAGTGTATTTAATGCAGTCATTATTTTACAATCGCTCTTCCAGGCAATTTTGTGTCCATGCCTTGTGATTTTCCACATTTGAGACCTGCTTTCATTCTGTTGACAATGAGCAGCGTGGAAATCGTCTCTTTTAACCTACTGTTAACTTCCAGCTTATTTGTAAAAAAAAGTGTAGAAGAAACAAAAGCAAAAAAACACTTTTGTTTCTTGTTGCAGGGGGGAGGGTAGCAGTTTTTATTTCCTTTTAAAACGTGCAATTTCATAATTGTGGTTTCCTTGCTCCCCTGTATTTCCTTTCTTAGATTTTTTTTGGTTTTGGTATGTAATATAGAATTACTATGTTAGCGATTGTGTATGGTAGCCGTACGGCGAGGTTAGGCTCACGGCCGTACTCACCGCGGCCTACGGCCTTGGTGAGTACGGCCGTGAGCCTAACCGAGACGTACGGCTACCATACATGAGAGCTATAACGTTGTAATTCTATTACTATATAACTTAAAATGTATTTAAACATTCAGAATTCACCCTAATCTGTTCTGAATGTTTTAATACATTTTAATATATTCATGTACTCTCATCCAACAGTTCCTAACTGCCGTGGTGTGGGTAAACGGGGAACAATCGGAAATTTGCGGTTATTATTTCGTATGACACAGGTATTTTGCCGGCAACCAGCGTAGTAATCTCATTGTCTCTTGAGACTGGCAGACGAAAAAAAATACATCACTTAACTTTGATTTCGGCATGGCTCGAAATAAATCATAAAAGAAAAGGTATTTCTGCCAATAGATCTACAAAAAAGAAGAACAGATTCTAGTTTTCCCTCCACGAGATTCTCACTCTCGTTGCCCCTCAGTCTCCAAGCCTAGGTTTGGTTCACTATGTCTCTATGTGCAAGAGAGTCTCCAAGCAGATCTTACGGAAATTTACACGTTTTAGATGTGGTAGGTAACAAGGCGTCGCAGCTAGATTGGCAACCATCCCCTGTCTACGCTCAGCTTCGAATTAAGACTAACGTGCATAAAAAACGTCTGCTCTGGTGGCCAGTGTACGTCACAGCCTCAACTTGTAGTGAACACACCCGCACATTACTCCAAATTACAGATCTGTAATACAGAATTTGGTTCAATAAACGAAAAAAAAACTGCCGCGTCACCCAACAGATTTATGAGGAAATAAACGCTCTGACTGCTCCCTAACAGACCATGGCAACGGTCGGTTCACGCACCGCGCCGCCTTTGTCTTATAACGTACGTGAAGGTCTAACAGAGCATGGCCACTATTAACCAGCCCCCTTCAGTGAGAGTTATAACTCCCCAAGCCAATTTATTTGGTACATGCCCATTAAAATACACTCTAGGACCTATGCTTGAAGAGTAACACTGGTTACTGGCAAACCCCTCAGGGTAGCTGAGTACCAGCAGAGGCATGGATTCATGAACCAAAATGGCAGCGCATAACAGTCTCAGTTTGAGCCTGTGTACCCTGGCCCTGGTGATAACAGACTGTACTAGAGTCTAGCACGGCAAAAGCTTAGATTGGCCGCCACCTCTGTTTACACTGTGCTTCAACTTAGAGGTTGGTAACGTTAAACCCTGGTCGTGTCCACGAATTCTCACTCTCAGACCAAGTAGCTTGCTTTATTTTGGGATTCATAGAGCTGAGATTCTCATTATGAAATATTCATAGCTAACAACATTGATAATAAAGTCTACCTTTATGTTTATTTGAATAGAAATACACACAAAGGGAAATATAAACATTGAAAAATGGTTTCAAGAGTGAGAATTGAATACATTCTCCAACCGTAGGTCCAGATCACATAAAGGATCTGCTGGGAGAGTATGAGACATGTACAGGTAGTGGGTCAAGGCGGTCAGACCACTGAGCAAAAATAGATACACTGCAATTGCATGAAATACCCGCTACCACGCCATGTCAAGGCCCCTGTCGATTCAACGTGACCAGAGCTAACGTAGTGTAGCTCGGGTGGCCAGTGTAGGCAAAAGCTATGATATACACCAGTTTACAAGTTAACCAACGTAACTTCACGTTGACAACATGGGGCATCGCAGTGGACTGTCAGAGCTTGTTGATATCGATTGCTAAACTGTATCACGTGAATGTCCCACGTTAGATACCTACCTATCTAGTCAGTAGGCATGTCTACTCGTTCCAGCCCATCTATAACACATTGTCAAACTCGCAATTCGAGGACGTCCACCATTATTGAATTTTCCGCCCAACCGAGTGCTTTGGCCTCTCAACCAATTAGATTGCGTTATTTTTCAAAACACTCTGTATGTCGTTCAAAGCACTCCGCATGTCCCTCAAAGCATTTCGTATGTCAATTCTAAAGACAATCCGCACTAAGCAAGACGGAGTACCTTGGTTATATCATATCATTACTATTACCCTATGAGCAGTCAGTATTGATAGCGAGTTTGTGCATAGGTATATTGTAATTACCCCGAATGACAAAGTTACTAACAAAGTTAGCCATAGTTCACTCTAATTTGAAGGTTGCTGCCTTGGTTTTCATAGTCTATTATTTATTTGATACATCATAAATGTAGGCACACAATGTCATTGTTACTGAATCAGACACAAAATAATTTCAGTATGCTACTTTATGCATAATTTATATAATCATATCTTGTTGTATTCTATTATTGCACAATACTGATTAGATATGTAGGTCCTAGAGTGTATTTTAATGGGCATGTACCAAATAGATCAGCTTGCAGAGTTTATAACTCTCACTGAAGGGGACTGGCCAATAGTGACCATGCTCTGTTAGACCTTCACGTATACCGTACTCTCACACAACCCTCTATGTATTCCTGTACTATCCTAGTGCCCAAAGAAAACACATGAGCGGTGCATATCTACATAGCCGGACCATACAGATATACCCACCTAATACAAAGTGTCCATAGAAAACACATAGGGAGTGTGTATGGACATACCCGGACCATACATATATATATACCCACCTAATACAAAGTGTCGATAGAAAACACATATATGGAGCATATATCACCATACCCGGAGCATCCAAATATATCCACCTAATAGAAAGTGTCCATAGAAAACACATAGGGAGTGTGTATCACCATACCCGCAGCATCCAGATATATCCACCTGATACAAATTGTCCATAGAAAACACATAGGGAGTGTGTATGACCATACCCGCAGCATACAGATATATCCACCTGATACAAAGTGTCCATAGAAAACACATAGGGAGGGTGTATCACCATAACCAGAGCATACAGATATATCCACCTAATACAAAGTGTGCATAGCAAACACATAGCGAGTGTGTATCACCATAACCAGAGCATACAGATATATCCAACTGAAACATAGTGTCCAGAGTAAACACATGAGCAGTGTGTATCTACATACCTGGAGCATACAGATATTTTGTATGCTCTAGGTTGCAAAAGCCGATGCTTGTGGGGTTTAAGATGTGCCATATGAACCCATGTAGTTAATTCAGCAAGCCAGGGGGTCGTTTCTTTTCTAACTATATCGTTGAGGACAACAGACCCGACGAAGGAGACTGCCATGGATCACACATTCCATGAGAGGGGTGGAGGGGTTACTCGACTCCCGATTATCGCCCAGGGTAAACACAAGTTCCGCTCGCGAGTGGTTGGGCACACTACAATCATATGAACCACAGTTTTCCCATTTATATTTGAGTAACCTGAATATAATTTCGGCTTAACATGTGGAAATAGCTGAAAATTCCATTTCTGACATCGGATCTCCCATTTGAAGACTCATAAAAACCGTTAAAAAGCAATGATTGTGGGTTTCGGGTCAAGGGTCTATCACCATACAACGTCGGTAACCAGTGCATACCGGGACCTGTAAACAGACTGAATTCTGGGATACCTCAATAGGGTCTATTCTTTATGTCAACTTGTCCCTCTCTACCTCGATTAATAAACTCGATTAATAACTAAATAATGTGTGAGCAATAAGCACATAGAACAATTACCCTGTGAGTTCTCAATGAAGAATCACAAAAAGACGGTGATCTTGACACTCTATAGGCCCCCATACGGTAATGTATCAAAAACTTTTGAATATATTTCAGATGTACTGTTGGATAAGAATTTTCAAAATCATGAGATCTTGATTTTGGGTGACATAAACATCAACCTAAACTATAAAACCACAAATAAGTATAAATCCATGAAATGCTTTTTATTAGGACACTCTTTGGATATAATGTGCACTGGTAGCTATGATAACTTGGATGCTGATCAACTGCGTGACCACTTAATAGATTTCAACCCCAAGATATTAACCTAATGTCTGCGGAAATGCTTTATAATATATGGGAACGATATCTCACTGGTTTTTTGGATCTTGTCTGCCCGGTTAAGGTATTCAAGAGTAAACAAAGGGAGGGACTTGATCTACCGCTGGCTACACAGATACTTATTAATAAAAGGGCAAAAGCGTAGACACAAAGGTGGATCCCCAGAAGAACTATTTGAATGCAGGAGACTCTCAAGATCAATCAATAATTTGATATGCAATCAGAAGGCTTCTCTTATTAAGCAGCAGTTTAAAGAAAATTCTACCAACCCAAAGAAAATTTGGAAGGGAGTTTATTGTCACAAAAGGGTTATCAAAAACTGATAGTACTAGAGGATTCCAGTGGTAGGATTGTTGCTGAACCGGAGCTGGCAGACCACATGAGTAACCATTATATCAACATAGCAACGACTATTATCCTACCCTAATAAAAACGGTCCATAGGCATAACATAGGCAAATTTTATGCGGCAGGCCATGACATAAAGTGCGATTTATGCCTCTAGGGGCATAAACAAATCAACCAATCAGCGAGTAGATGGTGAAAAAAGTTCCGGTTGGACTCAAAAGTTCTGGTTGGATTTTGGTTAGTCGTTCAATCAATATTTATATATTAGTAATCCAAAAGGGTAGAGACGGGGTAGGATAAATACGAAACCGAACATGAGTTAGACTTGTCAGTGTCTATGCCACTCTGGTCAGGTCTGTTCCTCACTACGCTCAGCTAACGCTTCACGTAGTAATACGCGACCTTCCCGTTGTGGCACAAACACTGACAAGTCTAACTCTCGTTCAGTTTCTACTAATTACTAAACTGGTGACTCTCAGCGAGGTCGATCTGGATGAGACAATCGACTTAATCCAGAAAATTAGGGTTAATAAATCATCAGGGGTATCAGATATTAGTTGTGGTTTCCTAAAACATGCCTTTCAACTTCGTCCAGATATTCTCCAAAATTTAGTAAATAAGGTTATAGCCTCCGGAAGTTTTCCGAGTCTCTGGTGCAAGGGAATTGTCACACCTATCCCTAAAACCAAAAACCCTCCAAAGGCAGTAGATCTCCGTCCCATCTCAGGACTCCCGGTAATGCCCAATAGTCCAGGAGATGAGGGGGTGATTTTGTCGCGACTGAGTACAAAAGGTCTGATGGTTGTTTCTAAAGCAGAAAATCATGCTGATTTAAAAAACCCATTTCTTATTTCTTAAATAATTGTAGGTATTTTTTATTGATTTTTTAATTATTTTCCAACTTTTTGTAAATAACGCCAATTTACAGGCTCAACCCACGGGCTGCGGCGAGTAAGAAATGAGTTTTTTAAATCAGCATGATTTTCTGCTTTAGAAACAACCATCAGACGTTTCGTACTCATTCGTGACAAAATCACCCCCTCATCTCCTGGACTATACAAGATCCTGGAATATGAGCTTCATCGGCAGCTTCTGCTGCAGTTGTTGAATGAAAAATGTTTCTCCGATTTCCAACATGGTTTCCTTCCAGGAAGATCGACCGGCCATGCAATTTTTTCTTTGATACAGTGTCTCTTTGAGTCTGCAGTCACTGACAATGTGCCTCTTCCTGGATCTCCAGAAAGCCTCTGACTGTGTCGACCACGATAGGCTTCTTGGGATCCTAGGCCGTTGTACGGGTAATGCGCAGATCGTTGATATCTTTAGGACATAGTTTCTACACTGTATGCAATCTACAAGAGTAAATGGATCTCTTTCCACCCCCTGTAAGGTTCAGAAGGGCGTCCCCCAAGGGTCGGTCTTGGGACCGATCCTGTTTGTACTTTACATTAATGGTTGCTTACAAGTAATAAAGCATGCACGCTTCCTTTTTAATTACCCACCTGATACGGAGTCTCCATACTAAGCCTATGGAGTTTACAGATCGCTACTGAGGAGGATACGGAGCTCCGTACCCTCCTAGGAGGATACAGATTTTTGAGATGAAGGTAGTCCCAAACATAACTTCTTAATTACGTTGACAAGTTTTCTAACGATCATATTTATTGCTTATATCCAAAAATAAGTGAGTAATAAATACAACATTACCATAATCTGTGTGGCCGTATTCTTCTTGTAGTTGACGCTACGCAATACTACGCGTCAACTACGCGGAGAATACGGCCACTCAGATCGAAATCATGGTAATATTGTGTTTGTATGCGGACGATATTCTCTTGATGGTTACAAATCGAGATCCCCAAATTGCCAAGGAATCGTTACAAGATGACTTAGATAGGTTGATGAGGTGGTTTTCAGGCCATCATCTAGTCCCAAATTCTTCAAAAAGCAATATTCTCTGGTGCCTAACTAACAATAGGATCAATCCAGACACACTTCCTACATGCCTAATTGATCAATAACCTTTAGAAAAGGTAAGCAGTTTTAATTATCTTGGTATCGTTATTGATCAGATCAACCTATCTAAGTTTACTAACTATTTCGAAAAAGTTATAAGTGACTTCAATCAACAATTGTTCAAATTAAAAAAGCTACGTTATCTTATAGACAGCAATACCGCAGTAGCCATCGTGAAGACGATGATTTTAACCAAACTGGAATACTGCGACTTTGTAGCCTTGTGTTTAACTAAATCGCAGAGGTAAAAACTGCAGGTGTGCCTAAATAATGCTCTCAGATGTTGCTTACGAGTGAGGCAAGCAGATCAGGTTCCAACCAAAACTCTTCTTGCAAGAGCCAATCTGGATAGACTAACCGTGCGTAGAATACATAGACAATAATCGATGGTTTTGTGGACAGGCGGCCATAAACCACGAGAGGTTGACGCGTAGTAATAAACGAGCGCTAGCGAGTGTATTACGAGGTCAACCGCGAGTGGTTTACAGAGCTGCCTGTCCCCAAAACCATCGTTTGTTGCATTTATTATCCATCTTTTCGAATAAATCAAACCCAGTAATTGCCATATTAACGGGTATAACATTAGGAACTATTTCTTTGCTCTATAGCAAAAGGGACTATTTTTCCCGTATACCATAGTTTTGAGACCGTATACCACAGGTTTGAATCCGTATACCATAGTTATGGTATCTGACAGGTTTTATACAATGGGTCGTGGTTTACTTAGTCCCCATACATTTTCACTGGGGACTTTGTATACGATGGATAATAAAACCTTTGCTGCCACATATACATTGGTGGGCTAGCCTGCCTGACACCACAGTCGCGCCACGTGTTAGTGACTGCAGACCTGTTACCAGGGGCTCTAATAAAGTAAAATTATCCTTACGTAGACCTAAGACAGATTTTTTCAAGAAATCACCTCTGTACAAAGGCAGCAAAATCTGGGACTGTCTATCGTCAGAGGTCCAACACATCCAACATAGGCCAACCTTCAAAGAGACAATAACGAAAAACGATCTAGTAGAAATTCTCAATGACCTCATGGAGGACTAAATGACACAATTATGGTGGTTGCCATAAGGTAGACTTTTTGAAAAACCCTAGTCCTCATAATAGAATGAGAGCTGGATGAATATTTTGCACTATTCCCCTTTTTAGCCTGGTGGGCCTTATTCGTATTGATAAAGATATTTTATTGGGTCGCTTTGTCTGGTTTGTACCTGTATTTGTACTTGTACCCTTTCTAGTTTTTGTTCTTCTTTGTCGTGTTGTTTGTGATCTCATGACGAAAACTAGCATCGAACTTGCGTAAAACTGATCCAGCATCAAAAAGAGACAGTAAAAACTATTACCCTGAGGGTGTTACCCCGCGGTATCCGATCTGGTTCAGAGAACTCGAAAATGCATGTAATTTAAAAAAAAAAAATTTCAAGCTTTTATTTCGGGAATTATTGTTTACATAAACAATGTCACCGGAATCGGCATATAATGCCGTTCTTCCTCCTGGGCCCTATCACAAGTGACTTGTAAACTTGATAGCGGGACGTATACTATTACAATCTTCAGAGCGTTCGGAGCTTGTATTACAAACATTGCTAACAAAATGGGTGAGTTAATGTGATGAGATGTTGATGGGTAAAACTACTAGAATAAACGGTAGTTTATATCGTAAAGTACTCCAGTATATTAGCATACTTGTAATAGTTTGTACATTACTATACAATAACAATAATAGCATTTATGAAAGTATAGGCTGATGCGACTACATTGTGGTGTAAATGTAAATTCTAATGTGGTGTTATTCCAGAGAAAATTCTAAAACAACTAGTAACTGGCATGGGCTGGAGGTCTGTGACCCCACCCCCGACTGGCGGCCCAAGAACTGGACTATTTCTCTCTTTGAATGTAAAGCATCGTGTTCCGCGCCTGTGTCTTCATGTATTGAACTTTGTGGACATCTTCATTGAAAATCATATATCCTGTAATATGTGAACTAAATGTCAATAAACCATTTAAAAACAAAAGAGCTCATCAAACAGATTGTATTATGTGTGTCAGGGAGACAAATCCTCGTTCTAATCTTGTTTGAGAGAACCCAATGACACTTGGCAGGAGACTACTTGCCACATAGTAGAGTTGTTGATCAGGAATCGAAGGTATGAATTGAAAACTGTGAAAGGAAACATAACTGAATTTTGAACCTAGTTGTCAAACTCCTGCATCTGGAAAAGTTGGGTTTCCTCAACACTGGAAAGTGGGGAGGATTCAAACAAATATTTGTTTATTCATTGAATTTTGTATATAAGTATCAATGATGCCTCTATGGTCACTGGAGGCATCATGCTGCTGTAGCCAGGGGAATGCCTGGAGGCATCATGCTACTGTAGCCAGGGGAATGCCTGGAGGAATCATACTGCTGTATCCAGGGGAGTGCCTGGAGGCATCATCCTGCTGTAGCCAGGGGAATACCTGGAGGCATCATGCTGCTATAGCCAGGGGAATGCCTGGAGGCATCATACTGCTGTAGCCAGGGGAATGCCTGGAGGCATCATACTGCTGTAGCCAGGGGAATGCCTGGAGGCATCATACTGCTGTAGCCAGGGGAATGCCTGGAGGCATCATACTGCTGTAGCCAGGGGAATGCCTGGAGGCATCATACTGCTGTAGCCAGGGGAATGCCTGGAGGAACCATACTGTTGTAGCCAGGGGAAGGCCTGAAGGCACCATGCTGCTGTAGTCAGGGGAATGCCTGGAGGCATCATGCTGCCATGGCCAGGGGAATGCCTGAAGGCATCATGCTGCCATGGCCAGTGGAGGTATACCTATACTTAGTCTTGGCTCCCTGACATTCCATGTAAAGTGGTCATATAAGTGAATGATTTATATGGAACATAAATGAGATTAAAATATGATATGAGGAGCGCCAGGGTAAGAGAGTTTTTACCACAGGCCAGTGTCTCACATCTACTTGGTTATGCCATGCCTGCAGCCAAACAAAGACCTGGAGATGTATGCTTTAGCATTAGAGTTATATGTTTCGAATACCTGAGTATATTATTTACAGAAAAGCTGCAGCGATGCCTTTGTATTCTATGGTATTCCAGCTTTAGTTTGGTATGTTAATGACATGAAAGAGGCCATAGTTCCGTAAAAAAGTTAATGTTCCTGAAATCACACCGACTATTCACACTCTAGGTGTGATCGCTGTATATCTCTACAGGCATGTGGTCGGACTCGGCCATGCTTGTCACAGCGATGGCCTAACTAAACATTGTTCCATTAGTGCGGACAGAGTGGAGACAGAGGTGGTGGCTAAACTAAGTCAGAACAGAGTGGAGACAGAGGTGGTGACTGATCTAAGTCAGAACAGAGTGGAGACAGAGGTGGTGGTCAATCTAAGTCAGAACAGAGTGGAGACAGAGGTGGTGACCAATCTAAGTCAGAACAGAGTGGAGACAGAGGTGGTGACCAATCTAAATCAGAACAGAGTGGAGACAGAGGTGGTGGCCAATCTAAGTCAGAACAGAGTGGAGACAGAGGTGGTGACCAATCTAAGTCAGAACAGAGTGGAGACAGAGGGGGTGGCCAATCTAAGTCAGAACAGAGTGGAGACAGAGGTGGTGACTGATCTAAGTCAGAACAGAGTGGAGACTTAGGAGAAGCCAAACAAGATTTAGTTGAGTTGTTGTTTATCGCACAATGGCAAAATAAATTCAGAAATACATTCAAGTTTAGGGTCAGAACTCGATCTCATCTCATTTGAATCGCGTTGCCTGGTGAATTACTACGTGATCTGAACTCGATGGGAAGTCAGAACAGAGTAGAAACTGAGATGTCTAACACCTGTATTGCAGATATCTAATAATCGCAGTTATCTACACCAGGGACCTGTTTCACTAGTTCGTGACAATACAGGTAGACAGACATGAGAAGCGGCACCAACAGTGCAAGCAAGAACGGACACTAGGAAGTTCACGTTTCAGAACCAATGTCACATCTAATGTCGCACGTTGTGTCACTGTTATGCTGGTTACCCCTTGTGGTAAGGTGTTTTATTGAAGAGAGTGTGGGGACCCAGCGTTTATGACCGGTCATGTTGCGACAGACAGTTCAGCCACGTAGGCTATATTTACCGTGTGCACCCCCACTTTCCCAGCATAAGTAAGGTTGGTAACTGTTACAAGTTTAGTGGCAAATCTGTGCCTGGAGAGTGTTGAAGGGGGTTGCGCCGAAGCACTTACCTCACACCCTGTTCGGCACACATGGCAATGTCTAATCCTTTTGAAACCCGACACACACTGTTTTGGGTCTGTCTTTTCGTTAGGGCTGCTACTTGGTTTGTCACAAGTCTAAAGACCCTAAACTTGTCCGTATGGTGTCATAGACGCCAATTAGACATGTCACAAAACTAGTGAAACAGCTCCCTGATGTAGATTCCAGATTATTCTTGGACCTCGAGAGTCAACAGGGACCTGTTTTACTAGATTCATGATATGTCTAGATGGCATCTAGATGGTGTGTTCGGTTTCATAAGAACTAGACATTGGACTTTGTTTTGTCCGTTCTTGCTTGTACTGTTGGTGCTGCTTTTCTGGTCTAACACTTTTGTCACAAAAATAGTGAAACTGGACCAAGATGTGTAGATTTGTCTAATTCTTATGTCTGGGGTCTGTCTTTCCCTAAGGGCAGCTACTTGTGTTGTCACGAAACTAGACAACCCCAATGTCTGTATAGTGTGACAGACATGTCACAAAACCAGTGAAACAGGTCCCTGCACTGCCCACTATGGGCAGATGAGCGAGGGGGGTGAGAACGATCAAACAAACCACTGAGTCGTGAAAAAAAATCTAAATATGTTTACACAATTGCTATGCTTTAAAACATTATATATATGGAGAAGAGAGATCAGCAAAAAGCAATGTTGTACAGGCGGTATAGGTGAATATGATGCAAAGACACACAAACATTTTGTAGAAATTTTGAATTTGAGTGAGAAAGAGGTAATTTCTCTTTTGATATCTGTCCTACCCCCATATATTCATTTTAAGGCTGAACCCCTAGATATATGTTCCTATATCTTTTCTTGTCAGGGACCTGTTTCACTAGTTTTGTGACATGTCTAGATGGCGTCTGTGACACCATACAGACAGATTAGGGTGGACTTGTTTCACTACAACACAAGTAGGCGTGAGTTTCACTTGTCGCGAATGGTATGTCACCAACTGTGACACAACATGCGGCAATGGATGTGACATACGTTATGAAATTTGACTTACTTTTGTCCCTTTTTGCTTGCACTGTTGGTGCCACTTCTCATGTCTAACTTAACACTTTTGTCACAAGTGAAACAGGTCCCAGGTTGGCTGGCCCAACTGTTCAGTACAGGCTTAGCTTATCTCAATATTTGGTCAATACATATTTTTATTCATACGGGAAGTTTGTGAAACATCTCCTTAGTTATAAAGTAGTTGGACACCTAAGTTGCCAATGGCATCTTCCCATGGGTACAGACTTCCAGCAATCTGTGTCAACTGCTGTGAAACTCTTTCAGTGAACTTGTTCTTATTGAATGTTTAAACTTTAAGGCTCGGCGTCCACCTACTACAATATGGCTCCGATATGGTCTATGATGCACCTCCCAATAAAAATATAAAAATTGAGTCGAAGGTTACCTAATATCGGGGCAGTCGACCATGTTTCTGTGATCAGGCACAGAAAAGTAACCCTTACGATGCATGGTGGATTGGCATGTTTAGACATATGATCTTCCTGATATGTCTCTGATATTTGCTTTTTGTATCGCGCCATATTGGTAGGTCTAAATTTTCATCTTAGTAGGTGGAAGCCAGGCCTAAGTGATCTAAACTGAATCATATAAATGCCTCACATAAGATACCTTTATATTTAGTAGCAATGGATTTTTGCACCTTGGGCAGTTTATAAAATGTTTCTTAATACATGAAGCAATATCATGTTCAGCCATTTTTAAATTTTCTGCCCAGATGAGTGCTTTGACCTCTAAGCAAATCAGAAAAAGAAATGGTCAACGAAATCGCGGCCTAATTTACAGAAATCAGTGCCCCGATTTCCTTCAAGGAGTTCCCAACACTCTAAGCAAATCAACTTGTGTTATTTGGTAAAAGCTGGCAGTCTGTCAACCAAAATGCGCAGTTGGGTTCAAAGCATGCAGTCTGTCAACTAAAGTGTGCAGATTAAGATCAAAGTCTGCAGTCTGTCAACAAAAATGCCAGGGTATTAGAAAAAGTAATGTGTGGTTCTTGGATGTACTAACTGTACCCCTAGGAGCAATACATATTTACACTAACTAAATGCAATTGTAGCAGACCACTGGTCGTTGAGAGTGTACTACCACTCTCTGTGGTACTTCTACCTCTCAAGTGGTGGAAACAAAGTCACTACCCTGTGCTACCGCTTCCGCACGGGTTGGTTCAATATGATCCTAGGTAGGCTGGGAGATGCGGGATCTACTACCTAGCTTAGCCTAGAATGCAAAACCAGACTCCGGACTGTTTAGGCATACAAGTTTTATGATACCTTGTTCTTTGGTGCTGCAGGGCACCAAGTAGAGTGAGGGAAGAGATTCTGGTCTCTTCACCATCGAAAGGTTTCCGGAGAAACCTAACCAATACAGAGGTTCCAGGCATTCACTCAACTGGGAGGCACCACGAGAAGACCTGTCGACCAGGGATCTGTTTCACTAGTTTCGTGACATGTCTAGATGGCGTGACATGTCTAGATGGTGTGTGCGGTTTCATAAGAACTAGACATTAGACTTCGTTTTGTCCATTCTTGCTTGCACTGTTGGTGCCGCTTTTCATGTTTGTCTAACACTTTTATCACAAAACTACTGAAACAGGTCCACGATGTGTAGATTTGTCTAATTCTTATGTTACGGGTCTGTCTTTTAATAAGGGCAGCTACTTGTGTTGTCACGAAACTAGACAACCCCAATGTCTGTATGGTGTCACAGACATGTCACGAAACTAGTGAAACAGGTCCCTGCTGTGGACTCAGCCGATATACTGAGTTATGTAATGCGGGCGACCCCTTAGTTTTTACATACACAGGTCCGCCTGCTTTACCACACAGCGGGGATCGGCACTAGCGCCAACAAACGTGAAGTGAAACAAACACTGCTTGACTACCCTGACCCCTACCCCTCATATGTATACACAGTCATACAATATGGGCATATCTATAAAAAAAGATCAGAAAGCATGGCCTATAGTGGTCTATATGACAAGATGGTTCCATGGGTAAACTCAAAGTTTTATTCTGTGTCTACTTCCCAGCAATTGTTTCTATACCTCACATTTCAGTAGCGTGTCAAGTACCAAAAAAGAAACATGGATAAAAATGAGAGGTTTCATCTACTCAACATTCAGAAAAATGGAAATACAAGAGAAGGTATTGTATGATACTGATCACTTTGATAATATTCATGAATCCAAACATCTCAGAAAATGACTTGCCCAGCACCCAAATCTCTCCCCTCAGTGCAGCCACCTCAACTCTTAACTCCCCTTGTTGCTTCACAATCGAATAGAACCATGCCGGTGGTGTAGTAGATGATGCACCACCATCTTGTTTTTCATTTCTAACCACCTGATTCGGAGAAAACGTTTTTCCTCCTCTTGAAACTTGTGTTTGCTATCCACACGCCAGTGTTTAGAAGTTAAACACTTATTTAAACACTATAAAACTAAACGCTTTGCAATTAAACACTTTCCAAAATCAAACACTTTTTACCTAAACATGTTTAATGTTAAACGTGTTTACCCGAAAAAAGCGTTTAGATAAGTGGGACAAGAAAGTGTTTAAATAAGTGTTTAACTTCTAAACACTGGCATGTGGATAGCAAACACCGTTTTTACAGTGTATACTGCCTGCGACCTTCCAAATTCCTTCAATGCTCACCGGTGGTGCCACTGGTGGCAGTTATCAGAACCATTGCATCATCTGGTGGAATCTAAAATCACTAATAAAAAACTATACTCATATAAATGTTTATATATCTTATATTTGCATGTATAGAGTAATGTCTTTTAGACATGTAGATACAATAATAGGTTGAATATCATAGATAGCTATCTTTCTTGGGTATATAATGTGTGCTAACTATAAAATTGAACATCCTTGATATTTAGACAAACGTACAACCTGAACCAGTAGTATATGAAGGAAGTAAAATGTCAGTTCCTATGATGTAGTTCAGCTTCTCATTTAAAGTGAACATATAGAAGAGTGAATTAATGAACTTTTACCTAGTTTATATGTGAATTGTTCATGAGAGAGAGAAGTTAAGAAACTATTTTAATAATGAGTTCAAATCAAAATTTGTTTCAATAATTTTTGTTAACTGAAAGTATTGACCACTCACCACAATTTTACCAGGATATATTTGATACCAGATTAATTAGAGTGGTACTCATTTCAATAACAGATGTTTGCCGCTCGCTGAACACAAACTCTGCCAAAGTATAAAAACTAACCAGAAGTTTGTTAGTATGATATAGCACATTTTGAAGAGGAACCCTACTCTACTTAGAAAAGTTTTTTTTTAATATTCCCCAAAATTTGATATATTAACCCCTGGCGACCCAATTGTACATTGTTAGAAATTACGACCCATATGAAATCATATGTATATATATATATATTTATGTAAAGAGAGAATGCAATTTTGCAATTGCTGCATTTTTATTGGGAGTTCCAAAGGATTGATTGGAGTAACATTGAGCATTTAGTATCAGGCAAATTGCATTTGACACATTTACTGTTCTGGAGCAGTTCAAGTCCTAACTAAACTATCATGTAAATCTACTAACAGTATTGTACCTATAATGCTTGTCAAATACCTCCCTCTATGTGGTCATTAAAAAGTATCGAAACATTATTTCATTCACATCATTCTTCAAAAATTTAATATACTGTTTTGTCTATGTGAAATACATCTTACTTCATTTATTGTTCTTACAATTGAGCAGCACCAGGACTAGGGTATCGCCATCTTGTGGCATTCATGGGATTTCTTGGTTGTTGCATCTGCTATGCCAATCGTTTCAACTTTAGTCTAGCACTGGTAGCAATGGTAAATTATGATCCATCGACATCATCCTTCAACTACTCTGGACTAGATACATGCCCGGTTGAGGAATTGATGGTGAACAACACACGGGTAGGACAATTTTGAGTCATTCAATCTATCAAATATGTATATATATAACATGTCTCATGTACATATATATCTGTATGCATTATCTGTCTAGATTACAAAACCAGGGCCCTGTTTTTCAGTCAAGACATAATCGCCCAACGATACCCTAAGATGTCTCCACGATTGGAAGACAATTTGCAAGACACAAAATAGCGGGTGTGCTATAGACACGGTCTCAGTGCGGCACGCTTTATCGCCGCTAAAAGTGTCTCAAGTCTAGAACTGTCTCAGGCTCTATCAAAGCTCACTGTGTGTATATAGAGGATTTCCCGTGCTTCCCATACGGATCTTGGAATGAAATTTTAACACGAGTAAGGGAGACATATAACTTATAATCATACCAAATATCAAGAAGATGGGCCACACCGGTATGAAGATATCGGCGTTTGAACTTCGTCATAGCAAACGTCTGCTCTGGCCATTGCACCCTCCCACCTCCAGTGAACTCGAGGTCTCTGCATAAATTAGACTCATGTGAGCGTAGGGGTACACTGGCCACCAGAGCAGAGATTGCTATGACGAACTTCAAACGCCGATATCTTCGGAACGGTGCGGCCGATTTTCTTCATATTTGGTACGAATATAGGTTATATGTATACCTTACTCGTGTTAAAATTGCTTAATTCCTACGGGAAGTGAAGTTGAGCATTCTGTACGACATGTCCATAGATGTCTTAGGTCTAAGACAATTTGGAAGACATTTGGAACCACGTGACCCTAAAGATGTCTTATCTATAGTACACCTGACTGCAGCCTAAGTGTCCTTGGGGGACATTCATTGGCCGATCCCCAAAGATGTCTTATCTATAGTACACTGACAGCTGTAAGATATCTTACAAAGAGTATATCGTGACTGAAAAACAGGGCCCAGGTTCCCTTAGTGTCATCTAACATATTGTCACTATTCATCAAAGTGGGAAGAGAGAGTACACAAGAAAAATAGACATATCTATGTTTTGCACATGATTCAGCCTACATCACCTTCCAGTCTGCAAGGCCTCTCCAGGGACCTGTGACACTAGTTTTGTGACATGTCTAGATGGAATCTGTGACACCATACAGACAGACATCATACATACAGATTGGGATTCACTAGTTTCATAATAACACAAGTAGGCGTGAGTTTCTCTTGTTGTGAACGGTATGTCACCAACTGTGACACAAAATGCAACATTAGATGTGACATGCGTTATGAAATGTGACTTACTTTTGTCTTTTCTTGCTTTCACTGGTGATGCCACTTCTCTTGTCGGTCTAGCATTTTTGTAATGAAGCTAGTGAAACAGGCCCCAGGATCGATCAGCAACTACATTTCAGACATGCGACCATACCACATGACCATGAAAATCACTGATTCCAACTTAGCCACAAAATAAATATGATATCCCTAAAATTGGAAGGTGACCTGGATTTCAGAGCATTGATCTCCACATCAGAGGGAGCAAGGTGACCCCCAAATTTGTAGATGTGCATCCAATAATGCCAAAAGATAAACATATTCAATTTACTGGAAATTGACATGGGTTCCAATTTTCAAGCCGAATTGTCTGATATGCCTTTAGAATATGTTACATGTGTATATGTAGTGGAAAGATTTGCCACACCCAGAATTTAATATAAATGCACTCAATATCAGAAACTAAACTGCTTATACTGGAAAAGATATCTTAGAAGGATTGAAGTGATTTCTTATCTCACACAGAAAGGAGAATTTGATTGGGATGCTACAACACAAGGTATCCTGCTGTCTTCATTCTTTTATGGCTACATGGTGACACAAGTCATTGGTGGACAGTTGGCACAACACTACGGCGGAAAGCGGATGTTTTCTGTGGGTATGACCATGACATGTGTAGTCACCCTCCTCATACCAATCCTAGCCCGAACTCATCTTTATCTTCTCATTGCTGCTCGGGTACTCATAGGAATTGCTGAGGTTGGTCTTTTTTGCTTATTTAACTCTTTCCAAGTGATTCTGAGTGGCGTGCAGCAGTGTCTAAAAGCCCATCTATTACCGATTCTCACCAGTCTGATTGACAATGATAAATGAGAACAGTAATATCTTATACCCTTATATATTATACCTGATCTCACCCCTCCCTTTATAACCTTATAAAACGAACCTTTGTCATGGCATACTTAAGTGCTGATTCCAACAACACACAAGACATAGCCAGATTGGTCACCAGATTGGGTGTCGTGCTAAATCGGGCTAGGTTTGAATAGTTGCGTGCCCATTTGTCGCGATGTGTTGCGGTGGTGGAGCACCAAAACATACACCCGACACCTCACTGCTATGTTTTGTGACAACGGAGGTACGACACATCGTGACACTGTAAGACACTACAAGACATACAAAATTATGCCATGGCATATCCATCGTGTTGTTGGAATCAGCCGTTTATAACTTGTACACTGCAATATGTTTTCATCCTCCCTAGTAATATCTAGAAACCATGCTTTTTCAAGTAAAATTGAGAGATAAATAGTTTCACCTGTCATAATTCCGCAAATGAGCTTATCACTAGTAATGTATAGGCTCCTATAGATATCTTGCTTTGTCCATTATTAAATTTCTTAGTTTTTCTGTATCTATTGGGAAATGTTAGTATGTCTGCCTGGTATTGAAGTGCCCTACAGAGTAGGGTATTATATAGTGAGTTCCTTGGAGGGTGGATAGGTGGCATCCAAAATGTCTGCTGTCTGGGGAGACAGTAGCAGTATTCATAATTGGATCCTGAAGATCAATTAATGAGTTATATATCTTCATCCATTTCATCTCATCTCATAATTATGTTTGACATGCGCAATAATTATTATAGATGTATATTACTGTACTTGGTTGGTTTTTTTTTTGGTTTTTTTTCAAATTCTTTTTATTGGTCTCAATAGATACACATTTCCCTGGGTCGTACATGAATACATGAATATATCTGCTATAGCGAGAACCAATAAAAAAAGGTCCGAACCTCAACGGGTAACAATTGATTAAGTTGGAAGGAGATTGGTTGGAAGGAGAGCTGTAGTGTGCTACTCAACCATATTGTTAAACATCCAAGTACTGAAAGAAACCCGGAGGCACCGGGCGGAAGAAGGGCCAGTCCGAGCCCGGACATCCTTATTATTATTTGTAAGTGATGATAACCCTAATAAAATTTAAAAAAAAAAAAAAAATGGGTGGCCAAGTGTAGGGAGGCAGTTCAAATTGCATGCCCATGTGACTAGTTGGCTCACCTCAAAAGTAGTCCGGGACCATGGCGTGTCTGGTTACCGACCACTCATCTGTCCATATCACTGCCATCCACTCTAGTTTGCCCTAATGCTGCATGGCATTCCCACCTGGTGTTATATCTGTACATTGAAACACAGTCTGTGATGACAAAAGAGAAGCCTTGAGGTAGATATTGTTGATTTCAAATTCCTATTCCTGATCATTAGGACTATTTTCAGGGTTTAAGTTTTCCAGCTCTCTTTGATGTGATATCTAAATGGTATCCAAGTGCAGAGAGAGGACTCCTCATAACACTTTCATTTAGTGGTATGTCTGCTTTTATTGATCTAATTATCAAGAAGCCACCCCTTATAAAGCATATATCAGTATGTTACAATATCTAAACCTGTATAATTGTATTGTCCACAGAATACATTGTTTCCATAGAAAACACATGGGCAACTTGTATCTACATACCCGGAAAATACAGAAATATTGTATGCTCTGGGCTGCATAACCTGGTGGATATCGAAAAAAATAGAGCATATAAAAAAATAGTACACACCTAAAAAGACTTTATTCATCATGGTAATATTTCTTGTCAATGGTTTTATGACCTTGAATGTCATTTATGATTTCTGATTACAGCATACCTGATTTAAATCTTGAAGATATATCAAAAGTTATGAGACACTAAATGTAGGGTTCTGGCTGTTTGTACTATCACAAATGATCAGCTTTTGTCTTTTTTCCTCAGGGAATAACATCGGAACACTCATTGGCATATCTGTTTCTGGTATTTTGGCTGCACATGCGCCAGATGGGGGATGGCCTTTTATATTCTATGTCTATGGTGAAGATACAACTTCTCTTTAATTTCTAATTTCTGTCATATTTTTCATCTTAACAACATCATTATCGATAAGATATTATCAGATGTAACATTAACAAACATCAATGAAGAATATGGAAAGAATAAAAAATAGGACATCCACTGAACACATCAAATATGTTAAGCAGGTATAGATTCCTCCTCTACCAAAGGAAACAGAGCTTCACTACAATGTTTTTATCTGTCATCCATGTCTTTTACCTTAAACAATTTTGTCATGAATGATACAAACCCCCAGGTCTAATCGGAATACTCTGGACCATTGGCTGGAAAGTGCTTATTACTGATACACCGTCTACACACAAGGGCATCTCACAGGAAGAAAAGGAATATATTCTCAGTTCAACAGGAAAGAGAGAAAAGGTAAAACACCCATTCAGTTCTTTAAGAATATGTAAACATGGAAACATTTTTATATCATTCTTGTGTTTTAGCAGAGAACAGTTCTAATCCTTAAAAGCATATCCTACAATTCACAGTGGCGCCACCTAGTGATGTTTAGATATTGTCATTTATCTGACAAATTTGGTTCTCTGTGATTCATTCTAATTTTAAATTTAAGGTTTTGTATGGTATTTCCAATCCTGATAGGTAAAATAGGACAAGTTGCAGTTACTTGATTTATATAGGATATGTTCAGAAAAATATGGTTTATTTCAATTCTTTCAAAAGCAAGGCCAGTGACCTATCAATTTCTAAAACTGAAATGTTTATCAACTGTATTCTCTGAAGGATTGAGAAAGGTCACATGGGCTTTTACTATGCGAACAATAACTTTTTAGAATTTTTATATATGCTGTTATAAAGCTATCATAATTTTGAACTCTAGATGAAAAACTAATATGGTGACCCCCAATTTTTAAGTTGGATATGTGTTCTATTAAACTTTGGGATCATCATATACAATTTCAAGGAACTTTACATAGGTTTTAATTTTCAAGCCAAATTGTCCAATATGCCTTCAAGGTACCAAAGACTCCATGGAAGGCAATTTTCACTTCACCTCCTATCTGGGCCCTCTGTGTCGGGAATTTTGCGGTTAACTGGATGTACTACAGTGTGCTGACCATATTACCAAGCTACTTTCATCAAGTTCTATTCTTCAGCATTTCCCAGGTAAAATGCCTATTTGGATTTTTATTGCTGAGGCAAACAATCGTTGATATATGCTTAATTATATAACCTTGGATAAACAACAACATCTTCTAAATGCTTAAGGAAACACTTATATGCATCTTGATACTACAAAATTTCCCTCTGGGGTGGGTTAGTCACATAAAGGGTTTCATTAAAAGCATCAATACTTTACTTATTGATATACCCCCAACTATACTTTTGTAGTGGCTTGGTGTCGGGTAGAGTCTAAGCTCATCCCGAGCACCACCACAGTTTTTGGTCCAGAACGCCATCCCGGTTCTGATAACACAGCCACCAAGCAACCCCTTGCTATGCCCTGGATCATACAGGGGAGACCTGGACAGTCCCACGGTACTGCTGATATCCGGGATCATACAGGGGAGACCTGGACAGTCTCACAGCCCTGCTGATACCCGGGATCACACAGGGGAGACCTGGACAGTCTCACAGCCCTGCTGATACCCGGGATCACACAGGGGAGACCTGGACAGTCTCACAGCCCTGCTGATACCCGGGATCATACAGGGGAGACCTGGACAGTCTCACAGCCCTGCTGATACCCGGGATCATACAGGGCAGACCTGGACAGTCTCACAGCCCTGCTGATACCCAGGATCATACAGGGCAGACCTGGACAGTCTCACAGCCCTGCTGATACCCGGGATCACACAGGGGAGACCTGGACAGTCTCACAGCCCTGCTGATACCCGGGATCATGGACAGTCTCATAGCCCTGCTGATACCCGGGATCATGGACAGTCTCACAGCCCTGCTGATACCCAGGATCATACAGGGGAGACCTGGACAGTCTCATAGCCCTGCTGATACCCGGGATCATGGACAGTCTCATAGCCCTGCTGATACCCGGGATCATGGACAGTCTCACGGCCCTGCTGATACCCGGGATCATGGACAGTCTCACAGCCCTGCTGATACCCGGGATCACACAGGGGAGACCTGGAAAGTCTCACAGCCCTGCTGATACCCGGGATCATACAGGGCAGACCTGGAGAGTCCCCGGTACTGCTGATACCCGGGATCACAGACTGCATCCAAAGGGAGGACCTAAAGGTCCAACCCCCTCCTTCCAGAGATCTTTGACTCTCCGAACCCGACCCATAGGGGACCCGAAGGGCTACCCCAGCTCAGAACAGAGACAGAGCCCTGAGGAGGGACCACACATTATCCCTCAACCCCCAGTGTGTACAGCTGAGCTGAGCAGACTTCTTATATACACCTGCTTGGTCTCACTGGGCATGTGCAGAACCCTGCTGGATCCCCACTGGTTGTCCTGTGTAAGTGTGGTACCCAGCTGACCAGTCAGTTTTGTTGGGAGCGTTCTTTCAAAAACAGAACCAGCCTATATTTCCAAATTTTCTAGGTCACTGAACACAGATGGCAATCTGTGTTCTTTGTAGTTAAAAAAAATTGTTTAGCCACATACAACCAGCCTATACTCTAGGTGCCTGCCAGGTAGCCAGATTACTTGTTTTGACTGGTTCTAACATGGTGTCGAAAATAGCTGAGCTGGCATATACAAGTTTAGCGAGGCAACTGCTACACACATAGAATGGCTATTAGACAACCTTTGATTGATTAATACCAGAACATTTTCATTTTTTCCTTCAGGACCTTTCTTTCCATCAATGATTTTGGTTATGCAAGGATATTTAGGCTGTAACAAGTTGAGCGCTGTCATCATGCTCTGCATTTCCAGTGGTACAATAGGTGTGGATATTTTTTTTAAGTCTTGAGTCCACTATTTTTCAATTCAAAGATTGCAGCTGTGTCAACCTCGGGTAGTAAATGTCAGTCTTTGGCAGGAAACACAAGTTTTTAAACCCCCAGCGATAAGATAACTTTAGAGTGTTATAGCTATATAGGAGTTATCTATTCCTCCTGACTCGCTTTACAAGCAATTGACTTTACAGCTGGACACTTAACAACGATGTCATGAAGGCCTCGCAATAGTGTGGTACAACTTAACACACTGGCCTACATCCGAAATTGTTGAGTTCTCCTGTGCAACCAAATGGATCGACTCGTCCAAATAGAGTGACTCATCGACTTGAGTAAAAAGCTCCTTTTTTTTACGATGATAGCCGCTCCAACTGTATTTTTATTATACATACCATGGTACCTTTCTCTATACATTGTCTATATAGGAAACTCTGATTAGGGATCCCAATTGAAACCAGCACCTGTGTTGCTGACGGAACCTTCTTTGTTATTAAACCATGAACACAAGCCTTGTAACAAGGACTACTATAGATCAACTAGAAACAAAGAAAACTGTTAAAAAGTCACAACATCAATGCATTCTCTTCACATTTAAGAGGGAACTTTGTAAATGTAAACATATATGCTCAACGAAAAGTGAGAATATCCTTTGCAAGGAGTGAACTTACAGTTTGACATTTAACAAGGATGGCATGAAGGCCTCACAATAGTCCCTTTGTCAGTGCCACATTGTGGGTTCTCCTCACACTCAACATTTCACAAGGAACTTTGTTACTGTACACATATAGACGAAAAGTGAGAACATCCATTTAAGATGATGTATGCAGTCCCAATCGAAGAACAATCCAGGGTTGTTTCTACATGTTTTTAGATGTGTAGAATCCACTGCTCATTATTCAATATATATCACATATATATATATTGAATGCATGGAAAGAAAAATAAGATGAAAACATTACTGTTTGAGAGTTACTGATAAGCCCTTACTATATCAAGACAAAAGCTTTCCTTTCATAGACTATCATCCCACAACTTTTTCACTGCAGAATGGTGTCGCATCAGCATTGCCGTTCCTTGCTATGACTTTTTTTGAAATCACAGCAGGTGTCATGGCTGACATTCTAAGAAAGAGGAATCTGCTCACAGTAACTAATATCAGGAGACTCTTTGTGGCATTAGGTAAGTCATGCTTTTATCTTACCCCTGGTATTTTTTGCTCATAGACTTAACATTGGGAACTTGTTCTCCATGCCCCTACAAGTATTACAGTACGTTCCTTATGGTCTATGTGTCATCCATCTTTTTTGTATGTACAGAGGTGAGATAAATACAGAAAGCAACTTGTTTTGGTCAGATGTGTTGTTCTCCAACTCTTTTGATTGCTACATGATATTCATGTTGTGTATTTTTCCTCTTGTATATTTTGTATCTCTTTCTGTCTTTAAGTTAAGAAAGAAGGACTCAAATAATAATATTCAAAGAAGGGATGTCAAAAGAACTGCAATATGGCAAGTTCAATTAAAAAAACTCGCAAAATCAAATCAAACACAAAGAACACGATACATTAATGCAAGGAAACTGCAACTTGCAACAATTCTGATGTGATATACTGCATAGAATGCAAGAAAAACTGGTATACAATATGTGGGACAAACCAAAGGAAAATTAAAAGACCAACTGAGTGAACACCTGAGGTCCAAAAAACTCAAAAAGCGAACCTATGATGTCCCAAGATTTTTCAATAGAGATGACCACAACAGTAGTGAGGATGTGCAGGTGAATATACTTGACTTTAAATACCGACATCCTGAGAGTATATATTTAGAAGGAAACCCACGAGATGAGAATAACTTGGTCCGTACTACACCAAGTTTGACTGCAGAGTAATCCACGAAGCGAAGCTGAGTGAATTACGTAGTGGTCAAATGAGGTGGAGTGCATACCAAGTTATCGAGTGGGTTTCTTATTTTATCTCACCCCGTATAATATCATTTATTGCTGAAATAACTTGCCAAATTAGACATTGAGTATTGGATACAATACTTTCACGGCCGTGGAGTATGAGTTCCAAACGTTAAGCCTATGGAGAAAAATACCAGGGTGAGATAAGCAGGAGTACTCGGGGATACTATTGGGTACAACTGGATACACCACCTGAAAAGTCAGGCCCCCATGGGATTGAACATCATGGACAATAAATATTGCTGAAGCCCCTCAATGCCACGTCAATATTTTTAATTAGTTTGCAAGAAGAGAAAAAATACACAACATGATAAATCTTTATTATCCACCGATTATAGAGTTTCCATAGGAATTGTATAGACCGCCTTGAATTCGCTACCTGGAGATTCAGGCATGTCAGAATCTCCTGCATGAGATTCCCGAAAAAAAATCCCATCCAAATTTTGATCTAATCAGAATGTTATACAAAAAAATTATTTAATGTTCATTTGATATTTGATTATTTATAATCAGTCACAATAATCCCATTTACCATCAGAAATAACTGTCATAAAACGTCTTGCAGACCAAAAGCACAGAAAAATAGTGAACTATATAACTAAGTATACACCAAATTATACTTATGCTTCAAAGTGCTGTGGCATTATGGGGTAATCTGGAATTATATGCACTTTTGATTACAATAGAATTATCAATCCTACCGGTGGATAATAAATACAATAACAACTGGTTTTAACGATGAGTGCCAGCAATCTCCTCATACTTGATGATGCGTCAACTACTCGGAGACTACGGCCACCCTATTTACAGCACATGTTTCTCATAGTACCATTTTTGATGAACCTTTCAGCATTTGATCTAAAATGGCTACATAGTTCTGCTATGTTATGAGCAAAAAGCTATCATAAATAAAAAAGTATGTTTTATCGTTGCTTATGTATTTTATATCTTTGATTAATAATACCAGAATATTTCCAATTGTTCCTTTAGGACTTTTCTTTCCATCGATGATTTTGGTTATGCAAGGATATATGGGCTGTGACAAGTTGAGCGCTGTCATCATGCTTTGCATTTCCAGTGGCATATTAGGTGTGGGAACTGCAGGTGGTAAGATCAACTACAACGATCTAGCCCCAGCTTTTACTGGTCAGTATTTGTATAGAACGTCCTGACCATGCTGTACAAGCTACAAAACGAGATGATAATTTACGGTTCGTACGGAACGAGGCGTTTATGCCGAGTTCCGTACAAACCGTGAATTATCATCTCGTTTTGTGGCTTGTACAAGCATGGTAGGTCGTTCTATATTTACTATATACCTGAAATTAAAAAAAAAGAAAATTTCATTTGGCTTAACAATCAATATTTTAATAAACGAGTATGGGTAGGTAGTCCATATAATAGTGTACGGACCGGCGGTCCGTACAGTATTTTTACGTCATATGCCGAAACGGTGCATATTTAGAGTATATACGGCATGGGTATAGAGTAAAATAACTTTTTTGTTTTTGAATATCTTCAATTCTGTGCTTGTATATTACCACAGTGCTGATGCTAGTAGAGTGATGACATGTTGTATAGGCTAGGATATACATTATTCCTGATTGCCTATACCTTTAAGCAATCTTAGTTGCCACTAGATCAGGGAATTTCTTAGATATGAAGTGATAGCTTAGATATTTGTCTCATGGCTGCTGCAAATAGCAGATAATGTGGCTATTATCAGGAACTCACAGCTGTAATTCAAGAATCTGTATGTTTTTTTAATTTCTGCATGGATAAATACTGGTTATTGAACACCAGAAAACAATGAATATCAATACACAGCAAAAGTATAGCATTTCATAGCATAATTATACCTTCTGAGATGACCTTCTCTTTTTACGATCTATCCTTAATGAATATTTTGCAGCGACCATCTTTGGTATTGGTAACACAGTTGCCACACTTCCTGGCATTGTAGGTCCATCCGTTGTTGAAGCTATTACAGAAGCATCGGTAAGTTGACTATCCTAAATGTAGCAATATTAAAGACCAATTATGTTTAGATGAATCTAAAAGTAATTTCAATATTTATCAGACACTGTACCTGAAGCAGAGTATTATGATGGGTATCCCATTCATGAACATGATGAATGAATGGCTACTCATTTGAGCTATCATAATGTCGACCCATATTATTGTAGGGTCAGATCAGTCTAACAGTGGTTCTTTCGCTTTTCAAAAGAGGGTGCGGGATGTCAGGCCCTGCTAGTGATTCAGGTAAACCTGCGCAAGCAAGTGTTACGGGGATGCTCAGATAACGTAACTCAATTTGTATATAAGCCGGATTTGCCGTGGGTCAGCAGGTATTCTTATGTGTTCTCTCTAAGAAAAGTGAATCCTTGGATCCTCATTTGCTGGGTTTCTCCAAACCCTCTCGGTGATTGGGCGAATATTATTTTTCATTTTAAAGCATTTTTATTGAGTTGTATTGTACTCTGGTATATATAGAGTATTTTGTAAGCTGACGGAAACCAGCGAAATCATCCCTGACCGACATACCCCCTTCATGTACCATTGAGATATTTATATTGATAATATAAATGTCTGTTTAAACTAAATAAAGGAAGTTGTCAAAAAAAACAGAAAAGATAAGCCTCTCCAGCTTTACTTGGCACACCTGTGCCATGGCACTGTACTTTGGTTGTGTGATACCCAGGATCAGTTCGAGAAGTGGCTATAATAAGCAGCCAATGTTTATCAAACTTGAGAAGTCTGGTTTTGTGTGAATAGGTTTTTCCCCATACATGTTCTTGAAAACTTTTTCTATTTTTCCTTTTTCTTGTGGGGTTTGGGAAAAATGTGTCGTGATTAACTCCTTTCGTGGGAAAGTAAGATTTACACTTTTACAAGGAATTTTTTTTCCCGATACATGCCTAAAATATCTGACGGACCTATGTAGGTGCACATCAGGTGGCAAACTGCTGGGATGGTACATACAATCGGTGTAGGCTATCCTCAATAAGGCCAAAGTTGGTGACCGCTACATTATCATATTGTAAAGTCTTGGACCCTACTTGCGTAAGGGGTAGACCTTAAGAAGAAAGAGAAGAACTCAAACACAGAAGTACTATGTACTACTATGAGTCAAGAACTTAACTGTTTATTGACAGGGATGGGTCTTGGTTGTATACCCTTAGCAGGGGGTTGACATGACAGGCTTAGCATCTGTGAGCTCTGCGCTCTCATTGGCTGTTGTACCAACAGCCAATAGGGGAAGACCAAATCTGTTCCAGTTGAGCGCCCGTTCCGGTCTGTCGCACATGTCAGGAGGCCGCTCATGACACTGAATAACTGAGAGTGTCATTGGTAGAGTGACCTGCCCTCAAGTGGGCAGACTGGAAACTAGAGCTGAGCGATAATAGGGGTATTATATGCCATTCAAAGCATGACAGCCATACTGTAAACATCACGGAGGAGGTTACTAACCAAAATGGCGACTGGTCCAATTCAGTCAATTTGTTCCTCAATAATTAGGGGTAATTTAGATAAGTACTTTCTTCTCATAGAAACCAATATTACATGGCCACGATAGGGATGTATAGACCAGAACTTTACAATATGTTACTTCCATACACTGATATGTGAGTTCATAGTTATCCTTTTCCTGACATGGCAATACTTTTTAAATCTATGACCAACATTGAACGTTCACATTGACAGGCAGGGATATCTAATAAGGTATGTTTGTAGACACTGTTAATTGAACTAACAGGTTATCTTAGTCTGACTCAAGTATATGATTCATGCTCGTATAGGTATAGAGATTACTCAGATTTATGATGCATAGAGAACTATTTAGCATTTTGTTTTATCTTTTCAGCCATTGATGTCCAGGTGGCGTACTGTATTCTTTGTTGGATCTGCAATATCTTTAATAGGAGGTATCTTCTTTGCGGTATTTGGGTCGGGGGAGGTACAAAGTTGGGCCAAAATACAAGAAGAGGACAATGGAGATTTACCAAATACAGCATATGATAATATTGAGGGGGAATCCCAAGATGTTCAGCAAGAGATAAATAATGAATCAAAAGAAAGGATGCACCACTAATTTGTTCTTTCCATTTTTATCAATAACCGATTATAAACATTCTCTGGTGACAACTTAAACTTCATTAAATCTATTGGTTGTATGTGATTATTAGCTTGTAGTATATATATTTAGCTCACCCCTGGTAAATTTATCTCACCCCAGTCCAAGTTTAGCCATAAGAAGAACATTAAAATCATACTCAACCATCACATCACCTGCCCTACCTCCAAAGGGCCGGTTATTACTCCTGGCGGCTGCTGCTGACTCGTGCTTCACTTTGATGCAGCAATCCTTGGCCGCATGGTGGAGACTGAGGATATCGTAGCAATAATCGCAGACGTGGTCACAGTCCCTGCCGCTGCGATGTGTGGTGCTTGGAAAGCGCACCCCTTCTCTGTATTGTGGGCCAGGCAAGGGGCGTGGCTCCCGCCACTCTGACGAACCTTGTTTCTGGCCTTCCCCCCTGGACTCTGGGAGTCCTCCTTAGTGAGCCTGCGGCCCTCGGCCCGAGATATTGCCGTCCGTAGATGCTGGATATCGCTTACAGAGCTCCACCCTTGAGCCAGTCGGCCCTCCGTGAGGCGAGAAAAAATTTCTTCGCTCCACCTACGCTCGTCTGACATGTGTAAAATACCCCAGAGATACTCTTGCACATTGAGGGCTCCCAGACCGGTTCGCTCCCTCTTGGAGCCACAAAAGACATAATGCGCTGGATGGGTTGGCTTACCTGCCATAAGCCTCAATACATGTGAAGTCGACTGTAATATCTGTTGAACTTGGCGGTCGAGGTCCTCGTCCTGGTAGGCCATGCCTACCGCCCGTCCATCAAGAGGTATCAAGGGATGCGCGAGCTGGTCCGTTGAGATACCTGGGAAATCCGAATTTGGCACCAAAACCAGAGGCCTGGGAGCCATGGCCGTCCCTGCGGCGATGGCTGCAGAATCCGTCCTGTTGACTCGATTTCCCGTGCAAGGGACGACCGCCTGATCCATTCCTTGAGTCGCCAAAACGTTGGCAATAGTCTTGGGAGGATGCATCTCGCTTCTTGTCTGCTTCCTGCGAGCCGATGCAGATGCTGCCGCCAAAATGGCCTCCCGTAGGCCCTCAATCTGAGCCTGTATGAGGTCCATCCTTTTCTCGCCTCTGGCGGCTCGGCCTTCGCCCGGTGCAGAGACCTTCGTGTTCTTAGATGAAATGGCCTTATTTCCCTTCTTAGGCGGCATGATTTTTGGTCACTTCTGTCCAAAAAACATAATCCACGGGAGTTTTTGATGGACTCTGATAAAGAAACGTGTTGAGAATTTAAGGAAACCTGAGAAGACTGACACATGACTAGACACGTCACGACAGTGAGAGTTCTTAAAACATCCGGTAGATGTCTCTTGCGCATTGCCGCGTTTAATACGACAGCTGCCTCTAGCCATTAGGCTTCACATGTTCGTATTAATGTCCCTAGCTGGATTTGCACAAAGCAATTTCATTTATTCTGATATTGTAATGCGATTCTATTGTCAGTGAAATGGGGTGAGATAAATTTAGAAATGCAGTTGAATCACAAAATAAACAATGCTCCATCCATTTGGATTCATTGTATTCATCGCTAAGCTTCCAAACTCATGGAGTATTATCTATTCATATTATTCTCAATGCAATTCTATATAAATACACCATGAGTAATGTAGTCCACAAGACAAGCCTCGGAGGTTTAGAGCTAAATAGAAACTTCTTTTTCTCTTGTCTTGTCTAACTTGCATAGGGCACTGCAACCGAGATGAATGGCTAGGATAACCAATATATAGTCTTTATCTTACCCCTGGTATTTTTCCCGTTAGACTTAACATTGGGAACTCATATCAAACAGCTGTTGAGTATTTAGAGAAAAATACGCAATGAGGGATAATGCCAAAAACATTAGCTCATTAGTCAATGTGCAGGGTGAGATAAACTCTGCACGAAAACCACTGCACGAAAACCACCATTTTACATATGAATTCGCCCAGCATATATAAGTATGAATTTTGCGTATATAAAATTGTCCTATTCCCAAAGTATGTACGCCTCATCTGTAGGTGGATATAAGTTTCCAGTGAACAGAGCTTCACTGAGAGTGGGTGGGAGGTGGTTGGGGATGGGGGCGGGGTGAGGGTTTCCTACTGAGGAAACCTTTACTTCTACCAAAACTATTTCTTTGTGAAATACAGCCAAGATGTGTCTGTATATAAATCCTGGGCGTATATATAAATGAAAACAAGTCAATATTCAGCCAGTACATGCACTTCTGCAATGGTGTATATATATGAATAAAATGGTGGTTTTCATGCAGTGAAACCTATTAAAGGTTACAGTAAGAGCTTTATCTCTAAGTAATTTACACGGCTTTGCTTCTTGAACTATGCAATTCAAACTCAATGGGATATGAGCTCTGATCCTAAATGTTCATAGGTTTCCTCTATAATATCTGTAAAGTGGCCTTATCTTTATTGGTAATGTTCAACTATGTTCTTCTATGTAATAATTATGTAATAATTATGTAAAAAACCCATTCACTGTATACCCTGATGATGTGAACTTTCAAGATGCTGGTCATTCAGAAAGTGATAAGTTATTTATCCTAATAGAGATCCTTGATCTAAGATTTATATAGAACTGCATCGAGAATTGTATAAATAGACAATACTCTATGAATCTGGATGGGCCGCAATCGTCATCAAGGCGAAGCCGAGTGACGATTACAGCCCATTCAAGCGAGTGGAGTTTTGTGTCTGAGCGATTAGCGGGGATATTACATCAGCTACTCAGTCAACTACTCAGAGATTATTGCCACTCATACACAAAACCAGTCATTACTGTGTATACAAAGAGCACTATGAGACTGACCTTGTAAACTTTAAGTTGCTCTTTGCACTGACTGTGTGGCTGAAAATATTTGTCTAGGATTAATAAATAATTAATCTTTGAACACTTCTTTTTCTTTTTTCATATTAAGTTAAGTTTAACCAGATGGTTGGATGGTAACCTGATACTAAAGTAGTTCAGCCAATGAGAAGTGTTACAGTCATACTTTATGTATTTCAGAAATATCAATTGGATATTGAAAAGGAAATTACATACTTTGAAACAAAATAAGTTTGTATCAAATGAAACTGAATAATTTTCAATATTTACAATATATGATAATATTATTTCCAAACACTAAAACGATCACATTAATGATATATAACTGTAGTAGAATCAAAATTCTGATTTATTTCGGACACTTAGACTTAAAAAAATGATAACATATTCACAGCGATTATATATCTTTAAGTGCTCTACCTAATGATGAAGTTTTATAATTTTCCACCAAGTATATAAGACACATGAGATATTTTTCCATTAATCATGCAAAATTATATAAGTATGTTATAAGACTAAATTCTGCTTGAGATCTTCATTGGGACACATATTGAATCAGGAAACTATCGTAACCATATTTTACATTTTTTGTCCTCCAAAGCTATTTGGATGGTCTACGATAGACACCCATGTCCACAATTAGATTAATGCCCTTCCCCACCTACCACGATCCTGGGCCCTGTTTTTTAGTCACAACAATCGTTAAAGGCGACATGTTTCAGCTGTCAGTGTACTATAGATATAAGATTTTTAGAGGATTCGCCAAATGTCATGTGGCTACGACACTTAGGGAGCTGAAAGGCGCGCTACAGTCAAGACAGCCAGTGCCTAGTCAATCGGAAAATCTCACCAAATGTGCCATAGCCCTAAGACATCTATGGACATGTAGCAAACGTGCAAACATGGCTTAAAACTAATCATGGTGACTGTCTTGTAACATGGAGCTGGCCGAATATGAAAACCAGTTAACTTTTGTACTGAATTTGACCAGCATAAATAAAGGACTTAAAAAAAAAGAAGTTTTTATCACTTTCCTCAGGAATTAAGTCATAAAACTTAATCACCAGTTAGGAAACATATAACCTATAATCTGTGTGAGTAGAAGGCAGCTTCGCGACTAACGAGCAAGTGACTGGATTTATTAGGCTGCCCTGTTTCTGGGCGTTAATTAATTCATCAGAATTCTACAGAACTTGATCATGATTGGTCCAGATGATCACGTGATAGATTTCCGCATTTTCCATTGGCTGTATAACCTATAATCCCTCCAAATATGAAGATGGTCGGTAGCAAACGTTTGCTCTGGTGGACAGTGTACTCAAGTAGTCACTAATTCATGCAGTTCATCTGTCCGGGCTGACACACACTGCACTGCTAGAGGAACCTCTTAAGGAAAGACGTTATGTGGAACAATAAACCGGAGTGGCGCAGTGTGGGGGCCGACACTCTCAGACTCTCTGTCTCAGATATTCCACGAGGTTTTAAACAAGTACAGCTCAACAGCTGCACAAATTGGTTTTGAGTGGTGGCTTTATTCAGTTTCACAGCTTTATACAACATTTTAGCAAAAGTGTAGCTTTTTTCAAGTCTCTCTCAGACAATTCAAAATTCAAACGCGCATATCGGCGGATCAGAGCGGCCAATCTTTCTCATACTTAGATGATTTATAAGTTATATGTTTCCCTGATTGGTGATTGGTGATTATTCCTACTTAAAGTGGGTGAAAATCCTCTATATACACACAGTGAGTTAGACTTGTACTGTCTAAGTTTGATAGAACCTAAGATAATTCTATATTTGTTGTAACGAACGACACTTTCCAAGCCAATCTCAAGTTCAGCCCTACGACACTGTCTAAAGGAGGCCGACTGTCTTTTGTCGTCTGAAATGTTGTGGATTCACTGGATAATGTTAGGGTATCGTAGTGTTCTGATAGTGGTGGTTATGATTGCATTATTGAATATGATATGATTGATACAGTCTCATAGTAGACTGACTAGATGAGATAAATGGTAGGAGATAACTCTAAGTATGTAGGTAAGACCAACACCTATCTAAATCTAGTTCTGATTATTGTGAATGTCTATGATTAAACTTGAATAAGAATATGATATGAATGAATTATGATATCTTGAATCGGTTATTAAATACACTATGAATATGGGGATGGTAGAACTACTCTTGGCAATGTGTGTGGTGTTGCCTACCAGACTCTATCAACCACAACACCACAACGAGGTACCCGTTAGGGACTATTCATCTTTAATTAACTGATAATTAATATTCAATGAATTCCAGGTTTGAGTCCATACAGATTCTAAGTTAATCTGTTAATGTTATAATTCATTTAGGGATAATCTAGTTTGCCATTACTGTTCTAGTATGTTTCTATCAATGTTCTACTTTATTACTTATAACATATGTTGCTTCAAAGAATATTCTAGATTAATTTTAATAATTACTTTCATGTGAATTATGATCTCAATTCGTTTCTACATGTCTCGTGTAAGATGGAAGAGGTCAGAGAGTGAAAAACATTTTGAATTCTTTAATAAGTCACTTCAAATGTTTATAACAGTTCTCAGCAGTTCCTTGATGGTAATCTGGATCTTGTACAAAGACAGTCATTTGGTTTTAATAACAATGTAGTAGTTTCACACTTTTGAATAGCTCACTCAAGGTGAGAGTCTTGAGACATAATCTAGTGGAGGGGTAGTCTTCACCAACTCCTAAGACTAAAGAGTCAGAGTGGTCAGAGTACCTAACTTCTATTGTCAGTCTTAGTCAAGTGATGTCTCAAGACAGGATTGAACTTTGTCTCTAAATAATTTCAAGACCAATGATAATTGGTATCTGGTCTTACATGGCATAACACAATAAGATCAATGGCATATAACAAGCAGAAATGGCATAACTCACCAATTAAATGACAATTCCTGAATGACACAGAGTCCTCTGATAAAGACACACAGTCCCAACTCCTTATGAAATACAATCTCAGATCATAAGATCCCTTCACTCTCACAAGGGAGAAGTGAAGTTGAGATAAGTCCTATGAAAGTCCCATGTGAGATGCAGAACTCCCAGCTCTGGATGGAGTTGCAGTAAGTCTGGATTGAGTCCCTGAATCCAGCTTATAGAAACCACTATTTCCCAATAGGCATTCTTGGTCTCTGTTAGCCTATGTGGATAGAATTTTAAATGCAGGATCCAACTTCAGCTCGGGCAAAGCTCTGATCCGTGTTGGCAGAGTGAGATGTAAATGGAGACTGAAGATCCTTTCACTGTGGATCCAGTTCAGAGACTGAGAATTTGGAAAAGGATTCTGGGTAATTTTGCTATGAGCTCACATTCGACCAATAGGCATTGAGACTGTACTAATGTATCCAGCCAGGACTGGGGAAACCCCATAGGGGATTACCCATGAGTCATAAATGACACCACTGTAGTTCAGGTGAATCTCACCCTGTGGCAGCAGTGGCACTCTATGAGTCACTCAGTACTGTAACTCCCAGTGTGTGTGCACCCATTACTGTAAATACTCATATGAACCCAAAGTGACTACAAGTGACTATAGTCACACACAAACACTCTCAATTGATTATTAATATTTTGTCAATTGAATATTATATGATTATAATGGATATTATATGATTATAATAGATAAACCTTGATTACATATTTGAATACATTTAGTAAAATGTAGCTATTCCCAGAATCTTTCACCTTATATCATATTTCCAACCTTTGTGCTGTATTTGGCTACGGCACAGTAGACCTACAATATTGTGACTGAGAAACAGGGCCCTGGTTCTGATTAGCCTTACAATTACCTTCCCGGCCAATTCTATTGTGAGGTCAGCAAAACTGTAGGAGGTGGAATAGGTTTATGTTTTTGGTCCTCCCAAGGCATTTCTATGCTCTACAATTTCAAACCATGTCCAAGACTTTGAAATATCGGGGACCCCAATCGGGAGGTATGTCGTAGACCATTGGCATAGGTAGGGGCAGGGCTATATGGGGACCCCACGATAGGCTCCGATTTGCCATTTCCATTCATAGCCTACTTGGAGGTTTATCATTGGCAGTTGGTATTTGCAAGCGTAGGGCCTTATCCTTGAACAATTAAATTACTTAGGAATGTGGGACTTCTTAGTTAGAACTATCATTATACGATAAAAGACATAGCCTGGGCCCTGTTTTTTAGTCACGACCATTGTGAGTCCAGGTAGCCCCAAGATATACCAGCGATTCCACGACAGTTTTGACAACAAAAGATGGCCGGTGTTTTATAGACGGTGACGTAGTGTGCCACGGGAGATCGCCGCTAATACTCTCGGCCGTCACGACAAGTATAGAACTGTCTTAGGGTCTGTAAAACCTCACTGTGCGTATATAGAGGATTTCCCATACTTCTCTATGAATTAAGCAATGAAATTTTAACACTAGTAAGGAATACATATGACCCATAATCGTACTAAATATGAAGAGGATCGGCCGTACCGTTCCGAAGATATCAGCGTTTGTCGTAGTTCTAGAGAATCTAAGACTTTTTTTAAGACAAAAGATGGCTGCTATCCTATAGACACGGTCTTGGTGCGCCACAGTAGAACGCCGCTAAAATTGTCTTGGCTTGAGACAAATATAGAACTATCTTAGGTTCTACAATTCTACTATTGCCGGATACCAGCTCCAGCACTGGTGCAGTCATATCAAGTTATATTGGGGTCTCGAGAGTGTATTGCATCAGCCAACTCTGTGGAGCCATTGGTTAGGCATCAGACAATCGTGCTGGAGGTCTGGTGTTCAAATCCCAGTGCTGGCACATTATTTTCACCAAGAAAAGGTGACGGGGTCGTAACATGAAGGGGGTCATAACGTGATGCAAAAATATGTAGATACTGATAACTTTTTTTCTTATAAAGATAGAGAATT
Source organism: Alentia gelatinosa (assembly GCA_950022655.1). Taxonomy (NCBI): domain Eukaryota; kingdom Metazoa; phylum Annelida; class Polychaeta; order Phyllodocida; family Polynoidae; genus Alentia; species Alentia gelatinosa. The sequence continues at coordinate 61,810,369 of OX465587.1, read as the reverse complement.
AATTCTTTCACCCTGTTGTAGGTGTATATCTATTCAACATAGGAACACTACTTCTACCTTTTTCCTGACCCAAAGTGACCCACTGTCGGTCGTAATGCGATGGGGTCGTAACGTGACGGTGTCGTAACGTGACGGTGTCGTAACATGACGAAAAAATATATCAGGGCTGATATCTTTTTTCTAGTTAAGATAGAGACTTCATTTTTTTGCCATCTTGTAGGTATATATCTACCCTTTAATAGCACTAAAGAGCTTTAACTAATATTAAAGGGAATTTGATTTATTAATGGGTTAGAGGGTGTTGTAACGTGACTGCCTAAACTACACCAAAATGGCACAAATTGAGTTCAGTATGAAGGAAGCCCTGCAGGCCTATACTTTTATGGTGGGAAGATGAATATATGTGAGTCCTTACAAACAGGGAAACTCATTGTAGTCTGCCAATTTTTTATATAATTTTATGCATGATTTTCTGCTGGTGTCGTAACATGACGCCCTCACGTTTTTAGCGATATTTTGAAAAATATTGGAGTTAGGTGTGGTTTTAAGGTTCTGGACTGTGCGATGCAATGCCCTAGATGTGTGAAAACCATTGGAACTATTTTCCAAGAGGGATTATTTTAGTTATTCGAAATATAGCTCATTTGCTGCAATTTCGTGATTTTCGACCAAACGTGCTTCCTCCCTATCAACTTATATATATCATTGTTTTGTGATTAAAAAAGGAAATTTTTTCCTATTCTAGTTATTAGTGCCAAATTCAACATTTTGTTTAATATGAGCATAAATGAATGTATTTGGACATTTTATTAATTTTGCATCAATATATGTGTTGTTCTTGTATCCTAACAATAATTTAATAACTTTTTTTATTCTATTTTTATTTGTTTATTTATACTGCAACGACATCGGTGGTTTACCAGTATGGTTTACCCATGCCTATACAAATTCACAAACATTCTGATTGGGCATGCCACATAATAGCACACCCAATTTATCCAGGTATCAACGCAAATATGTCTAACAACTTTGTGTTATAAGTACGCTGTTAACTTATCTAACATTTCATCAGTTATTTATAGTTGACATATTCATTCAGAAGATCCTTGATAGACCTATCTATCCAGTCCATATTCCAGATCCGTAAACTTATTGAGGTGATCTCACCAGTAAGTTATGTCCAATGTCTCTCTTGTTCATGATGTTAATGGAATGTCATTGTTCTGATAATGTTAAATAGGGATAAAAGATAGTCAAACACAATAAGGCAATTTTGACACACAGAAACAAAAAATTACATCATCATGAAAAACCAATAATATCATTCAGTTTACAGGTATGGAATATAAAGGTAATAGATCAAGAAAACAAGTTGATAGTCATTAATATCAGTTATATAACATCGACAATGCTTTCTGTTTCATGCTTTTCTTGAAAGCCTCATATTCCATGTGCAATTTCCTTCAATTCCTGATCTAGGGCCTTCCACCTACAGGCACCCATATATAATGTGCTAGCCTTATAACACTCAATTTATATAAAACTCAATCTCAGAAACTGAGATTGTAAACCAGCCGCAGCATCTGAAAAACTCAGGTAATCTGAGTGATGTATGTGTAGGGGTCAGGGCAGTCGAGCAGCGTTGTTTCACTCTAGAACTAGGTGGTGCGAGTGCCGATCCCTGCTGTGCGGTATGGCCGGCGGACCCGCAGTATGCAAATGCTGCGGGTTCACCCGCATTACGTAACTCGGCCACTATATAAGGTCGAGTCCACAGCAGGTTGATAGGACTTCTCACAGTGCCTCTTTACGGAGTGAACGTCTGAAGCCTCATGAGTTGGTTAGGTTGTGTTGAAACACCTTTCAACGTTGAAGAGACCAGTATCTCTTCCCGTGCTAGTTGGTGCCCCGCAGCACCAACGGATTGTGTATACTTTCAATAAATAAAGAGCGGTGAACTGAAATAGTCCGGAGTCTGGTTTTCTATTCGCGGTTAAGCGATAGTTGGTAGATCTCGTATCTCCCTCCCTTTTCCAGTGGGTAGAGCTGAACCCACCTGTATTGGCACGGTAAGTATAGGGTAGCGACTAGTCTCGGAACCTCTGGTCGACTGACGATCGCGGAGAGTGGTAATACACTTTCAGCAACTAGAGGGTAACCGCTACATATGTTTTGATAAATAAAAAAAAAATTTGTCCTCACTACCCTAAAGTTTACACCTCTTGAAAATCTAGTGACTCTTATCCTCATTATCAACCAATGTAGTAACCATTTTTTGCCTATGTATATAATTTAGTAGATGACTTTCCCTCCTATCAGTCAACCACGGGACCTTAGATTTTTTATGTAACTCTTTATCCTTCATGATGTTTTTGCCTCTAGATAAAATCTTTCGACCGCTAGTCTGTAGATTTTGCAATTGGTTTAACTTGTTCTTGGCTGTTTTACAATATAACAAATCGCCATAGTCAATATAACGAATAACAATTGACTTCAAGAGGCATGAAGCAGTGTGTTCATTTAAATATTTTCTAATGTTTAACAGTAAATAGATTTTATGTGACCATCTACAATGCCATTTAGAATTAAGAACCGGATCCATTGTTATTCCCAAATACTTAAATTGATATACATGCTTGATTTCCTTTCCATTCATGGTATTACTACACACCTATGGGTGAACATCTATGAAATACTACCCGCTGCTACGCCTATAGTATAAATTCTGTTCAGGCCCGCCGTGCAGCAGGCCGTAGTGAATCCCATAGGCTTTATAATGTAGAAATGTTTGTGCCTGCTGTGACCTGCGACTCTAGTCGCCTATCTAACCACTACAGGGTTACGTTGGCAACACAGTGTGTATCAATCGGCGAGTGGACTTATTTAAGCCATTTAAATGATATTACATGAGCATAACATATTATTTACCTCAATATTTTGCCATTGTACACTTCTAGCTGTAACATAGATTTTGTATCAACATGTACAATGCTTTATTAGAGCCAGCCAGCCTCACAATGCAATGTTGCCAACGAGCAGTTTGGAATAGTCCATTATACGGCAAAATGCTTATTTGAGGGGTGGCCCCTAAAGAACAGTCCAAGTGGGTAAAAGAAAGGGATAACAGGTTGGTGGGAGACAGCGGGCCATAGTAAATGGCAGTCGTTTTGTATGGGAATGGGGAGGGGATCACAGACCAGGAAAGTTAATGAAACAGCATTTTAAATGAGTAGTAGTTATATAGTGATAAGAAAACTTAGTGACTGAGCCCATACAGTATCCATTCTCGGTCATTTGATGAAGAAATATGTCCCTCCTGCCTGAGGCTTTGGGCCATATTTTTTCATCAAACGACATGTACAGGCTCAGTAACAAAGTTTTCTCATAATATCTATGTCTCCCAGTCCCTTAAGTCGTTGAGGTGTACTTTGATTTGTTCTCATTGACAGTCATTTTGTTTCTTCTAAACCATATTGAAATCTTCTGTAGTTTCTCATTCATTTTAAGTTTTTAAACTTCAATATGTAAATAAAAAGGAATTATGGTCTATAATATGTGAAACCATAGTTATGGTGCCAATACGGGGTAGATTCACTCGTTGTTTCGGAGAATTTCGTTCTGAACGAGCCGGCACGGCGAGTTCAGGACAAATTTCATTGTGTTTGAGAGTTGTGCCAAGTCACTTCGACGTCAAATTATGGTCAGTTTTAGCGAATTAAGACCAAATTAAGGTATATAATATAATAACACAGCATCACTCAGATGCTGCGGCTGGTTTACAATCTCAGTTTCTGAGATTGAGTTTTATATAAATTGAGTGTTATAAGGCTAGCACATTATATATGGGTGCCTGTAGGTGGAATGCCCTAGATCAGGAATTGAAGGAAATTGCACAGTGAATATGAGGCTTTCAAGAAAAGCATGAAACAGAAAGCATTGTCAATGTTATATAACTGATATTAATGACTATCAACTTGTTTTCTTGATCTATTACCTTTATATTCCATACCTGTAAACTGAATGATATTATTGGTTTTTCATGATGATGTAATTTTTTGTTTCTGTGTGTCAAAATTGCCTTATTGTGTTTGACTATCTTTTATCCCTATTTAACATTATCAGAACAATGACATTCCATTAACATCATGAACAAGAGAGACATTGGACATAACTTACTGGTGAGATCACCTCAATAGAGTTTACGGATCTTGAATATGGACTGGATAGATAGGTCTATCAAGGATCTTCTGAATGAATATGTCAACTATAAATAACTGATGAAATGTTAGATAAGTTAACAGCGTACTTATAACACACAGTTGTTAGACATATTTGCGTTGTTACCTCGATAAATTGGGTGTGCTATTATGTGGCATGCCCAATCAGAATGTTTGTGAATTTGTATAGGCATGGGTAAACCATACTGGTAAACCACCGATGTCGTTGCAGTATAAATAAACAAAAAAAAATAAAATAAAAAAAGTTATTAAATTATTAATAGGATACAACAACAACTAATATATTGATACAAAATTAATAAAATGTCCAAATACATTCATTTATGCTCATATTAAACAAAATATGTTGAATTTGGTACTAATAACTAGAATAGGAAAAAATTTCCTTATTTAATCACAAAACAATAATATATATAAGTTGATAAGGAGGAAGCACGTTTGGTCGAAAATCACGAAATTGCAGCAAATGAGCTATATTTTGAATATCTAAAAAAATCTCTCTTGGAAAATAGTTCCAATGGTTTTCACACATCTAGGGCATTGCATCGCACAGTCCAGAACCTTAAAACCACACCTAACTCCAATATTTTTCAAAATATCGCTAAAAACGTGAGGGGTCATGTTACGACACCAGCAGAAAATCATGCATAAAATTATATAAAAAATTGGCAGACTACAATGAGTTTCCCTGTTTTTAAGGACTCACATATATTCATCTTCCCACCATAAAAGTATAGGCCTGCAGGGCTTCCTTCATACTGAACTCAATTTGTGCCATTTTGGTGTAGTTTAGGCAGTCACGTTACAACACCCTCTAACCCATTAATAAATCAAATTTCCTTTAATATTAGTAAAAGCTCTTTAGTGCCATTAAAGGGTAGATATATACCTACAAGATGGCAAAAAAATGAAGTCTCTATCTTAACTAGAAAAAAGATATCAGCCCTGATATATTTTTTCGTCATGTTATGACACCGTCACGGTACGACACCGTCACGTTACGACCCCATCGCATTACGACCGACAGTGGGTCACTTTGGGTCAGGCAAAAGGTAGAAGTAGTGTTCCTATATTGAATAGATATATACCTACAACAGGGTGAAAGAATTAATTCTCTATCTTTATAAGAAAAAAAGTTATCAGCATCTACATATTTTTGCATCACGTTATGACCCCCTTCACGTTACGACCCCCGTCACGTTACGACCCCCGTCACGTTACGACCCCCGTCACGTTACGACCCCCGTCACGTTACGACCCCCGTCACGTTACGACCCCTCCAAACCCCCCCCCCCCCGTGGATATAAAGCCACAGAAGGCAAATAAATAGTAGAGAAACATTTTCTTTGGATCTAATCCATTTCTCCAGTGTCAGCCAAGTCCCTGATAGAGGTGTGGGCATGACCTTTAAATATGATCCAATCAAGGGGGGGGTCGTAACGTGACGTTTTTATTATGATATTAGCCCTGTGCTAAAGCTAATTTTGGTAGTTAGCGTTCCCTATTTCGCATATGAGTCTTTTGATATATAGAGATGATATTTGCAAAAGGAATTAATGATCCTCTCAGATTTGATTTTTTGAGGAAATTTCGTGATTTTCTACCATTTCAATAGAGAAACATGGTGACAAGGAACAACCAATAGAAATGAGTACAATTCTGCATATGGTGATCTGGCGGGATCTGTGTCACTTTTCCCAGCGGTCACAAAATATCCAATCGGACTACGGGTTCTGGTCACATGTGTGAAACTGACCAATAGGAGAGGCACAATATAGGTCAGCAAGGCATCCTCACCTGAACCCCAGGTGCGTAAAAAATTACCCGGTCACTTACCAGCAGTCGCTCAAGCTGTATGCCTCCTCTTCCAATTAACAACCGATAGAAAGATGAAATTTCAGTACATGAGTAAATACTTAAAGAGATGAGTGGTGTTCATCAAAGAACTTTTTTTGGTAACCCCGGATGAACGAAAACAATTACAAAAATACTGTAACCAATGAGACAAGCTCAACTGACTGGACTACATAGACCTGAGGCAGGCCTTGATAGGAGAGGGGACTCCAGTTCTGGTTCCCTGTAACACAGGCTAGGGAACAAATGACCACTTAACAAATCAATAATGTACCACACCGCACCTGATGAGACCCAAAACTGGGTCGAAACCACTCTCACGTATAGCCGTCTCTGACAACGAATAAATACAATATTTTTCAAAAACCCAAGTCAAGAAAAATATCTCTAATAAGATATAACGGCAGGGTAGTGGGCCAACGGGGAACACGAACCCACCGAAAAAATAAAAATGGAGGAGAGGTAAGACAAAGGAAGGCTAATAGGGCAAAGAAAACAAAAACAATGAAATAACAACCAAACAACAGTCAAAAAGTGAAATATAGGCCCAATTGCCTATTGCTCACCAGAAATGAGATGTCAAAATCTGCAAAATAAGTTCTATATTTTTATTCTATATATATATATTTTTTTTTCTATCTTACTCTATATCTTACTCTATATCTATACCACAATGGTCTCTATACCATATCTACACAACATCCCATAACCCGCGATGTCCCGTGTGTAGGTAGTGCTGGCGGAGCTCGGAGGGAATTGTTAAGAAATTGCAGAGTTAACAAAGTCAATACAGCCTGGAAACAAGCTAGTTAGTGTATGAACACTTGCAGAACCGAACCGAGGGAGATGAATCCCAAAGAAGCAAGGGGAACGAGGGAATCTACCAAAAAACAGAGAAGCACATGCGAAAGCTCCACAGAAATGGCGGACACACAGGGAGAGAAACCACCGGGACCATACTTACCGGCACTGAGCCCTACCGCATCAAACAGTGAAATCATTGACAAGGTAAATGAAATAGAATCAAGATTATTCAAGCAGGAAAACATAACCAATGACTCGCCATCGATGATAACAAAACTAGAAAAAAGAATGTCTAGTGCAGAAAAAAATAACAAAGACACCGCTGGTATCCTTGAACGCATTGTAAATAGACTTGACAAGACTGAAAGTAAAGTGAGTGATCTAAATATGTTTGCAAACACAACAATTGATGAAATGGAAACATTGAGAGAAGACACATTCTAATCCCAGCTAAAAGTGGTTAATGTAGAGGAACGCATAGACTGGTGGGACTCAGAAAAAAGAAGAAAACTGCTAGTAATATCCAATAAGCAAGAGAATAAAGATGAAAATCTAAGGGACCTGGTATCACAACTATTCTCAGACCTAGGACTCAAACCAGAAGAAGTGCCCGTCGAAAGTAGACGCGGACGCTTTTACCCTAATAATAGGCCTAGGGATATAGTGATTGCTTTGGCAATGAACGCGCTGAAACCCCGCATATACAAGAATCTACATAGACTAAAGGGTGTAGGCAGATGGGATAAGATATCTGTACATGACAAACTTTCTAAGACCGACTTGGAAAGACAAAAGGCGCTAAGAGCAGTCAGTGCATATGCAAAAACAAAAAACCTGAAAGCTGGTGTGAAAGGGTTAACACTTATTGTCGAGGACCAATCGTACACATATGACCAACTGGACAAGCTTGAGCAAGCACACCCAGATGTGACCGTAACAAATACCAAGACGCAGAGAACACCTGATGGCATAGCGTTTCAAGGGCACTATGCAAAGCTGTCAAACCTGTACCCATGCCGGGTTACACACCAAGGTTTCAAATTTAGCTCACTTGAACAAGCTTACCAAGCGCGCATGGTGGAGATATTTGATGACAGAAAAGCAGAAGGACGGATTCTAGCCGCGGACAGTGTTTACGACGTTATCAGCATTGCGAAAAAAGTGAAAAAAAGTGATCATTGGAAGAAGTGCAAGGATAAACTCATGAAGGAGTTATTACTTCAGAAGTTTACAGAGAATGAAGACCTACGTCAATACCTAATAGACTCTGATGGTTCACACTTGTATGAAGCTACCCTAGATCAAGAATGGGGTTGTGGCTTGATGCTTAACAAAGCTAGAGAAATCTACGGTAACAACTACCCTGGTCAAAACAAACTGGGGACGTACCTAGAAGAGACAAGGAGTGTACTGAAAGAAAGAGAAGAAGGAGAAAAATGAGGGGAAGAACCTCCCGGAGAAGAAAAACAAGAACAACCTAACAAACAAACCGAAAAACAAGAATGAAAACTGAAAAGAACTTTGAGGCCTATAAGGATGATGAAAGACTAGGGCCATTAGTGCTAAAATAAACTGCTTCAATGCCCCCAAGACATGTGTTTATAGCGGACTCACGTGCAAAAAACCTACAAAAAAGGATTGATAGTATTAATAATGATAAAACGGAGATCAAAGTATACAATTTCAGAGGTTGCACGATACAGGAACTTATCGTGATATGCGCATGTTACTTGGATACATATCCAGAGGATATTTATTACATCAGTGGTGGCGCGTGTAATGTAACAACCAAGACAGGACGATGTATTAGTTTTGATTGGTCTGACCCAGAAAAACTAACAACATACCTATGGGACTATACCAAGAACGGTATCGAGTGGCTAAACCAAAATAGCCCGGGATGTAGGGTAATAGTCTGCCCACTGGTAGGCTTCGAAATATCCAGAGCCACGAGGTCAATAATGAAGGACAAACAATATATAGTCAACCAACACTGCACGAAAACCACTATTATACATATATATACGCCATTGCGATAACGCACGTATCGGCTGTATCGTGGATTGTTTATACTTGTATACACCTCTTATGCGGCATCAGCAGCAGATGTGTGGAGGCACTTGGGATGGTAGGTTGATAACTGACCAGACCTTGTGTTATATATACAGTACCCAAAGTATGACTTTAGAAGAGTGGTGTTTAGAAAAACCTTAAAAACGTAAAAAAACGTTTTAAAAAACAAAAAAACGCTTGGTTTATTATATGTATTTAATGAAAAGATAGTAAATAGGATTTTAGAACAATTTTATAAACAAATTTGATAATATAACATTGTATTTTCCATAAACCAAGGACTTAATGACCAATGGCAAATGAAATATGCTACCACTGATGTCCCAAGTGGCAGAGGTCGGAATTATTGGAGAGTGGCGTAAATAAACAGAATCAGGCGTATATATATGACGTATATAAGACCGCACCATGGACACGTATATACGCCACTAGATAAGGCGTCTGCAAGACGTCTAATAGGTCGAACTTCTAGACGCAAAATCCTACTGTTAGACGCGTTTCGTATACATATGTAAAATAGTGGTTTTCGTGCAGTGCAAGCCATTGAGGTGATAAACACTAGAGTAATTGAGCTAAATGTAACTATGCAACTGGCACTAACGATCCCATGGATCCAAAAGAGAGTCCATAAAAGAAAAAATGGTAAGGTAAAACACAACTATGATTTACTAGAATATGATGGAGTCCACTTATCAGATAACTTGATAACGATTTGGGCTAAAGAAATAATCAAGGCCTGCAAACAAAACATCCTATAAACACATTATACATTTCGGCCCAGGAAAATAGAAAATATAATTGACATAGAAAGAAGTAACTCTGGCCCTATATATAAACATTTTGTACACAAAAACCGATGAGTGGGTCCTGATGACCGGGTGGGTCGCTGAAACATCTGGTTATTCGGACACACTCACCACTACCCCCCCCCTGGTTACTTAGGGACACTTTTATAATATCATTTAAATAAACCTCCCATCGGAGAAAGTTCTGACATCTCTTAATATTTTGTATGGTACTTATATGAATCCACACGGGTCGCTGAAACGTGGTGGAGGAAATAATGCCATAAGCTTGAAGAATAATAGACAACTATAAAGATAGGTGGAATAGAAAGGACACCTATTAATAGCTAATGTCTACAAGCCTTAAGACGGTACATTGAAATATATACCAACAATGTTACTACTTTGGACTACATGATTAGACTTAAGAGAAAGATGCAAATCATAGTGATCTAAAAAGAAACTGGATATGATGAAGACTTTGAATGTCCAAGAGTATTATATATGCTACTGTTATGTAATACTAATGTGGTATAGGAAGAATATAGGAAGTACAAATACAAGATTCACAAAATTAATGGATTTTATACTGAACTTGTGCTATACCAAATTTCACTAAGCTCCTATGAATATTACCATGTCTATCATATGAAAAACCTTTGCTCACATTTTGGAAAAGTTGAAATTAAGCATAAAAAATTAAGTAACTTTTTTTAAATTAGTGTACACTAGCCATAAGAGATCCAATTTGGAAAATAAATACTTCTACACAAAGCTATACATCCCTTCTGTACAGGCATGCAAATATCATAAGTTACCAGTATAAATATTATACCATGCTGTAGCGTTAAATAAACCCATTTAAGTTTCGGACGTTCCTCCAAAACTTGCGCCCGTGACCAGTTTCCTATGTCCACACAGAACCACATGTATCACAGTAAATATTACATTCAGAGGCACCAAAACTGCTACGTTTGTAGCAAACATGTACACGTACACTTCAGAAGTGTATTCAACCTTCAAGAGATACTTATTTTAAAATCAGGGAGCCTGTTGGCTGGTGGTAGGCGAAAATATCACGTAAAAAAAGACAAGTTGAAATTTCAAAAGAGCAAAGGACTAGGTTAAATTGCTCAGAACCACCAGTGAAACCCACCAACACACTCCCCAACGTCTCTACTATATGAAACAAATAGTTTTAGATAGCTAAGAACCTATTTCCTACACCACCCGGGTGAGAACCTGAAACCTTACATAAGTTTCGGATGTTCCTCCAAAACTATACTCTACACATTACCCAGTGCCTGTGAAAGGCAGAGTGGCCGGGAGAGGCAAAGAACTTGTTACTCAACAAGGAAATATCCACATGTACCTCTGTACATAGGTTCCTAGTTCTAAGAAATATAACATTTAATGGAAAAAAGGTGGCATCTTTAGAATAATCAATTTGAAAATCACAAATCAATATTTTCCACAGTAAGAAACAAGTAAAAAATGCAAAGGATAAATTGAAAAATGTACCAGAACATGTGAAAATATGTATTATGAATTAATTAGAATTTTCTACCACCTTCATCAGCAATTTAATAACTCTATTGGCCCAGTCTTCACAAGGTTAAGCATGTTTCAGACGTTCCGCCCTGCACAATTTCGGCCGTTCCAGCACACTTTTTTCCACTCTATATTTACAAAGCAGGAGAGAACTTGCAAAAACCACATTCCATAAGTACAAGAAATTAGGTAAAAGTTGAAAAACACTTTGGATGTGACTTATTTGTGCTTGTGAGAGTTCAAAATGGGCCTTCCGTCCTTTCCCAGTATTGACCGGCTTGGGTACTCTACACAAGATGTCTGCAAGGGGCACATCAGGAATGTCTGGTGTCGCAGGCCACTTGAAATTGTTCTGACATCTTTCGTCACAACCAGGCTGAAGGAAAGAGACTTCAGCGCTGTCGGCATCACTGTTGAGGACTTCCCCGATGTACCACTTGCCATCATAGACAGCAGCAAGCCATGACCCTGTAGCTGGTTAGACGACACTGCTGGCTGGCAAGCTCTCTGTTGGTGAAGCGGGCTGATCAAGTTGAAAGAGGATGTGACGAGTCCACCCTTCACAGCCACCCAGGAAGGCAGCAGAAGAGTAACAACATGGATGATAGCAAGAAGTCTCCCGAGGAGCAATGGAGTGTCCAGGAACACAGCACATCACGGAATGGGCCTTCATTGTACCAGGTACTGGCCGGGCAGTGATGAGGAGTTCTTCTCGGGCCTGACGAATGTCCTCCACAGGAACATGAAAATACCGGACAAGACTGGGGACACGGTTACCAGCACAGGCAAAGTCAGCAGCATTGTGGATGAAGATGCGGCGTTTCACAGTCGAGTCGGCCATGCGTTTAGCTGCAGCACCAATCCCGTCACAGACTCCCTTCCCATGGCCTGCTTCAAAGTATAACCAAGTCGCCGCACAGTTGAAGAGCTGCTGGTGTTTGGCAATGATACTGAAACACGCACTGTTACGGTACTGTGACTTGGGGCCATCAGTCACATAGTGAACACAAGAAATACCAGGAACCTCTTCGGAAAGGACTTTGTTGATCACTTTCATAAAGGAATAAACAGCTGCAGAGTCATGTCTCCGCTCATCAGAAACGATGGCCAAAAACTTGTGTGAAAGGACACCTCCCTCTTCCCTGAAGTGGAGAACCACAGGATGATCGGTTACCGGCTCCTTTGCGAAGTAGACAGACTGCGGTTCGTCAGGGTAGCTGACAACCCAGTTCTCAGCAAAGTCCATCTGCACCGTTCACTCCCCCGGAGTGAGGTTCTCGCGAAGTCGACGGAGGGCCTGGTACTGGGCGTATACTCTCCTGACGTGGCTCTCCATCAGGGAAAAGTCAGACTTCAGTTCTCGCCTGAAGGTGTCGCATGGCTCCGTCTGTGTGACGATGCGAAGCTTCTTCGTTGTCTTGCCTTCATCGCCATACACAACATCCAATCGCTTCCACATGTCCACGGAAACGACAGCTGGCAACCGGTCCAGCTTCGCATCCACAGCCACCCACGGAACCTGCAGAAAGCTGTCGGGTAGAAGAGGAAGGCCGCGTCCGTGAAGAGGTTTCATCCGCAAAGCAAAGTTCTGATGCTTAACACACAGACAAATACTAGTGTTGTGGCAGTGCACCGGAAGGATGTAGCGGTGCTTCCGACGAACACTGCGGAAGAAACTCAGGGAAGCTCGGAGATGAGGGAATTCTTCTCGGAACTTAACATGAAGAACATGGAGGAACTCTGTCAGCTGGACTTTCTGGAACTTAACCTTCCTCAAAGTGACAGTGTCTTTCTTCCCTGGAAGAGTAATAGAGTGTTCAGGCCTCTTGAGGAAGTCAACTATAGCCAAAGATGTTGTGTGGAAGGCAGCTATACCCGACTTGTCCTTCCATGGTGAAGAGAGAGTTCTTCGGTCCAGGCCCACATCCCGTGAGAGACGAGATGCCCCACGTACCGAGCGTAACTCCATCGGCGACACAATTTTGGCCAGGACTCTACGACGCTGCGTTCTGGGCAGACGCTTGATGGCAGCGGTGATGACATCGTATATTCTGGCTTTGTGCACCTCACCTTAGAGTGGAAGAGGTGGCGTCGGTTGGGAAGTCGGTGTGGTGGGGGTGCGCACTGGTGGTGTGCGCACTGGTGGTGTTGTGCGCACAGGGTCCCGGTCAGGTAGCACGTTGGAGGCAACATCCTGCCCTGTCGCTCCCTCGGGCACAGGAACAGCACTGTGTCGTTGGCTGACACCCTTCTGCAGGCCATGAAGCTTGGCCCTCAGCATAACATTCTCCCTCTCCACGCTCAGCCAAGCAGCCTTCACCTTCCACAGCTTGTAGTACAGAGCAGACTTACGTGGAGTTCTCGGGCCACTGGCCTCTATAGGCCTGCAGGGGGTGGAGGGGGATCTGGAAAGAGGTTACATCCCAATTGACATCTAAACAAATTGTAAATAATTATTTATCTCATTTCCAGAAATATTGTTTAAAGTTGTTGTTTTTCCATTCCAGAAATAATCTCTAATTGAAAATAATATTACTTTCACTTGGTTCACTCATACATGATTATTTAATAGTTTAATCTATATAATTTATGGGGAGATAATCTATATAATTTATATATACATGAATTAGAAACCTCTTGAATTAGAAGAATAACTGTATGTCTTGTGTATTTATATAATATTAACGCACCCTATAAATGACCAGAAGAAGAAGAATGTAAGACTGTACCAAGAACCAAGACAGTACCAGATAACTCAGAGGATCAAAAAATCCAAGTACTCAATTTTCCCACTTTATAAAAAGTGCTCGATTTTACTACTTCAGTAATAGTACTCAATTTTACCACTTTAGAGTAGTATTATAATATCTTAATACACCTGATGAAGGCCACCTTTGGCTGAAACGTTGTGTCAATACTACAAACTAATCTGTATACCAACTTTAGTTTATAATAAAACATCTATCAACTTTAATTCAATTCACTGGAGTTTGTTGGTTTTGTGAAATAACATACAAGATATTTTATATAATTCACACCATGCAAAAGCTTAACAAATACATGTCATGCAAATTGTGCATAGAATGCTTAAATGTCAGAATTAAACTCACGGCTATGCTGAGGTGACTTTTTTATTGGGGCGCCTTATTCTCGCAGCACCATCAGACCACAGCCCTGGAAATCAAAAGAAAATCTACACCGAGATACATCTTAAAAGTAACATGCTCCCAACACCTGCAATCTTGAACAATATGCACACTGGAAAAAGTTTACACTGTTATCTGTTCACATGGAGTGAAGAGATAAATAATAACATTATAATTGCACATCCATACATACATGTACATGTACGTGTAGACACAGCTTAACAATATGATGCACTCTCCCAACACCAATTCATTTCTACCTATCATGTAGCAGCTAAAGTACAGTGTAATAAATCTACAATTCTAAATGTGTGTACATAGTAAAAAGTGACTACAAACTACATTAACATAGAATACTTACGCCAACTCCTCAATTTGGGTTGTCCTACCGGCAGAAGGTGGTGTTGAGTTGACGGCTGTGGTCCGAGGGGGAGGGGACTTGGGAGGAGGAGGGGCAGGGGCAGGGGCTTTCCTGTAAAAGGTGAAGGGTTTGGTGGTGCAGGATGAGGCCAAGGGGAGGGGTGTGTCGGTGGAAGGGGTGGTTGGTTCTGGGGTGGTGGTAGCAGGGGCAGGGGGGGTGCAGGGGGTTGAAGGGGCTGGGGGGGAAGAACTTTTTTTTTTTTTTTTTTTTTTTTTTTTCTTGTGGGTGAAGGTGTGGGAGAAGTGGAAGGGAGTGGGGAGGAATGTCTTCTTTTGGATGTGGGTGTGGGTCTGGAAGAGGTGGAAGGGAGTGGGGAGGAACGTCTTCTGGATGTGGGTGTGGGTGTGGAAGAGGTGGAAGGGAGTGGGGAGGAATGTCTTCTTTGGGTTGTGGGTGGGGGTATGATCATGGCAGAGCAGGTGGGGGTAGGGGGGGATGGGGATCGAACTTTGGGGGGGCGTCTTCTTCTGGGTGTGGGTGTGGTGGAGGTGAAGGGGGTGGGTTGGGGAGGAGCCTGTGGGAGAGTGGAGGCAGGGTTGGCAGAGGATGAAGAGGGGATTTGAGGAGCCTGCTGTAACCGTCTCCGAATCCCACTCGTAAGAGTTTTGTAGAGGCCAACATTCCTTACACTCTCTTCCGAGTGAGACTTGGGGGGATTAACAGCAGGCTGCTCCACGGGGTCGACTGGGTCCTCCGTGTCGCAGCAGCTGCAGCGGCAGCAGCCTGCTCCCGCCTGCGGGAGCGGTACCTCTCTTTACGCTCGTTGGCTTTAACCCACTGCGGCACCTGCGCAGCCAGATCTTGGGAGGCTTTCAGTCGAGCCCGGCATTCCCTCTTCCTCGTCCGCTCTTTCTGAAGCCAAGCCGGGTCTAAACGCTTACGCTGCCTCCACTGTCGCACAGACTCCTTGTTGGGTTTGAGGGGCCTCATCCTGCTGGGGTCAGGTGGGGGGGTCTTGAGTAGAGGTTTGGAGGGCGGGAATGTATAGTGCTGAATCTGAAAAAAAAAGAAATGGAAAAACTAAGTCTGAGCATGAAAAAATGAGAAATAATGTGAAATAGAACAAGCCTAAAAAAAGTGAGAAAAAAAAATTTTTAAATTTAAAAACTGTGCTATATTATTGTGTAGTATAATAATGCGCACCTCCACACTTATTTTGGTCTTTGTAATGCCATAGTAACAGTGCTATATTGAACATATTGTACAAAAGGGAACGTCCAAAACTTTACAAAACAACCCAAAACGTGAGAAAATTCAATAAATTCACAAACATAAGTACAAGACAAATATTCTACATTGTTTTACCTACAAAATGATACTAAGCATGAGAGAATAGGTTAAAATGCAAGGTTGTAGCAGGCGATATGAATTTGGCTGGAACGTCCGAAATGTTTCGCCGGAACGTGTGTAAGTCTAACACATATCAGAGTTAAATACACTCTAAACCTTTTAATACTTATAATCTAACTATTTCCCGCATAGAACATGTTAAGAAG
This sequence comes from Alentia gelatinosa, assembly GCA_950022655.1. Taxonomy (NCBI): domain Eukaryota; kingdom Metazoa; phylum Annelida; class Polychaeta; order Phyllodocida; family Polynoidae; genus Alentia; species Alentia gelatinosa. The sequence goes on along the minus strand of OX465587.1, from coordinate 61,794,001 downwards.
TACATGTGGGTTGCAAAGTTTGAGAAATGCAGAGACAAATATTTGTGAAATGCTCAGTTGATAAGTCAAATTTGAAAAAAAGGAATGGGCGAAACCTTGTCAAACCCGTGTGGCCAGAACCCTATCTCCGCAAACGACCAAATAGCTATCTAAATGTGAAAAGCAATATGTTTTTTACATTATTAAACCTCTGCATGTTTCACACCGTGCACAGGGAAGGAAGAAAAGCACATTTGATAAAACCATTGACATTGATTCGCCCATTCCATTTCTTGGGTAAGGTTCAAAGCTATCAAACCAAAGACAGAAAAACTCCCGTTTGTCGCCCAACCACCACGTGCGAGGAACGGGCACAAGTTGAAAAATGCAGAAATACCCAAAAAAAGCAAGGAAACATTCACTAAATACATACTTCACCACTCTCTAGGGTACATACACCAAGTTTCGGACGAATTTCAGAACATAAAACACACAGATAAAGCAAAAAATAGTCAATATTTCAGAGAGAAAAAAATGTCTGCCTTACCTCATGTGGCGCTGGATGATGCAAGAGGCTGGTGTAACGGTTTTACGCGCCAATTCGAAAGTTATGGCGGAAGGAATGGTTTCCCCCAAAAAAGTTTCGGCCGTTCCGTATTTTCTGAAAATTTACAAATTCCTTCCTCACAAGTCCCCAAGAGATTGAATATTTATGATTTTTAGGCAACATATGCACAATAACATATACTTCAAGTGTAGAAAACCACAGAAGTGAATATTAGCGCATTCCAGAAATATTGACAAAAACATCCGGTGTCATGGGCGAAAGGTGGTTCAGTATAAAAACAGGTAAGTGGTTTTCAATCTGTGCTCACTCACTTAATACTGGATGGATAAGGCTATAACTTTACTTATAATTGCACAACATCTTAGGGAGTATATAGGAAGTGTTAGTTGTGTAATAGACATGAAATTAGATACCATTTTATAAGTACGAAAATGGCGTTTCGGACGTTCCGTGCGAAAAAGTGACAAACCCATTTTTTGTCAGACCTGTGAAAAATCCAGGACAAAATACCCAGATACCCACCAATATTTTGTATGGCATAGAAAACAGATACAGCTCACAGGAAAAGTTGCTTTCCATATGCTGAAAATGTAATATTTAATATTATGACACTTATGGTATTGTTGTTTTTTTGGTCTTTTTGACCATTTTTACCCATTTTCAGACTTTCATAATTTATTGCATAATGAAGGAGTTGTCATACAAAGTCAAACTTTATATCAATTTAAAGCTAGGAATCTCCTACATAACATCCAGAAAAGCGTTTTTAAATATATTAATTATTAAAGCTTTCACGGATGATTATGTACAAAATGACCTAAATTCATGGGATTGTACATTCTGAGAAAATCTGACCCATATATGGAACGCTGTAGTGAAGTGCTGTAGATAAAGTCTAGGTTAGACCCCCGAGTAAACCCACCAGTAGAACACCTACGACAACACACAGCAATTATCAATAATAGACTAAGTATCTACCCTGATGGGCAATGGTCATAATGGCCGGTATTGTCCCTCAATAGGTAAGAATAAGAAAGGAGAAGATGGAAACTATATCCTCTTATATAAGATTATGACTGACTACCTGAATGTACACACCCAAAAAAAAGAATGGTAATAATACTAAGCAAGACGAAGATAATGTAAAAATGACAACAAATACGCTCTATGATGAAAGTAGTGAATGTATTAAGACAAAGAAAAAATGGAAGATATAAAATACTTAACTGAATTAAGCAAACTTAAAGGTATGACCATTATGCATCTAAATACTTGTAGCTATAGGGCTAAGTATGAAAGACTGAGAGCAGAACTTATGGATACTAACATTGACATAATAACAATTTCAGAAACATGGCTAACCACAAATGATGCCAACACATCATATCAATTCCCTGGTTTTAGCACAATACGGGTAGACAGAGGATGGAAAGAAAATTATTGGAATGATAAACCCAAAATAGGAGGGGGGATCCTAACATTAATCAGAAATAACATCAAGTACGATAAACAGGTATATGAGAAATATAATACTAGTGTAAAAGACATAGAGATACAAGTAATTCAAATTAAAACAGACTCGGTGAAAAAGACGATATTAATTAATACATATAGACCAATAGATGGAAATAAAAATAATTTTATCCAAATACTAACAAGAACATTTGATGAAATTAGCCAAGAGACACAACCAGAGATGTTTATTATTAACTTTACCAGAATACAACAGAAAGAAAGCATACTTGACCTAATATTCACGAACACAAATTGTTTAAATCGGGCTGGGGTATTAGACACGACTATCAGTGACCATTTGATCATTTATATAAACAGAAAAAAAGGTAAAGAAAAAAATGAAAAAGTAAATTTCGAGGGACGCTCATACAAAAGGTATACGAAACAAAAGCTGGAGAAATTTGTGGATACAATAAATTGGGATGAGTTTACTAACAATGAAGACACCAATAAGCAATGGGAATTTATGATAAAGCAACTTACAAAATTCTTAAACCAGACTTTCCCAATGAAACAATATAAGATTCAGAAAGTGAGTGAACCTTGGATCACAGGAGATTTAATCATTGTATATTAATTGTAAATTAATCATAATTCTGCCGACTGTTTTTACTACTGTACACTCAGACAAATAGTCGAACACTTATATAACTTGCTTTTCCCGCCGGACGGGATATACCTGGTCACATGACCCTCACACTGACGCCATTCGTTTCTTTGTCACTGAACCATACGGACGTTTTATATTTTCTGCCGATATTCTCTGCTAACTTGTGGGACTCGCATAAAAATCCTCCCGTGCAACACCCGACTGCACGGCCTACGGATTATGCAAAGACGTCACAGGATACAATTATCAGTCCAAAAGAAACAAATTTACAGAGACTCTATCTTCCAAGCTATCAAAATGGCCGACGGTAATCAAAGAGACGGAGCCGCGGCCGAGTCCGACACAGTGCAGAAGAAGCCAACCGCAAAGGAGAACTCTGCCATGATAAAAGGAGTAGCAGGTAGAGTGGATAACATCGACGCACGACTGGAAAGTATAACTCAAATGCTATCACAGCTAGTCAAAGACGGTAGACAGCAAGACCGCCCCGCACCCCCGGCAGCTGCGAGCGGTCAACTGCCACAATCGCCAGCCAGCCGTGACGCCGGCCACAGCAGGAGCGTATACCAGCACCCAAACCACCCCGCACGGATAGCGACAGCTACACAACTCCCGGATCGACTCAGTGATATAAACCTCCGAGACGACGCCACTGAACGTGTGGCTCACGCGGTCCGACAGGCCTTACAGCCCGAAGTAAAAGGTAATTCAACCCATGCTCACCATTTCATCGTTAGGGGTCCCAAACGTGTGAAGACCACCCTTGACGACCTCTCACCACTCGAATACATCTAAGGCTTTATCCAGCTGGTTAAGCAGGCGCCCGATGACGAAACACGGGAAGCCATGAACAATCACATGGAGGCTTTCGTGGATGAGGCGAGAGTCTACCCATGGAGCTCGGTCAGGAATTTCTCAGAGGAGGTATGCGAACGTGTCGCACAAGGCCGGATCACCTGGCATGATACATACGACATCGATCGTCTGCAGACGCGACTGGCTCATGTAGGCATCCCCATTTCGCAAAAACAGAAGGAACAAGGCCAGAACAAGCAACAACAACACATCGAGATGCAGCCGCATGTGGCCCTGGCACGACCGGGTCCCCTATGTGCCGCGTATCAGAAGGAAGAATGCGCGGAAACAACTCATCACGTCGTCGGCGGCGTGCGGAGACTACACATCTGCACAGCATGTTTACAAAACAAGGCTGCTATGTACCCCCTACCACAGTGTCAGTGTAGATCCATGCCCAGGGCCCAAGGGCAACCGGGGTTTGGACAGTAAAGACCCACAACCGGCCACAATTCAAGACACGCGTCTTCTACAACTCATATTTTAAAACCGTGAGTAAAGTTTCCTCCCGCATAAAATGTCACAAGGTTTCGCGTAAATGTGCTCGCAGGCAGGCTCCCGATCACTCGTGCAGGTGTGTAAACAAACCCCATGTGCTTGCATCTGCTATGTGTGGCCCCCGCGTCACGCCTCTCTGTGTAAATAAACCCCACGTGACCTCACGGAAAGTAAACAAACACCACGCGGCGTCAAAGGCTCGGATCACGACCGTGCCTCAACCACCAAGTAGACCTTCAACATCGCCTCCCTCTCCTGTGACAGCAAGCGAACATTTCCCTCAACATGCTTTTGAAAATGTTTCTGTCTCGTGTGCATATATAACACCGATTCAGCGGAGTTGTAAGCCTTTAGGCACTCCGGCTGATACTAGTTGTAGACACACTCTCGTGGACCATGAGGATGTTAGCATCCCGGCTCCGTGCCTGGATCCACCGGCTCCCCACCACTCGAGTATCAACATGCCCGTAAGCTATCCCCCACCAGGACGGTGCCCACCAGGAGGAGAATATGGCCACTCGCCACGGGCACGGAATCGCAAGTGTGCTGACACCATACTGGAGGCACACCATAATGACATTCGACACCTTAGTGCCATCAGTCACCTGCACGGAGGGACCAGGGATGAAGACTTGGCCCCTGACCATGACACCCTGGAGGAAGCGTGGCCACCGCCGAGCTGTCCAACCCAACCCCAATCAAGCACTCCAACAAAGCAACACGACGACCAGCCCCTGGATGAGGAGACTGACGCCGGCGTCACAGCTCCTCTCACTGGAGGCCTTAGAGCCCGAGCTATCCGGCCTGAGCAGTATATAAAAACGGTCCTACGCCTCTGGCCGAAACCAACAAATTCTGCAACTGACATCGCTAGACTTCACATGGACATTTACAACCGTGTGCGAGCGACTGGTCTCCCTAATTACAAGCAGGCGAGGCTACACATACCCTCCAACATGAACGTCCCGGCCTGGAGGACGGGCCTCCAGGGTTTCATGATGCAGAAATATGTGATTTCATCGATTTTGGTTGGCCATCCTCCTATACAGCCAGACAAGCCCCTACCACCTCCAACACGAATCATGCGTCAGCAAGGGCTTTTCCTGCCGCAGTCGAAGAATTCGTAGATAAGGAATGCCGCTTGGGCGCAATGTTGGGCCCTTTCACCTCGTTACCTTTTCAACCCTGGACACAACTGAGCCCCCTCCTCACATGCCCCAAACCGGGCGAAAGAACTCAGAGGAGGGTAATAATGGACCTGAGTTTTCCTAAGGGGAATGCGGTAAACAACGGCATAGGCAAGAACATTTTCCAAGGAACCGAAAGAGCATACGTGCTCCCGACAATCGCGGACTTAGCGACGCAAGTCCTGTGGGCAGGCCGAGGCGTGCTGATGTGGAAAGCGGATCTCCGGAGGGCATACCGACAGCTCCGGATTGATCCGCTGGACTACCCGCTCCTCGGCCTGCACCACAAGGGCAACACATACATTGACATTTGCCCCTCTTTTGGTTGTTGGTTTTCCGGCAGCGCTCAACAACGCGTCTCTAACGCGATTTGCTGGATGATGGGGAGACGCCACGATACTGCCGTCCTCGCCTACGTGGACGATTTTGCTTGCGCTCATGCAGATTTCGACCATGCAGTAGCCACGTTCGCCGGCTTTGAGAGTCTCTGCGCCACACTTGGCGTCAAGCTCTCGCCCGAAAAGTGTTTCTTCCCATCCACAATCGACTCGATTAGTATGGATATCACCATCCCTCAGCAGAAGCTGGATGCCATCGTAAACGAATGCAAAAAATGGGAGAAGCGGACCACGGCGACAAAAACTCAGCTGCAGTCCCTCCTGGGTCGTATCAACCATGTAGCACAGTGTATTCCCCCAGCCCGCAGGTTCATGTCCCGACTTCTGACCCTTCTCAGACAAGCAGAATCTAACGAGTGCATACCCATCAGCGACGAGGCAAAGAAGGACTTAACCTGGTTCGCCGATTTTGCATCGAGTTCAACGGGAAAAAACTCATTATCAAGGACAGACCAACAGTGACCATTGAGTGTGATGCCTGCCCAAGAGGCATGGGCGCGTTCTGCAGAGAGGCTGGCGCCTACTACAGCATCGATCTACACGACTCATATAAGGAGGCTTATCACATTAGCCAGCTAGAAGCAGTCAACTTCCTGCTAGCCATAAAATCGCTCCTCCCACCCGACTCCCGTGGACATAGGGTCTCGGTCGTGACGGATAACAGTGCAGCCGCTCAGGTCCTGGCTACTGGCCATTCTAGAGATGCTATACTATCGGCCTGCGCCCGCGAGATACATCTCGTGGAGGCGTTAAATGATGTGGTCATTGAGGAGGTCTACAAGCCTGGTGTCGAGCTCATCCTCGCTGATGCCCTATCAAGAGCTCACTTCGATAGTGAAAAAGCAAAACTAACTCTTAAATTGGTAGATGATCTTACCTTACGTGTGTGTAGACCTGTCAATCTTAAGTATGTTCTCTCACCTGTGTAATCCTGTTTTACCTTAACTTGTGACTCCAACTTGTACCATCAACTTTCTCTTTACTCCACAGAGCGCGCCAGCAACACTCTAATCCAACAACTACCAGCCACTTGGAGAGCCGCTATCTCATCGGGCACACAAGAGAACCTACAGAGACAGGCGGAGGCTTATTTGAAATTCATGATTGTCCATGATTTCAACCATACAAAACCTACCCCCACACAAGTCGCGCTCTACGTTCAATTCTTGGCAAACTCGCTGAAAAGCCCAGCCTCGCTAAGGAACTATCTCTCGGGCGCGAAGACTTTTCTTAACACTCTCGGCCATGACGTATCAGCCTTCACTTCTCCTCTGGCGCTTCGCGCCCTAAGAGGTGTTCAAAAACTGTCTACGCACCGACCAGACCCTGCGCCCGTCATACCGCTACAGACATTAAAAACAGTGGCTCAAGCCCTAGCTCGCGTGGGCAGAGATGCCCTCACGTCTCGCGCTGTTTTGTTACTCGGTTTCACGACACTGCTCAGGCAGTCAAACCTTCTCTTAACAGGACCGGTGTCTCTGTCCCCTCACACCATCACGCGCGCAGATGTACGCGTACAAGACCCGGGCCTCCTCATCACGATCCGGTCGACGAAAAACTACAGCGGGCCCTGCGTCCTCCTTCGTACTACCAGTGGCTCGTACGGAAGGGGCTTGCTGCCCGGTCAATGCTTGGCTGGACTACGCTGCCTCTTTCCCGGCACCTCCCACGAGCCCTGCTTTTGTACTTGACAATGGCCGGCCCTTGCGACCCGATCGCGTCGTCGCCATCGCACGTACGGCCCTGAAGGCCGCAGGATATCCGCACTGGGCCACGTTTACGCTGCATAGCCTGAGACGGTCAGGCGCCCAAAATGCAGCTGAACGAGGAGTGAGCGACATGGATATCATGATCCATGGGGCATGGACAACTACATCTGCCTTCCGATCATACGTCCCCAAACACATCTCATCGAACACTGCCTCAGCCCTAGCCTCTTCTTTGGCTGATAACTAAATGATGTCTTATGAACGGTTATACACTATACTCTTATCATGACAACATTTTGTCATTTCTACCTGTTTTAACTTTGACTGTTTTAAAATGTAATTTTATTATGATTTGTCGTATGTAATAAATACATTTTAATTGGCAGTGCAGTCTTAGTCATAATTGTATATTAATTGTAAATTAATCATAATTCTGCCGACTGTTTTTACTACTGTACACTCAGACAAATAGTCGAACACTTATATAACTTGCTTTTCCCGCCGGACGGGACATACCTGGTCACATGACCCTCACACTGACGCCATTCGTTTCTTTGTCACTGAACCATACGGACGTTTTATATTCCCACCCACCCACACCTACATTTTCCTGTATTTTCACAATGTGGGCTGATAACTAAATGATGTCTTATGAACGGTTATACACTATACTCTTATCATGACAACATTTTGTCATTTCTACCTGTTTTAACTTTGACTGTTTTAAAATGTAATTTTATTATGATTTGTCGTATGTAATAAATACATTTTAATTGGCAGTGCAGTCTTAGTCATAATTATGTTACAAGACAAAAATAACCTAATGACAAAAGCCAAACAAACCAAAAAAGAATCGGACCGAAAGATAGCCCAAAGAGCAAGGAATGAAGCAAATCGACTCGTAAAAAAGGCATGAGAGGACTACATTGTTGCACAAACTAACATAAATAAAAAAGAACCAAAACATTTCTGGCGTGAAGTAAATAAGATACTACCAGGTACCAGTAAAAAAAATCAATTACCAATTAATTTAGAACACCAAGAAACAAAGAAACCCATACCACAATCTGAAGTACCGCAATATGTAAATGACTTTTTTCTCAATATTCGACCAAAATTGGCAATGAATAAATATATCCCCTGGAAGTGCTATGATAGAAGAGTTGAAGATGATATGGACCCCTTACTAGCCGAGGTTGATGAAATGTTTAAAATTCTAAAAGATGTTGATGTGCGAAAACCTTCGGGGATAGATGATGTGAAAGCTGAGATATTATGTGATTACCTGAAAGCTACATGTAGTTACTTTACAAACTTATGTAACAATATTTTTTCTACATGTATTATACCTTATAAATGGAAAGTGTCAGTGATAACGCCGATCCCAAAAGGGGGAAATGAGAAAGATTGTTCTAACCTCCGCCCCATCTCTATACTCCCACTACCAGCAAAAATACTGGAGAAAGTTGTCAATAGCAAATTGTGGGCTCACATTAATAACCATAATGTTGTAACACCACAACAAGGTGGATTCGGTAAAGGTTATTCGACTTTAAAGACTATAGCAGACTTTACGGACGAGGTAGCCCAGAATATCAATGTAGGTAAGATAACAGGAACTGTTTTTATCGATTTGAAAAAGGCCTTCGACACCGTAGACCACAGCACCCTAACTTCAAAATTATACGAATATGGAATTAGAAATAAAAATCTGAAATTTTTCAAAAACTATTTACGAGTAAAAGTGAATAACGATATTTCGGAACCTGGGCCCTACTTTGTTTTTGATTTATGTTAATGATGTTGTTGAACTTTAAAAAAATGTGAAAATCAAGTTATATGCTGATGACACCCTTATATACACACATGGTAAGAACAAAGAAGAAATAGAAGGGACATTACAAAATGCTTTAGATTTATTTGAAACATGGTGTAACCAAAACAAACTTTCGATTAATGCATCCAAAACAAAATATATGAGTATGGGATCAAATTACAATATTAAAAAATTAGGACACTTAACCTTGAAAATCGATAATAGTAATTTACAAAATGTACAATCATATAAATATCTGGGAGTGACTTTAGACCCAACATTAACTTTTAAATATCATATACAAGATACAATAAAAAAAGTGATTTATTGTACATACCAGTTGACGAAAATGTGCCCATATCTAAGTTGTAAATCTGCCATGTGTGTCTATAAAGCTTTTATTATACCATATTTTGATTATGGGGACATCCTTTATACAGATGGCCCAATATATTTACTAGATAAGTTACAAAAAAAACAAAATTACTGTCTGCGAGTATGCAGTAACTATCGAACCAGTGTGTACAAGCTTCATAAAGAAGCAAAAGTGACTTACTTATGACAAAGACGCCAATGTAACTTACTAAATTTAATGGATCAAAGATCACGTCTAGATAAATATACGGATATTAGAGATAACAGAACAAGGCTATATGACGCACCGGTAATTAGAACATATCAACCTAATTGCCAAACATACATGCGTAGTGTGGAGTTTGTGGGGGGTAGGACCTGGAACAATCAGAGCGCTATAACTCGTAATACACCGACCTATCATCTATATAAACAGTTAACCAAACAGATCATGATGGACAGCATACCAACTAAGAAGAAATAGTGAACATCGAAGAAATGAGTGTGAATAATGGACCTATATTACGTTGATCAAGGAGTGTATGTGTATAAAAAATGTATAGAATGTGTAATGTTGAACATAAAAGTATAACTTTGGAGTGTGGTACATTGGATATTCAGAAGTAACATGTTATGATGGACTGCAATGGCAACTGATGAAAACCAGCCACCGGTAGTGTGCCAAGGCTGACGGTACGCCATCTTTGTTGGAGAACATAAGAGATTACTATACAACAGATTGACATTTAAATGATCAGAGAAACCAATAAAGAAAATCGAAACAAAAAACAAAAACAAAAAAACAAAAAACATAAAAAAAGGAAGGACCAGTACCGCATGCACCACTGATATGTGCACCCCAGCCCTGTGCCCTGGCAAGTATCATAAAAGAAAAAAACAACAAAGCCCACCATTACAAATCACCATCAACCTCTCCCTACCAAAAAAGGAAAACCCTATGCACCGCAACTCTGCGTTCGGGTCATGACCCAGATGCGGCAGGAAAATTTAACCAACCGCCGGCCGCGTGACTCTACAGTCAACGGCTAAACCAATCAGAGACGGGCTTACAGGACTAAAAGGGAGATGACGTGCCAATTGCGGCGTCTCCAACCCCCACCTACCTCAGAGTGGTTGTGTCAGTGGTATGTGGAACACTCGATAGCCGCGTCTTACACACATCAAAGAACTTGGCATAGCAAACTGATCGCAGGCCCAATTGAAACAAAATATCTCAGTTGCAAAAAGAAAAGTCATCATGAAGTGTGCATCTGGCTACTCCAAATGGAATTGAATGTCTTTCAGATAGTTACATGACCATTCACTTGTAAGTATCATATTACTTAATTTGATAAATATACCCTTCATCTAAAGTCTGGACTGACCTCTCAAGATGTTTCCTTTACACGTTGAATGAACGATGAAGCCATGTAGTAGTGGAAGAGATCCTTTCTGAATCAGTAATGGTGGAGCTATGTTAAGCTCCTCTGAGATACGTTAGAAATATATGGTATGCACCATCAAAAACAGGTCAGACTAAAAAAAAAGTTGTTTCACACAAAGAAAAAAAAGACTGTTATGTGTCAGTACTTAACTTGGTCAACAGAAATCTCTCACTACTTATTTCAAAAGTCAGAAGATGTCTTCCCTGCTGCTAGAAGTGGAACCTCTTATACAAACATATACCAATATATATATATTCTCACTTCAGAAAGGCTTATGCAATAAAAGTTAGATATCTCTAATTAGGGAGATTATATGAACTTACAGTCCCTTGAAATAACAGATTTAATGTGTATGGATGCTTACAGTCTTTGCACATCTAATGCCCTCCTTATTGTCTCATATTTTACTGTCATGTTGGATTTATTTAGCATCTTAATCTCATTGTGATCTCTTAATCTGAGTGACGCGTTGCTAGAGTGTACCCTTCATAGGTATGTTAGAAATATATGGTGCGCACCATCAAAAACAGGTCAGGCAAAAACTGATATGGATCAGTGCCTTTGTCAGTCAACTAAAATCTCTCCCGACCTATTTCAAAATTCAGAAGATTACGATATATCTATATTAATTACAGAAAGGCTTCATGATATAGGATAGAAGTTAGATATCTCTAGTTAGGGAAATTATGTAGTCTTAAGAAAATAAGAGATTTAATGTGTAAGGGTGTTAGAGTCTAAGCACATCTAATGTCCTCTTTTTTGTCTCATGATTCACTGTCATGTTTTCTTCTCTTGTGTGTGATCTCTTAATCTGTTTTTATCAGTACCTCCTTGTATTAGAATGTCCATTGTGTTGACGAGTGGCTCTCTTGTAAGAATATGTAGCCTGGAGACCTGCTTCTGAAGATTATGGAGCATGATATTACTGATATATTCATGATATATTCAGCACACCTGGCTGAACTTTGGTGGAAGAATGAATCATTCTGCCAGCAGATCTTTTGTCTTGGTAGTCTCTTTCACAACAGGCTATTCTCATGGTTGGAGATTGTAGTACTCTCGTAGCTCCTTGTTCATATTTCTATTTCATATTTTTGTGTATTTTGATAAAGAGACCATGAACTTGGACTTTGTTATAAACTACCTAAGTTAATAAGGCTTTGTAGTGAGTTTTCATGGTTTATTTTCCACTAAATACCAAAAGTATACTCTGCTTTGAGATAATTGGCTCAAATTCTCAGGTCAGAAAGCGATCGGACCAGACCGACCCCTAAGTCGGAGACAGGGGTTGGTTGCCAATCTGCCTACAGACTGGCCTTCTCTCTACTAAAGGTTCATTCAGTCCACTACAGAGGGCGCCACCAGAACCACAACACACTTGTCTCCCATAACAGAGAACCAGACACCTCTAAACCAAGCGCATTCATTGGCTTAGAACGGTTCCTGCCACCCTATGTCTCCATCTGCACAAATTAGGGTCAATACATAACAACATGTGACCAATTAGGACCAGTGGGTGTTTTGTTTTGAAGGTGACCAGAAGAAATTAACTCACACACCGGTGGCTGGCCGAGAGAACACCGCCACATACCAGCATTCGCTCAAGCCGGTCGCTTGTCACAAACCCCCTGTCCCATTTTACATTTATTTTTTGCTTACCAAAATGCTGAGTACTCAGTCGTTTAAAATATGTAAGATACCTATGCCAAAGAAGGGCAAGAACAAAAACATCAAACTAAAAGATGGTGAAATCGAAGAAGATTAGTGACAGGTCACACGTATAGGAGAAGTCATGGCAAACTTTATAGTGATGCAGACACAAGTCCTGCAGGCTTCGAATAACTCCAACATAGCCCGAGTTCCAGGTTAGGATTTATTAACTGCTGAAACAACTGATCATCCCAGATAACCATTTAGAGGTGGTCAACCACTCCTGCTGCATGACTTCTTACAACTCGCTCCAAGATAACAAACCGCCGGCTGTCTCAGTTCCTCTTATCACTGCCATGTCACAGTCATCAAACACAAATCTTGTGTGTATGTATAGTAGTTGCTTTCTAAAGCCAAACTTACAAGAGCCTTGTTAATGCCAATGCTAAACTGGGAATATGTTGAAACCAGTCTCTAAGATATAGTATAGGTCTGAATGAATAAATGTTGATAAAGTAGAAAAATATGCACTTATATACAACTTTAATAGGAAAATTAGAAAATCATACAGGTTTCACCTCGCTTAATGGTAACTGCCATCGGAACCATCTTGTTTCTCAGGATTGTGTAAGATAACATGCCTCCGTTTTGGAAGTTCAGAAGGTTATACTGATAACTAAAACCATATTTTCCTCTTGTTCTTTACACTGCTCTGAAGGGTATGAGTTAATTTAAAGCATATTGGTGCACCCATACAAAAATAGAAATATACATAATCATAACGAAAATATACTGACTTACTTATCACAATTTGATACAATACAGCTAGACAGACATGAGAAGCGGCACCAACAGTGCAAGCAAGAACGGACACTAGGAAGTTCACGTTTCAGAACCAATGTCACCTCTAATGTCGCACGTTGTGTCACTGTTATGCTGGTTACCCCTTGTGGTAAGGTGTTTTATTGAAGAGAGTGTGGGGACCCAGCGTTTATGACCGGTCATGTTGCGACAGACAGTTCAGCCACTTAGGCTATATTTACCGTGTGCACCCCCACTTTCCCAGCATAAGTAAGGTTGGTAACTGTTACAAGTTTAGAGGCAAATCTGTGCCCGGAGAGTGTTGAAGGGGGTTGTGCCGAAGCACTTACCTCACACCCTGTTCGGCGCACGTGGCAATGTCTAATCCTTTTGAAACCCGACACACACTGTTTTGGGTCTGTCTTTTCGTTAGGGCTGCTACATGGTTTGTCACAAGTCTAAAGACTCTAAACTTGTCCTTATGGTGTCATAGACACCAATTAGACATGTCACAAAACTAGTGAAACAGCTCCCTGATGTAGATTCAAGATTATTCTTGGACCTTGAGAGTCACCAGGGACCTGTTTTACTAGATTCATGATATGTCTAGATGGCATCTAGCCAAAAACAAATGGCCGAGTAGTCAGTAGTCGCGTGCTGAAGCTGTCCAGGTTGATTTACTATTTCGGGTGCATGCACAGGTAGCGGAACCCTATACATCGGTGTCATTTATTTATAAGCCTGTCAAGATTCTACTGGTTTAGCTGACACAACATGGGACCTAAAACAAAAGACAAGAAAGCGGCCTCCGAATCGACTGTAGTCGAATCGACAGTGACGGGTGATAATACGGTGATTCTCAAAAACATTACGCAAATTATGGAAAACATGAAAGATGACAAGGAAATCTACCTGGAAAACTTCGCGAAACTCAACTTACGGTTAGATGACCAATCCTCTAGCCTCCAAAGCATCAAAAAAACACTTGAGAGTAAAGTTGAAAAACTTGAAGAAAAAGTAAACTCCAATGCATCACGGTTAGATGAGATGGAAGCGTGCATGAACAGTCTAATAGCCAGCCGGGATTTGTTTGAAATAGCCACAACTAAACTCCAAATTCAAATGCAGAGTAATACTGTGAAAATTAAGCAGGCTGATGACGATAGGCGCAGGTGCAATTTGATAATCAAAGGGCTTGGAGAAAAAGTTGGCGAAAATACAAGGAGACTTGTCTTGGATTTGTTTAATGACATCACACCCATTCCCGACGGAAAGCAAATCATTGATGCCACATTTCGAGTAGGACCTAAAAATCAAGCGAGACCGAGAAATGTTCTTGTCAAACTCACGTCTCAAGGGTCCAAAAGCACAATCTTTAAGAACATTGCGTCACTCCGAGGAAACAAAAAATGGCAAAAAGTGTACATCTCAGATGATTTGCCACCAGAAAGGGTTCAGGAACGCAAAGAATTACGATGTGTAGCAGCCTATGCCAAGCAACAGGGTATGACAGCAGCAGTAAAAGGAGGTAAATTGATTCTCGACGAGGAAACTTATACTCATCGTGATATCAATAAGTTACCCAACGACATCAACTTGCGCTCAGCCAAAATGGTCAAAGTTGCCGATGGCTGGGCCTTCCAGTCTTAACATGCCGTTTTCTCCAACATGTTTCCGTGCGACATCGAAGCAGACGGCTTTAAATGGAATTCTGCCGAACAGCTCTATGCGTTTAAACTGGCATCTCTGAACGACGACAGTCAAACTGCCTTACTGGTTAAATGTGCGGCTGACGGCTATGAAGCGAAGCGCTTTGCATGTAATGTCAAAGTCGATCCGTTCTGGGATCAAAAGAAACTTCAAGTGATGAAAGAAATACTAACCTTGAAATTTAATCAGAACATGCACTTAAGAGATGCACTTATGCGTACAGAAGGTAACCTATATGAGGCGACTATAGATCCGTTCTGGGGCTGTGGCTTCTCACTGACCGATTTCGCAAAGATCCGTTCCCAGACCGTTACGGGGAACAATCTAGGTCAAGTGCTAAAGGAGCTGCCATGTGATAACTGTTACATTATGGCTGGAGTCAATGATGTTACTACATGCTCAGAGAAGAACAAATTCTCTTTCAACTGGGAAACTACCAAACATCTGACAAGACATCTACAGATCTACGCACAGGTGGGACTTGATTGGCTTGAGCATTACCATCCGCGTGCCAAGGTAATTTTCTCCCCCATAGTTGGTGTTGTTCTGAATAAGTGGGCAACTAATGCAACCAGTGATAAACAACAGATGGTGGACGAAGCAGTCACGCAGTTTAATACGTTTATTACTCATCTTAATAACAATCGGTGTCATTCCACACCCTGGCTGGCAAAACCAGTACACAAGTATATGCACTCTCGATACACACACCATTATGAACTGCTAAAAGACGGCCTCCACCCAGGTGACCGGCTAGTCAAGTTATGGTCTAATGAACTCCTGCGGGTATTCGATGAAAATTCACTTGCCGTAACACATAATGACGTAAGCTAATTCTGGAACTTAATCAAAATTTACTAAATTGTGATACAAATTTGATCATCTGATTTAAGCCAACCCTTTTCTACTCTTCATTCCAATCCATGGGCCCCAATGAATGGCAAATCTTGTTAAGATTATCCATTTTTGGGTAAGGCTGGGACTTTATCGTTGATGAAATCCCCAACTGACCCATGGTCTTTGAATGGCGCCTTCTACTCAAACTAGTATTTTCTTTCTCATACCATGATGTTTCCTCGAGAACTTATATTTATTTTCAACTATTAACCAATGACCACTGATCAAGTAAGTAGAAATATATCAGTGACTATGTTGTGTTAAACGTTCATGTTCATCTATTTTTAAGTCCTGGATGGCGAAAGCTGACCACTGTCTACAAACGCAAGTGATACACCATCCTCTCTCATGAGGCATATGTTATTAGGGTTAGGCATTAAATGCCGAGAACCCATCGTGTTTACTTGCTTAGAAATTAATGAGATTGATGTGTTAGTTTGGGGCCAAAACAAAAGTGCCTTTTCATATGATTGACGCCGGATATGATGTCGAGGCGGTTAAGGACATGAGTGGATTCAAGGTTGGACATGCCAATGTCTGTAGCTTAGTAAGTAAATATAATCTTGTGATCCCTCAACTGGAAGGCGTATTTGATGTGCTATGTATCACTGAGTCTTGGCTCCATGAGGCCCTAACTGATGCCCTGGTCAATATGAACCGTTACTCGCTCTCTCGCTTCCATAGAAGCTGGCTTGACCCGCACACAAGCGAACTAAAAAAAGGAGGTGGAATAGCAATATATACCAGTGTGGACTATGACTACACCTCACTTGAAGGTGGTGAAATGGACATTTCATCAATTGATATTGAGATTAAATGGTTGATAATATCAAGACCGGGGAGAAAAAAGGTTCTATTGGGTACAGTCTATAGGCCCAGGGACGGAAGCATAGCTAAAATGGTAGAAATTTTTAGGGATCAACTTGAAGCTATCAAGATAGGTATGAAGTAATTGTGACTGGTGATTTCAATCTGAACTGGAAAAATACCCAAAATGTACATGTAAAATGTCTACAGTCTGTTCTCAAAACAAATAGTCTTAACCAACTGATTAACAACTATACAAGGATAACTGAAGAATACCAATCATGTATTGATTATGTGATCACTAACTCAAATTTTTGTACATACTCAGGGGTGTTAAATATTAATATTAGCGATCATTGCCCGGTTTTTATAATCAGTGGAAAACACAAAGCCCGTTCACAGAAACTTGAATTTCAAGGGAGATCTCAATGCAAATTTGTTGAGCAAAAATTTAGTGATACCATAAAAGATTCAAACTGGTCTGCATTTGATAGAGCAAAAGATGTGGAGAGCGCATGGAACTATATGTATAAGATATTTATTGACAGACTTGATGAGATCGCCCCCATTAAAACATTCGTAATACATAAAGCAAAAGAGGAATGGCTAACAAATGAGTTACAGGAATTTTTGATTGATAAGGACTGGGCAATGAAGAAAGCCAGAATCAGTAAAAAACCTGAAGACTGGAGAATCGCTAGAAACTTGAGAAAGCGAGCTAAATCCCTGGTTGATCATGCTAAAGCGGATTTTATCAAGGCTAATCTTGACAGGTATGCGAACGATAGTAAGAAGTTTTGTAAATCCATAGCTCGAGTTCTACCTACCTACAAAGATAATTCGAAAATTACACTTATTGATGAAAACACTGGTGCTGAAATCCCTGAAGCTGAAACAGCTACGTATATTAACAGGTATTTCACCGAGATAGGCCCCAAGTTAGCTCAGGGTCTGAATGATGATTGGGTTAACCATGTTGGCCAAATAGACTCCTCACTGGATAATATTTTCCTTGAATGTGATGATGTTAGGAAAGAAATTTCTAATATTGACGTTTGGAAATCCTCGAATGTTGAAGGGATTTCGTCCAAGTTTCTGAAGGTTGCCCTTTTGGCCGTTCCAGAAAGAGTTACCACTCTCTTTAACTTATCGTTGTCAACCGGAGTTTTTCCATCACTGTGGCAAGTGGCCCTAGTCATCCCCCTCAAGAAAGGTGGTAATTCTAATCTAGTCACAAATCTGCGTCCCATTTCGTTACTGCCATTGATGGGAAAGCTCCTGGAGAAATTGGTTCACAACCATTTGTCCCTGTATTTTGAAGACAACAAACTACTCAATATTAACCAAGGAGGGTTTCGCCCGGCTCATTCCACGACCGATACCTGTGTACGTTTAACAGACAAAATATTGTCGGCTACTAATGATTTCATAGATCAACGCAAGGCATTTGATACAGTTGACCATAATATTTTGCTTAGAAAGCTTGATTTGTTAGGGATTAAAGGCAGTTTGTTACGGTGGATTAAGAGCTATCTTGCGAACAGAAGTCAGCTAACACTAGCAAACAACATCAAATCGAAGGGGTTGGGTATCAGATGCGGAGTTCCACAAGGCTCCACACTTGGGCCGTTTTTCTTTTTAAGCTATATCAATTACTTACCTGCAATATTCAATAACATTACTACTTACCTATACGCAGATGACACAGTTCTTGTTGTCAATGGGAAAGACCAGCTTGATCTTGTTATGCAAATGGAATCCAAATTAAATAGGCTTTCTTATTGGTGTCGTCAGAACAAATTAACGATCAATGATTCCAAATCTAAATTCATGTTCTTTGGTTCTACTCACATGGTTAAAGCAGTTAATCGTCATGACCTCACAATCAATGGCAACAGCATTGATAGAGTATATCATTATAAATACTTGGGATTTACCCTAGACCAATATTTGAATATGAACCAACATGTCGAAAATACTTTAAAACTAGTCTCACATAAGTTATATATCTTGGGCTGTATTAGAAAGTACTTCACTGTTCAAGCAGCAGTGAGGATCTACAAGGCAATGGTACTTCCCTATATTGACTATGGCAACATTCTATGTCAGGGTGCACACAGTTTTCTAAAAGACAAAACGCAAAAGCTACAAAACAAAGGTCTTAAAATTTGTATGAGATGGGATGGTAGAGATAATATAATTGCTTTACATAGAGCAGCAAAAGTTGCTTTGATTAGTGACCGAGTTCAGGCTCAGATGCTGAACTATATGTACTGTAAACAAACTGAAGAAGAATTAACCCAAAAACCAAATCGAAACACAAGACAATTTGCTGGTACCATTTTTAAAACAACCGGACCAAAGTGTAAAAAATATAAGTCAAGCGCTTTATACTGGGGGGCTATTTTGTGGAACAACATCCCGAGCAAGGTCAAAAACATTAACACGTATGCAGGTTTCAAATGGTCGCAGAAGAAATTAATGTTATCGAAATTATACTACCAGTAGGCCGAAATAGGGTCCCAGGTTGCCAGACCCGTGTTATACCCACTCATGTATGATACTGTCTTGACGCAAATTACTTCTGTCTTAAAAACCTTAAGTTGATGTTCAATCCTGTCTTTGATATGTACTTGAGCTAGAGCACATATGCCAGTTATGTCGCTAATGGCTAAATCTACATCTATACTCAATCAATCATGTTCTTGAACGAGTGTCTATCGGTGATATCACTGTGGGGATAATTGATGAAAAGGGATCAAGCCGTTAAGGCTTGCACACCACCAACCGTATTATAATTGTGGAATATTACTGTAGCTTATTGTAAGGTAACCTCACCTGTTAAGGTTACCAGGGAAGATTGATTGAAACAAAGATTGTACCAAATACTCAGATTTGTCCACTGCATGGACGCTAAAACCAGTCCATCATCGACTGACGTTTGTGTAGTCTAAAGATAAAAAAATTAAAAATAAATAAAAATGTAGATGGTGTATTCGGTTTCATAAGAACTAGACATTAGACTTTGTTTTGTCCATTCTTGCTTGTACTGTTGGTGCTGCTTTTCTGGTCTTTTGTCACAAAACTAGTGAAACTGGACCAAGATGTGTAGATTTGTCTAATTCGTATGTCTGGGGTCTGTCTTTACCTAAGGGCAGCTACTTGTGTTGTCACGAAACTAGACAACCCCAATGTCTGTATAGTGTGAAGGACATGTTACAAAACTAGTGAAACAGGTCCCTGCACTGCCCACTATGGGCAGATGAGCGAGGGGGGTGAGAACGATCAAACAAACCACTGAGTCGTGAAAAAAAATCTAAATGTGTTTACACAATTGCTATGCATTAAAACATTATATGGAGAACAGAGATCAGCAAAAAGCAATGTTGTACAGGCGGTATAGGTGAATATGATGCAAAGACACACAAACATTCTGTAGAAATTTTGAATTTGAGTGAGAAAGAGGTAATTTCTCTTTTGATATCTGTCCTACCCCCATATATTCATTTTAAGGCCGAACCCCTAGATATATGTTCCTATATCTTTTCTTGTCAGGGACCTGTTTCACTAGTTTTGTGACATGTCTAGATGGCGTCTGTGACACCATACAGACAGATTAGGGTTGACTTGTTTCACTACAACACAAGTAGGCGTGAGTTTCACTTGTCGGGAATGGTATGTCACCAACTGTGACACAACATGCGGCAATGGATGTGACATACGTTATGAAATTTGACTTACTTTTGTCCCTTTTTGCTTGCACTGTTGGTGCCACTTCTCATGTCTAACTTAACACTTTTGTCACAAGTGAAACAGGTCCCAGGTTGGCTGGCCCATCTGTTCAGTACAGGCTTAGCTTATCTAAATTTTTGGTCAATACACATTTTTATTCATACGGGAAGTTTGTGAAACATCTCCTTAGTTATAAAGTAGTTGGACATTTATGCTGCCAATGGCATCTTCCCATGGGTACAGACTTCCAGCAATCTGTGTCAACTGCTGTGAAACTCTTTCAGTGAACTTGTTCTTATTGATTGTTTAAACTTTGAGGCTCGGCGTCCACCTACTACAATATGGCTCCGATATGGTCTATGATGCACCATCCAATAAAAATATAAAAATTGAGTCAGAAGGTTACCTAATATCGGGGCAGTCGACCATGTTTCTGTGATCAGGCACAGAAAAATAACCCTTATGATGCATGGTGGATTGGCATGTTTAGACATATGTCTGTGATTTTGCATCTTCCTGATATGTCTCTGATATTTGCTTTTTGTATCGTGCCATATTGGTAGGTCAAAATTTTCATCGTAGTAGGTAGAAGCCAGGCCTAAGTGATCTAAACTGAATCATATAAATGCCTCACATAAGATACCTTTATATCTAGTAGCAATGGATTTTGGCACCTTGGGCAGTTTATAAATTGTTTCTTTATACATGAAGCAATATCATGTTCAGCCATTTTAAAATTTTCTGCCCAGATGAGTGCTTTGACCTCTAAGCAAATCAGAAAAAGAAAGGGTCAAAGAAATCACGGCTTATTTACAGAAATCAGTGCCCGGATTTCCTTCAAGGAGTTCCCAACACTCTAAGCAAATCAACTTGTGTTATTTGGTAAGAGCTGGCAGTCTGTCAACCAAAATGCGCAGTTGGGTTCAAAGCATGCAGTCTGTCAACTAAAGTGTGCAGATTAAGATCAAAGTCTGCAGTCTGTCAACAAAAATGCCAGGGTGTTAGAAAAGTAATGTGTGGTTCTTGGATGTACTAACTGTACCCCTAGGAGCAGTACATATTTACACTAACTAAATGCAATTGTAGCAGACCACTGGTCGTTGAGAGTATACTACCACTCTCTGCGGTACTTCTACCTCTCCAGTGGTGGAAACAAAGTCACTACCCTGTGCTACCGCTTCCGCACGGGTTGGTTCAATATGATCCTAGGTAGGCTGGGAGATGCGCGATCTACTACCTAGCTTAGCCTAGAATGCAAAACCAGACTCCGGACTGTTTAGGTATACAAGTTTTATGATACCTTGTTCTTTGGTGCTGCAGGGCACCAAGTAAAGTGAGGGAAGAGATTCTGGTCTCTTCACCGTTGAAAGGTTTCCGGAGAAACCTAACCAATACAGAGGTTCCAGGCATTCACTCAACTGAGAGGCACCATGAGAAGACCTGTCGACCAGGGACCTGTTTCACTAGTTTCGTGACATGTCTAGATGGTGTGACATGTCTAGATGGTGTGTGCAGTTTCATAAGAACTAGACATTAGACTTTGTTTTGTCCATTCTTGCTTGCACTGTTGGTGCCGCTTTTCATGTTTGTCTAACACTTTTGTCACAAAACTACTGAAACAGGTCCACGATGTGTAGATTTGTCTAATTCTTATGTTACGGGTCTGTCTTTTAATAACGGCAGCTACTTGTGTTGTCACAAAACTAGACAACCCAGATGTCTGTATGGTGTCACAGACATGTCACAAAACTAGTGAAACAGGTCCCTGCTGTGGACTCAGCCGATATACTGAGTTATGTAATGCGGGCGACCCCTTAGTTTTTACATACACAGGTCCGCCTGCTTTACCACACAGCGGGGATCGGCACTAGCGCCAACAAACGTGAAGTGAAACAAACACTGCTCGACTACCCTGACCCCTACCCCTCATATGTATACACAGCCATACAATATGGGCATATCTATAAAAAAAGGTCAGAAAGCATGGCCTATGGTGGTCTATATGACAAGATGGTTCCATGGGTAAACTCAAAGTTTTATTCTGTGTCTACTTCCCAGCAATTGTTTCTATACCTCACATTTCAGTAGCGTGTCAAGTACCAAAAAAGAAACATGGATAAAAATGAGAAGTTTCATCTACTCAACATTCAGAAAAAAGGAAATGCAACAGAAGGTATTGTATGATACTGATCACTTTGATAATATTCATGAATCCAAACATCTCAGAAAATGACTTGCCCAGCACCCAAATCTCTCCCCTCAGTGCAGCCACCTCAACTCTTAACTCCCCTTGTTGCTTCACAATCGAATAGAACCATGCCGGCGGTGTAGTACATGATGCACTGCCATCTTGTTTTTCATTTCTAACCACCTGATTCGGAGAAAACGTTTTTCCTCCTCTTGAAACTTGTGTTTGCTATCCACACGCCAGTGTTTAGAAGTTAAACACTTATTTAAACACTATAAAACTAAAGGCTTTGCAATTAAACACTTTCCAAAATCAAACACTTTTTACCTAAACATGTTTAATGTTAAACGTGTTTACCCAAAAAAAACGTTTAGAAAAGTGGGACAAGAAAGTGTTTAAATAAGTGTTTAACTTCTAAACACTGGCATGTGGATAGCAAACACCGTTTTTACAGTGTATACTGCCTGCGACCTTCCAAATTCCTTCAATGCTCACCGGTGGAGCCACTGGTGGCAGTTATCAGAACCATTGCATCATCTGGTGGAATCTAAAATCACTAATAAAAAACTATACTCATATAAATGTTTATATATCTTATATTGGCATGTATAGAGTAATGTCTTTTAGACATGTAGATACAATAATAGGTTGAATATTATAGATAGCTATCTTTCTTGGGTATATAATGTGTGCTAACTATAAAATTGAACATCCTTGATATTTAGACAAACGTACAACCTGAACCAGTAGTATATGAAGGAAGTAAAATGTCAGTTCCTATGATGTAGTTCAGCTTCTCATTTAAAGTGAACATATAGAAGAGTGAATTAAATTTGTTTCAATAATTTTGTTAACTGAAAGTATTGTCCTCTCACATCAAGATTACAACTCGTGTCCTTTGCCTGTGTTAAATCAGACAAAGGACCCTCCTTATCCTATTTTGTTTCTTTGGGGTCTTGTTTGGTCTTCTTACATGAAAAGACCGTGTGAGAAGACCCACATTACGAACACTCATGTTTGTAGATACAGTTAGTGAAAGAGCATCCCTCCCTGGTATTGAATTTCCAACACACTCCATTTGGTTTCTCTGATTTTTCACCTGAACTCGATTTCTTCCCTGACCATTTCCTCTGTTTTTCTGACAAATCTTTGATTTTCTTACTCAAAGTGACAAAGGCGAACATAGTTTCAAAGTTAAGATACTTTTCGGTAAGAAAACTATCCCCGTAGCCGAATCCCCCCATCCCCAAACGATCACACTTTTCCCTGACCGCTTGGTCATAGTCTACCAAGGACTTTCCCGTATGTGTGGGTCTTTGATCTATTAGATACGATAAATGATCCGAATGCCCTACTGTATCAACCCCCGCTTGGGCCATGCTTCTTAGCATACCCATGCTAGCACTTAGCATCTGGTCATATGTTGGCACCTTGACATTTGGTGGCAAAAAAGGACTTAAAGAGAAATACTTCGACTTACGCTTCTGTTTCCGCTCAGTACACTGATGGTGGTGGTCGCAGTCGTCATTCATTGGACCCTGGATCTCCGGTGGTAGATACGGCCCTTGCGTCTTCGGGTAGGCTGGATAAAACTGCTGAGTCCGCGTTTCTCGTCCTTCAGTGGAAGTCGCCCCTTGTGGTCGTCTTAAGCCTCCTTTAGAATTAGCGCTCCCTTGTTGACGTGGTTTGAAGTGCGTCTGGTCCCCGGCTGCTGCCCCTTGAGAGTCGTGGTCGTTATGCCCCGTCTTTGTCGCTTCAGTCAACGTGGTAAGCCTGGTCATAGCTTTGACCAAAGAACTTACTTCGGACTGTAAAGTCGAAACTTGTTGCTGCATACGTTGATTATCAGCCTGTATCGCAGTATACCAGGCCGGAATACTCTGTTGGTGTACTTTGTCTGGTGCACTTTGATGATGCACCGGTGAACTCGGTCGGCCATCTTGGTTTACCCGGTCTTCATGTGCCACATTCTCTTCTTCTTCTGCAATGTTTTGTTTGATGTCGGACAACCGACAAAAGGGACATCTGTCCCGGTGGGAACGTGCGTCAAATTCGCGATGACAAACATCACACCTTCTCATGGTGAAAACCCACCTTCAACTTGAAAACTTGAAACAAAAGCAGAAAAAAATTAAATGTGGTTCGGTTCGTTCAGCTGCCAGAGTAGTAGTGACTCTCTCCTGCTCTGGCGCCTATGACCAGTGTCCGAATAGTCCTGGTGGCGGCGCCACCTCCCAGTGACGCTTGTAGAGTCCTCTAGCGTCAGGACTCGTGGCATCTCGCACTCCTTATATTCATATAAAAGAGGAGTACTTTATATGTCACATATATTTATGTAAAGAGAGAATGCAATTTTGCAATTGCTGCATTTTTATTGGGAGTTCCAAAGGATTGATTGGAGTAACATTGAGCATTCAGTATCAGGCAAATTGCATTTGACACATTTACTGTTCTGGAGCAGTTCAAGTCCTAACTAAACTATCATGTAAATCTACTAACAGTATTGTACCTATAATGCTTGTCAAATACCTCCCTCTATGTGGTCATTAAAAAGTATCAAAACGTTATTTCATTCACATCATTCTTCAAAATTTAATATACTATTTTGTCTATGTGAAATACATCTTACTTCATTTATTGTTCTTACCATTGAGCAGCCCCAGGACTAGGGTATCGCCATCTTGTGGCATTCATGGGATTTCTTGGTTGTTGCATCTGTTTTGCCAATCGTTTCAACTTTAGTCTAGCACTGGTAGCAATGGTAAATTATGATCCATCAACATCATCCTTCAACTACTCTGGACCAGATACATGCCCGGTTGAGGAATTGATGGTGAACAACACACGGGTAGGACAATTTTGAGTCATTCAATCTATCAAATATATATATATAAGTTCACTGTTACTAGATTATTTTTCATAAATAGCTTGAATGTCATGTCTCATGTACATATAAATCTGTATGCATTATCTGTCTAGGTTACAAAGCCAGGTTCCCTTAGCGTCATCTAACATATTGTCACTATTCATCAAAGTGGGAAGAGAGAGTACACAAGAAAAATAGACATATCTATGTTTTGCACATGATTCAGCCTGCATCACCTTCCAGTCTGCAAGGCCTCTCCAGGGACCTGTTTCACTAGTTTTGTGACATGTCTAGATGGAATCTGTGACACCATACAGACAGACACCATACATACAGATTGGGATTCACTAGTTTAATAATAACACAAGTAGGCGTGAGTTTCTCTTGTCGTGAATGGTATGTCACCAACTGTGACACAAAATGCAACATTAGATGTGACATGCGTTATGAAATGTGACTTACTTTTGTCTGTTCTTGCTTTCACTGGTGATGCCACTTCTCTTGTCTGTCTAGCATTTTTGTAATGAAGCTAGTGAAACAGGCCCCAGGATCGATCAGCAACTATATTTCAGCCATGCAACCATACCACATGACCATGAAAATCACTGATTCCAACTTAGCCACAAAATAAATATGATATCACTAAAAATGGAAGGTGACCTGGATTTCAGAGCATTGATCTCCACATCAAAGGGAGCAAGGTGACCCCCAAATTTGTAGAAGTGCGTCCAATAATGCTAAAAGATAAACATATTCAATTTCCTGGAAATTGATATGGGTTCCAATTTTCAAGCCAAATTGTCTGATATGCCTTTAGAAAATGTTACATGTGTATATGTAGTGGAAAGATTTGCCACACCCAGAATTTAATATAAATTAAAGTGGAGAGAAACACAAAAAACCAGACACAGTTGTTTTCTTTTAAAATGATGTATTGCAACCAAGATGACAATGGTGGTATGGTGTGTGGTATCAGCGGTGAACACGACGTTTCGTACCAATTTATGGTACTTCATCAGGTGATGATACAAATTTCGTTTAGCTATGGTTAAGTGCCATATAGAGATTCAGATTTGTTACTTGACTTCCTGTTGGACCCTGGGGGTCAAGGTCATATGTTACTTAAAATAGATGATTACATGGTGTTGGATAGTACATAGGGTTTGGTCGGCAGTGTCTTGTAGTATATTGGGATCTTATCCATCATGGGGATTATACATTTGGTCTATACCAGTGGAAATAGTGATATAATTACTAGGTGGTATAAAGATGATAACAGTTTGATCATGGTTCTACAGTAATAATTGTTAACTTTGGTGATATAACTGTGTAACATTAATATAGGATTTATCAACTTGATAAAAGTGAAAGTCTTAAGAATTGTTCTATTCATTTTCCATTCGAAAGCAGTAGTGGTGGTAATGAATTTTTTCATTTATGCGAGCATGATGTGTTTACTTTCGGGGGTATAGATTGTTGCGTTTCATGCTTTCAAGTAAGTCTCTTCCCACTTCTTGATCCATTTTCCTTATGACGTGGTACAGGTCAAGCATGAGTTCGTTTGTGGGTACTGTACGTCTCGGTTGGTGTTGTTTGATGGGACTGGGTATGTATGGCTCTATGTGGGTGGTGTTGGTATTCCCCGTGGTGTTCTCTACTTCGGGGTTAGTTTTCACTGAGTTGGTGTTAGTGCTCCTAGTTGAGGTGGCGCTTTTCTCGTCGTCGGAGATGTCTTCTAGGTTTAGATCTAGGTCAAGTATTTCTTGGAGAGTTGGTGTTTTGGTGAACTTTAAGTTGGTCTTGGATGTTGTTGGCTTGGGGCTGCTAATGCTGTTGTTTGTGGATATGCTGGAGGTGCTGTTAGTTTTGTCTGAACTGTCTGTATCGGAACTGCTACATACTGTAGTGTTATCGTCTTTTTTCAGGTTGGTGAATGTCTGTGTTGCTAGCAGGGGGCGTGGTCTCGTATCGTCAGATTTTGATAGTTTTTGGGGTCGATCGCTGATGAGCATAGGGGTGGTTCTTTTCCTTATGGTTGGATCGTTCAGCAGTATTGACTTAGTTGTAGTAATCTTAGATTTCTCGATTTTGTTTCGAATGTTCGAGAGGGCTTGTGAAGCTGATATGCCGTTTTTCCTTTTAATTGGGCTGTCATCGATGGTGATCGTGGTTTTGTATGGTGAGCTGACACTTGCGGGGGGTTTCTCCATAGTTGCCGAACGGCAGCCTACAAATGGAGAACCAACATAGATTAGTCTGTACCATACGTTATCTGGGGTCGGAGTGTGTTTGATGATTGTGATCCGTTTTGGCGTGGCATATAGGAAAGCTGGTGGTATTACATATTTGGTTGTTAAATGTTTGTTGCGTTGGTGTCTGCGTAAGTTACTGGTGTTTAAACATCGTATTTGGCAGTTGTCAAGTAAGCAGATGTACTTACTTTGCGTGTTGTCCGTTTGGCGATCGCTGTTGTTTTCATGGTTGGTTCTTAGATGTCTCCGTATGGCGGAGTCGGTCTGCTTAACATAGTTGCTGCAGTATAAGCACTTTGCGTACTTGTCCATCGTGTGTCTTTGTGGGTAACAGTCCGAATTTGTGTGTTTCTGTTGGTGAGCGGTTATTGTTTACATTGCGGGACGACGGCGATGTCGTCACGTTGCTACGCGATTGGAGTCCTCGTGCATTGTTATGGCGCATCGCTAGGCGCCGTTAGCGGAAGTCGTAAGTAGGTCGCGATCTCGATGTTCATGTGACCTAGAGTTTCAGGTTCAGTCTGTGCGGCGACATGGTTCTGAGAATGCGGATATAGGCTTATTCAAGTCTGAGTCTGATGTTCTTGTTGTTTGGACTGTTGTCTATGATGTGGATTATCATTTGGTTCGGGAGAACATCGTGGTCGTTGAAGTGTCGGGCAACCGGTGAGTTCTTATTAAGTTTTCTGATGTCATACTTGTGTTCATTGACACGCTCGGCGATGGTGCGGCCGGTTTCTCCTATGTATTGTTCGCCACAGGCTGGACATGTGAGCGAGTATATGGCACTTCGTTTCTGGCAGGTGTTGTTGCCTATAATTGAATGGATCTTCTTGGTGGAGTGTGATGTAAATTTGGTGCATTTTGCGATATTGTCGCAGTGTTTACAGCTAAGTATGTTGCACGGGGCGCATTGGTTGAGTGATTTTTTCCGGGGGTAGGCGGAGTGGGTTAGCAGGTCCCGTATGTTTGGTGCTCGTTTGTAGGCTACTAGTATTTTATTTAGTTTGAATCGTGCGAGGTCTTCGCTTGGTTTTAGTAGGGTGTGGGCGTGTTGTACTAGGGTGTTTGCTCGGAGGTTGGTTGGGTTGAATTGGATGATGAATGGTATTACTTTCTTTGTTTTCTTTGTAGGATCGAGTAGTAGGTCGGAGCGTTGTGCTGTAGCTGCTTTGGAGATTGGGTCTTTTACTTGGTGGTGTGGGTGTCCCCTCAAGGTGAGTGCTTTTAATAATTTCTTGCATATTGTGTGGAATTCGCGCTCTTCAGAGCAAATCATTCGGTATCTTATTGCTTGGCTGTATGTAATTGAGTTTCGTTGGTATTGTGGGTGGTGGGAGGCGTAGTGTAGATACAGGCTGGCGTCTGTGGGTTTCTTGTATACTTTTGTTTGTAGTTTGCGTTGGGAGTCTACATATACGGTAGTGTCAAGATAATTCACGCAGATTTGCTAAATTCATAGGTAAATTTGATGCTGTCATGTATGTTGTTCATTCTTGTCATTTCGTCTTTCAGTTCTTGTTCAGTGCATTTGTAAATGGTGAAAATGTCGTCAATGTAGCGTTTCCAAATTTTGGGTTTATTTGGTGAGGTTGCGAGGATTTTTGTTTCTAGTATGTGCATAAAAATGTTGGCATACGTGGGTGCAACTTTGGTGCCCATGGCGGTACCTTGAATCTGGTGGTAATATTTGTCATTGAACATAAATGTGTTGTTTTGTAGGACGAGTTTCAGTAGGCGAGTGGCTGCTGAGGCGCTGATTTGTGGATGTGGATGGGATTCCAGTGCTGTTTTAACAGCTTCAAGTCCATCTTCATGCGGGATCGATGTGTAGAGTGCGCTGACATCTATGGTGACTAGAAGTTCGTCGACAGGTAGGTGTTCGATGTTTTGGATTATGTTCAAGAAGTGTTTGGTGTCTTTCACAATTGAAGGGATGTATCGGAGTATGGGTTGGAGGGCTTTGTCTAGTGTTGATGATATTTTATCAGTAGGGCAGTTGATACCAGAGACTATGGGTCTCCCGGGGTTTCCTGTTTTGTGGATTTTGGGTAGTGTGTAAAATACAGAAGTGCGTACTTTGTTGGGGATGAGTAGTTTGTGTGAACCTTGTGGTAGTTCATTCTGGTTTTCTAGCTTTTTTATCTCATTAGTTAGTCGTTTGGTGATGATAGTGGTTCTGTCGTATGGTAGTTCTCTGTAGAATTTCGTGTCCTGTAGTTGTCAGTTGCATTCTTTAATGTAGTCGCAAGTGTTCATTACAACTATGGCCCCTCCTTTGTCTGCTGCTTTTATTATGATAACGGGGTCGTTGCATAGGTTGTTGATTTCTTGGTATCCTGGTTGTGGTATATTTTTATTTTTTTTATCTTTTAATACGTTTATTTAAAATGGAAGGACGCTCAGTCCTATTGGACTGGTCTTAATGCATCTCCAGATAAGAATAGTTCCTTTTACAGATTTGATCTTTTTTCATGATGACATAGTAACATATATACACAGTTTTAACAATCAAAATAGCTGTATCAGCTGAGTTTCTATAATGTACAGTAATTATGTAAGCTATGATAAGGCCTTTTGTGTGGCAATATGCTCAGTAAATAAAAATTATTACGTAATATACTGTTTCTTGAGTTATTAAGATAAGTCCATTTTGTTTGCAGTCTTGATTTACTGGTTTCGAACTCTTCTCAGTCTAGTAGTAGTTAATTTTCATTTTTAGTTGGAGTTTTTGTTCTTTCTTGAAGTCTTTAAGGTGTTCTATACTTCTTATTTTCGGTGGTAGATTGTTCCATATCACTGCTCCGTGATATTGCAGGCTTCTCTTGTATAGATTGTTCTTTGGATGTGAGAGTCTGAATAGGGGTGCACTTTGTGCACAGGTATTGAGTGTTTTCGGTTGTAGTATCTCAACATTGTTAGAACATTTGTATTATAACATGCGTTCTTCTTACATCACTCAGAAAGGGCATTTGTACTGACTTATGGAGAAGACTTACACTCGTCCTAGGCTTACTTTTGGTTATTAATCGTAGTGCATTGTTCTGAAGGATTTGGATTTTGTTTAAGTCTTGACCATTACATGAGTCATATAACACATCTCCGTAGTTGATAATTGGCAAAATCATTGATTTATAAATAATTTTACAAGCATAATCTGTCAGGTAAGGCCTTAATTTTGAGAGGAGATACAATTTATGCGATACTTGCTTTACTATCTGATTTATATGTGCTTTATATGTCAGGTTTGCGTCTAGAGATATACCCAGTTAATTATAAGAGTGGACTTTATGCAGGTGGTCTCTGTTCAGGGTTAGAATTATGTTATGATTATGTATCGTTTTGGTTTTTTGGTTGCTTCCAAATATCACTATTTTGTTGTTGTTGGTATTTATACTTAGCTTGTTCCTTGAGCACCATATACCAACTCTGTCCAGATCATCCTGCATCTGTCCTATGATTAGTTTGATATCTAGACCTTTCTGATACAGCACAGTATCGTCCGCGTAGAGCAAGCATTTGGATCTCTCTAGGTTATTGTTATCTTCTCTCAGAATCTTTGGCAAGTCATTAACAAAGGCTATAAACATTAGTGGCCCCAAGATTGATCCTTGGGGCACACCAAACGTGATCGTTGCAGGATTTGACTTCACCTCATTCGCCATTGTCACTTGGGATCGGTTTCTTAAATAACTCTCATACCATCTTAGCGAAGTACCCCTAATTCCCATGTAGGACAATTTTGAGATCAGAATATTATGGTCTATTGTGTCGAAAGCCTTTTTAAAATCTATAAATGTTGCTATTGTAATTTGTTTATTATTCATGGCATCAAATATGTCATTGGTGATTTTGGTGACTGTATCAATGGTAGAGAAATTTTTTCTAAAACCGTATTGAGCTTTATCTAGGATATTGTTGTCTTCAAAGAAGTCTATGGTATTTTTATGAGCTACTTTTTCCAGTATTTTTCCTGGAAGGGGCAACAGCGAAACCGGTCTCAAGTTACATACATCGCTTCCATCACCCCCTTTCTTAAGTGGAATAACTGTTGCCTCCTTCCAGGAATCTGGAAAAACGCCCCTCTTTAGCGAGTTATTTAATAAGTCAGTGAATTGGGAAATGAGAATCGTCAACGCATCTTTCAAATAATTGGTTGTAATACCCTCCACTGCAGAAGACTTGTGGCAGTCTATTTCTTTTACATATTTTAAGACCTCTGTTTCATTAGTGGAAATGTTGGTAAGTGACTTGATATTTGTATGACCTTCATATAACCAAGGTAGAGTGTGGGTTTTTGCTAGGTTTGGTCCTATAGTACTAAAGTAATTATTTAAAAAAGTTGAAGTTTCGTTTTCTGGAATCCAGTTTAAGTTATCATCTTTTAATTTAAAAGTTAGTGTTGCCGCTTTTGGGTTCTGGTAGCATGTTGTGTAGGACATGGTTGTTGAAGGCGACGATGTCTTCATGGTATGGTGGTGGTGGTGTCCATCCACTTGGGTCCTTCTTAAATAGGTTGGTGTCGTCTGGTTGGAAGTTAGAATCTCTGAAGAAATATTTATGGTTTATTCTGCGGTTGAATAGTAAAGTGTCCCTGATGGTGTGGACATGATTTGGTTTGCCCGGAGTTGGTACGAAAGAAAGGCCTTTTAAAAGTAGTTTGGTTTGGTTGGTTGTTGGTTGTTTGCTTGAGAGGTTGCAGATGGCGGAGTCGGGTTCCGTTTCTTCCCAGTATTCCTTGAATCTGCGATTTTTTGGTCTCGTCTGGTTTGTAGGTTGGTGTTGACTTCTTCCTGGATTTTGGCGATTAGGTTTAGTATGGTGTTGTATACCGTTTCTTGGCATTGTGTTTTTATAACTTGTAGTAGTTGGTCGTATTTGATGGTCAGTGAGGCAGTCCTGTCACTGTAATATTGTTTGAGTAAGTCTCTGAGATTTTTGCTGCATTGTAGTTGGATTTGTTCCCATTTGAGTTGGAATTCCCAGTCGATATCTGGGGTTATTTTGCTCTGTAGTCCACGTGGGACGATGTTTTAAGTGATGCATTCGGTCAGATATGTTTCATGGTGTTTGGATTTTTGGATGTTGAGGGCTAGTTTTCTTGCTAGTTTGTAGTGGGGCACTACATCTGCTGGGATGCGGTTGATTTCATTTGTTGATAGGTTGGGGTCGGTGGGTGGTTCCGTTCTATCTGGGTTGCTGGTAGAGGCCATGGGGTGGTGGTGTTGCTTTGGCCTAAGGATCGTTTATTTATAAACCTTGGGTCTAGGATCCCACTGTAGGATTCTAGTAGGGTGGTTGTCTGGTGGACGGGGTGTTTGGGTTTCCTACAACCAGACTGGTTGATGCCGCTGTGTACTGGCAATCCCAGGTAGGATGCAATTATGGGATGTCGTAAAATTAAAGTGGAGAGAAACACAAAAAAACAGACACAGTTGTTTTCTTTTAAAATGATGTATTGCAACCAAGATGACAATGGTGGTATGGTGTGTGGTATCAGCGGTGAACACAACGTTTCGTACCAATTTATGGTACTTCATCAGGTGATGATACAAATTTCGTTTAGCTATGGTTAAGTGCTATATAGAGATTCAGATTTGTTACTTGACTTCATGTTGGACCCTGGGGGTCAAGGTCATATGTTACTAAAAATAGATGATTACATGGTGTTGGATAGTACATAGGGTTTGGTCGGCAGTGTCTTGTAGTATATTGGGATCTTATCCATCATGGGGATTATACATTTGGTCTATACCAGTGTAAATAGAGATATAATTACTAGGTGGTATAAAGATGATAACAGTTTGATCATGGTTCTACAGTAATAATTGTTAACTTTGGTGATATAACTGTGTAACATTAATATAAGATTTATCAACTTGATAACAGTGAAAGTCTTAAGAATTGTTCTATTCATTGTCCATTCGAAAGCAGTAGTGGTGGTAATGAATGGTTTAATATAAATGCACTCAATATCAGAAACTAAACTATACTATACTGAAAAAGATATCTTAGAAGGATTGAAGTGATTTCTTATCTCACACAGAAAGGAGAATTTGATTGGGATGCTACAACACAAGGTATCCTGCTGTCTTCATTCTTTTATGGCTACATTGTGTCACAAGTCATTGGTGGACAGTTGGCACAACTCTACGGCGGAAAGCTGATGTTTTCTGTGGGTATGACCATGACATGTGTAGTCACCCTCCTCATACCAATCCTAGCCCGAACTCATCTTTATCTTCTCATTGCTTCTCGGGTACTCATAGGAATTGCTGAGGTTGGTCTTTTTTGCTTATTTAACTCTTTCCAAGTGATTCTGAGTGGCATGCAGCAGTGTCTAAAAGCCCATCTATTACTGATTCTCATCAGTCTGATTGACAATAATAAATGAGAACAGTAATATCTTATACCCTTATATATTATACCTGATCTCACCCCTCCCTTTATAACCTTATAAAACGAACCTTTGTCATGGCATACTTAAGTGCTGATTCCACCGACACACAAGACATAGCCATATTGGTCACCAGATTGGGTGTCGTGCTAAATCGGGCTAGGTTTGAATAGTTGCGTGCCCATTTGTTGCGATGTGTTGCGGTGGTGGAGCACCAAAACATACACCCGACACCTCACGGCTATCTTTTGTGACAACGGAGGTGCGACACATCGCGACACTGTAAGACACTACAAGACATACCAAGATATGCCATGGCATATCCATCGTGTTGGTGGAATCAGCCCTTTATAACTAGTACACTGCAATATGTTTTCATCCTCCCTAGTAATATCTGGAAAACCATGCTTTTTCAAGTAAAATTGAGTGATAAATAGTTTCACCTGTCATAATTCCGCAAATGAGCTTATCACTAGTAATGTATAGGCTCCTATAAATACCTTGCTTTGTCCATTATTAAATTTCTTAGTTTTTCTGTATCTATTAGGAAATGTTGGTATGTCTGCCTGGTATTGAAGTGCCCTACAGAGTAGGGTATTATATAGTGAGTTCCTTGGAGGGTGGATAGGTGGCATCCAAAATGTCTGCTGTCTGGGGAGAGAGTAGCAGTATTCAAAATTGTATCCTGAAGATCAATTAATGAGTTATATATCTTCATCCATTTTATCTCATCTCATAATTATGTTTGACATGCGCAATAATTATTATAGATGTATATTACTGTACTTGGTTGTTTTTTTTTGGTTTTTTTTTTTCAAATTCTTTTTATTGCTCTCAATAGATACACATTTCCCTGGGTCGTACATGAATACATGAATATATCTGCTATAACGAGAACCAATAAAAAAAGATCCGAACCTCAACGGGTAACAATTGATTAAGTTGGAAGGAGATTGGTTGGAAGGAGAGCTGTAGTGTGCTACTCAACCGTATTGTTAAACATCCAAGTACTGAAAGAAACCCGGAGGCACCGGGCGGAAGAAGGGCCAGTCCGAGCCCGGACATCCTTATTATTATTTGTAAGTGATGATAACCCTAATAAAATAAGAAAAAAAAAAAAAAATGGGTGGCCAAGTGTAGGGAGGCTCACCTCAAGAGTAGTCCGGGACCATGGCGTGTCTGGTTCCAGACCACTCATTTTATATCATTATTATTTTTTTTAATTTCAAAAGCGTCATTCAATTCTGTCATGAGACAGATCTTCCATGAATGGTGATACCCACACAGATACTGGAGCTTGCAGTAGTACAAAACAAAGACTTGATGAAGAGGATGATTGTGATAAGGATATTCAGATAATAAGAACAATAATAATTAAACACCACTTTGCCACAAGGCAACAAGACAGGTTAACAAAAGAAGTTCGGTTTCATTTTGATTGCATATTTGAAAGCTTTTTTCGTTGCTAGTAGTTGTGTTTCTAGGTCGAGATTTTTCCAAAGAAGTATTCCCCTATATGCTGGACTTTTCATATAACTACTTGTTTTGAATGTATGTTCTAATAAGTTAACTTTATTGTCACTGCGTGTTCCCCGTATTGTTGTATCCAGATTCTGTTCATCACGTGATAGCTTATACATCAGACTTAGCAACTGCTTTGCTCTTCTAACATTCAGTAGTTCTATACGACAGTGTTGGTGCAATGCCTCAGTGCTCATGTCATCTATTCTACTTCTTGCAATAATTCGAAGACCTCTATTTTGCAAGCGCTGCAACTTCTGATATACTATTTCTAAGTTTCGAGAGTTTGAATAATTTAGCATTAGTGTACTTGATAACTGAGCGCACATGTTCGTTGAGAGAAATTGCTTTGTCTATAATCACCCAAAGATATCTGTATGATTTACAATAGGGAAGCACTAAACCATTACATATTATATGTAGGTTGGGAAGCCTATTAATTCGATATTTACCACCATACCAGCAAGTCTTGGTTTTGGTTAGATTCATTGTCAGGCCATTAGCATTGCACCACACACTGATTATATCTATAGCCCGCTGTAACCTTGTAGATGCATGATAATGATTTAGATCTGATGTGTATACTACCAGATCATCAGCATATTGTATGCTGGAACACTCAGTTACATCACGACACATATATACAGTATGAAAAGCAATGGACCCAGCACCGACCCCTGGGGTACACTAAGCCAGACTTCAGCCCGTTAACTCGAGTCAGTTGGTATCGATTACTAAGGTAGTTAGTGATCCAGCGCAATAGGTTCCCAGGTATACCAAATTTATGCTTTAATTATTCTAAGAGCAATTCATGGGGAACACAAATCATCTGTCCATATCACTGCCATCCACTCTAGTTTGCCCTAATGCCGCATGGCATTCCCACCTGGTGTTATATCTGTACATTGAAACACAGTCTGTGATGACAAAAGAGAAGCCTTGAGGTAGATATTGTTGATTTCAAATTCCTATTACTGATCATTAGGACTATTTTCAGAGTTTAAGTTTGCCAGCTCTCTTTGATGTGATGTCTAAATGGTATCCAAGTGCAGAGAGAGGACTCCTCATAACACTTTCATTTAGTGGTATGTCTGCTTTTATTGATCTAATTATCAAGAAGCCACCCCTTATAAAGCATATATCAGTATGTTACAATATCCAAACCTGTATAATTGTATTGTCCACAGAATACATTGTTTCCATAGAAAACACATGGGCAACTTGTATCTACATACCTGGAAAATACAGAAATATTGTATGCTCTGGGCTGCAGAACCTGGAGGATATCGAAAAAAATAGAGCATATAAAAAAATAGTACACACCTAAAATGACTGATATGTGTACCTCACTTGTCAGGAAAAGGTGGATAATAAATACAATAAAGACTTTATTCATTATAGTAATACTTCTTGTCAATGGTTTTACGACCTTGAATGTCATTTCTGATTTCTGATTACAGCATACCTGATTTAAATCTTGAAGATATATCAAAAGTTATGAGACACTAAATGTAGGGTTCTGGCTGTTTGTACTATCACAAATGATCAGCTTTTGTCTTTTTTCCTCAGGGAATAACATCGGAACGCTCATTGGCATATCTGTTTCTGGTATTTTGGCTGCACATGCTCCAGATGGGGGATGGCCTTTTATATTCTATGTCTATGGTGAAGATACAACTTCTCTTTAATTTCTAATTTCTGTCATATTTTTCATCTTAACAACATCATTATCGATAAGATATTATCAGATGTAACATTAAAAAACATCAATGAAGAATATGGAAAGAATAAAAAATAGGACATCCACTGAACACATCAAATATGTTAAGCAGGTATAGATTCCTCCTCTACTATAGGAAACAGAGCTTCACTACAATGTTTTTATCTGTCATCCATGTCTTTTACCTTAAACAATTTTGTCATGAATGATACAAACCCCCAGGTCTAATCGGAATACTCTGGACCATTGGTTGGAAAGTGCTTATTACTGATACACCGTCTACACACAAGGGTATCTCACAGGAAGAAAAGGAATATATTCTCAGTTCAACAGGAAAGAGAGAAAAGGTAAAACACCCATTCAGTTCTTTAAAAATATGTAAACATGGAAACCTTTTTATATCATTCTTGTGTTTTAACAGAGAACAGTTCTAATCCTTAAAAGCATATCCTACAATTCACAGTGGCGCCACCTAGTGATATTTAGATATTGTCATTTATCTGACAAATTTGGTTCTCTGTGATTCATTCTAATTTTAAATTTAAGGTTTTGTATGGTATATCCAATCCTGATAGGTAAAATAGGACAAGTTGCAGTTACTTGATTTATATAGGATATGTTCGGAAAAATATGGTTTATTTCAATTCTTTCAAAAGCAAGGCCAGTGACCTATCAATTTCTAAAACTGAAATGTTTATCAACTGTATTCTCTGAAGGATTGAGAAAGGTCACATGGGCTTTTACTATGTGAACAATAACTTTTTAGAATTTTTATATATATGCTATTATAAAGCTATCATAATTTTGAACTCTAGATGAAAAACTAATATGGTGACCCCCAATTTTTAAGTTGGATATGTGTTCTATTAAACTTGGGGATCATCATATACAATTTCAAGGAAATTTACATAGGTTTTAATTTTGAAGCCAAATTGTCCAATATGCCTTCAAGGTACCAAAGACTCCATGGAAGGCAATTTTCACTTCACCTCCTATCTGGGCCCTCTGTGTCGGGAATTTCGCTGTTAACTGGATGTACTACAGTGTGCTGACCATATTACCAAGCTACTTTCATCAAGTTCTATTCTTCAGCATTTCCCAGGTAAAATGCCTATTTGGATTTTTATTGCTGAGGCAAACAATCGTTGATGTATGGTTAATTATATAACCTTGGATAAACAACAACATCTTCTAAATGCTTAAGGAAACACTTATATGCATCTTGATACTACAAAGTTTCCCTCTGGGGTGGGTTAGTCACATAAAGGGTTTCATTAAAAGCATCAATACTTTACTTATTGATATACCCCCAACTATACTTTTGTAGTGGCTGGGTGTCGGGTACAGTCTAAGTTCATTCCGAGCACCACCACAGTTTTTTTGTCCAGAACGCCATTCTGGTTCTGATCCCAAAGGCAAACCTGCAGCTGTGTTTTAACACAGCCACCAAGCAGCCCCTTGCTATGCCCTGGATCATACAGGGCAGACCTGGAAGGTCTCACAGCCCTGCTGATAGCCAGGATCACAGACTGCATCCAAAGGGAGGACCTAAAGATCCAACCCCCTCCTTCCAGAGATCTTTGACTCTCCGAACCCAACCCATAGGGGACCCGAAGGGCTACCCCAGCTCGGAACAGAGACAGAGCCCTGAGGAGGGACCACACATTGTCCCTCCACCCCCAGTGTGTCCAGCTAAGCTTCAGCAGGCTCTTGTATACACCTGCTTGGTCTCACTGGGCATGTGCAGAACCCTGCTGGATCCCCACTGGTTTACCTGTGTCAGTCTGGTACCCAGCTGACCAGTCAGTTTTGTTGGGAGCATTCTTTCAAAAACAGAACCAGCCTATATTTCCAAATTTTCAAGGTCACTGAACACAGATGGCAATCTGTGTTCTTTGTACTTAAAAAATGTTTTTTAGCCACATACAACCAGCCTATACTCTAGGTGGCTGCCAGGTAGCAAGATTACTTGTTTTGGCTGGTTCTAACATGGTGTCGAAAATAGCAGAGCTGGCATATACAAGTTTAGTGAGGCAACTGCTACACACATAGAATGGCTATTAGACAACCTTTGATTGATTAATACCAGAACATTTTCATTTGTTCCTTCAGGACCTTTCTTTCCATCAATGATTTTGGTTATCCAAGGATATTTAGGCTGTAACAAGTTGAGCGCTGTCATCATGCTCTGCATTTCCAGTGGTACAATAGGTGTGGATATTTTTTTTAAGTCTTGAGTGCACTATTTTTCAATTCAAAGATTGCAGCTGTGTCAACCTCGGGTAGTAAATGTCAGTCTTTGGCAGGAAACACAAGTTTCTAAACCCCCAGCGGTAAGATAACTTTAGAGTGTTATAGCTATATAGGAGTTATCTATTCCTCCTGACTCGCTTTACAAGCAATTGACTTTACAGCTGGACACTTAACAAGGATCTCATGAAGGCCTCACAACAGTGTGGTACAACTCAACACACTGGCCTACATCCGAAGTGTTGAGTTCTCCTGTGCAACCAAATGGATTGACTCGTCCAAATAGAGTGACTCATCGACTTGAGTAAAAAGCTCCTTTTTTTTTACGATGATAGCCACTCCAACTGTATTTTTATTATACATACCATGGTACCTTTCTCTATACATTGTATATATAGGAAACTCTGATTAGGGATCCCAATTGAAACCAGCACCTGTGTTGCTGACGGAACCTCTTCTTTGTTATTAAACCATGTACACAAGCCTTGTAACAAGGACTACTATAGATCAACTAGAAACAAAGAAAACTGTTAAAAAGTCACTACATCAGTGCATTCTCTTCACATTTAAGAGGGAACTTTGTAAATGTAAACATATGCTCAACGAAAAGTGAGAATATCCTTTGCAAGGAGTGAACTTACAGTTTGACATTTAACAAGGATGGCATGAAGGCCTCACAATAGTCCCTTTGTCAGAGCCACATTGTGGGTTCTCCTCACACTTAACATTTAACAAGGAACTTTGTTATTGTACACATATAGACGAAAAGTGAGAACATCCATTTAAGATGATGTATGCAGTCCCAATCGAAGAACAATCCAGGGTTGTTTCTACATGTTTTTAGATGTGTAGAATCCACTGCTCATTATTCAATATGTAACACATATATATATATATTGAATGCATGGAAAGAAAAATAAGATGAAAACATTACTGTTTGAGAGTTACTGATAAGCCCTTACTATATCAACACAAAAGCTTTCCTTTCATAGACTATCATCCCAGTACTTTTTCACTGCAGAATGGTGTCGCATCAGCATTGCCGTTCCTTGCTATGACTTTTTTTGAAATCACAGCAGGTGTCATGGCTGACATTCTAAGAAAGAGGAATCTGCTCACAGTAACTAATATCAGGAGAATCTTTGTGGCATTAGGTAAGTCATGCTTTTATCTTACCCCTGGTATTTTTTGCTCATAGACTTAACATTGGGAACTTGTTCTCCATGCCCCTACAAGTATTACAGTACATTCCTTATGGTCTATGTGTCATCCATCTTTTTTGTATGTACGATGAGATAAATACAGAAATCAACTTGTTTTGGTCAGATGTGTTGTTCTCCAAATCTTTTGATTGCTACATGATATTCATGTTGTGTATTTTCCTCTTGTATATTTTGTATCTCTTTCTGTCTTTAAGTTAAGAAGGAAGGACTCAAAAAATAATATTCAAAGAAGGGATGTCAAAAGAACTGCAATATGGCAAGTTCATTTAAAAAAAACTTGCAAAATCAAATCAAACACAAAGAACACGATACATTGATGCAAGGAAACTGCGACTTGCAACAATTCTGATGTGATATACTGCATAGAATGCAAGAAAAACTGGTATACAATATGTGGGAGAAACCAAAAGAAAATTAAAAGACCAACTGAGTGAACACCTGAGGTCCAAAAAACTCAAAAAGGGAACCTATGATGTCCCAAGATTTTTCAATAGAGATGACCACAACAGTAGTGAGGATGTGCAGGTGAATATACTTGACTTTAAATACCGACATCCTGAGAGTAAATATTTAGAAGGAAACCCACGAGATGAGAATAAATTGGTCAGTACTACACCAAGTTTGACTGCGGAGTAATCCACGAAGCGAAGCTGAGTGAATTATGTAGTGGTCAAACGAGGTGGAGTGCATACCAAGTTATCGAGTGGGTTTCTTAATTTATCTAACCCCGTATAATATCATTTATTGTTGAAATAACTTGCCAAATTAGACATTGAGTATTGGATACAATACTTTCACGGCCGTGGAGTATGAGTTCCAAACATTAAGCCTATGGAGAAAAATACCAGGGTGAGATAAGCAGGAGTACTCGGGGATACTATTGGGTACAACTGTATACACCACCTGAAAAGTCAGGCCCCCATGGGATTGAACATCATGGACAATGAATATTGCTGAAGCCCCTCAATGCCACATCAATATTTTTAATTAGTTTGCAAGAAGAGAAAAAATACACAACATGATAAATCTTTATTATCCACCGATTACAGAGTTTCCATAGGAACTGTATAGACCGCCTTGAATTCGCTTCCTGGAGATTCAGGCATGTCAGAATCTCCTGCATGAGATTCCCGAAAAAAAATCCCATCCAAATTTTGATCTAATCAGAGTGTTATTCAAAAAAATTTATTTAATGTTTATTTGATATTGATTATTTAAAATCAGTCACAATAATCCCATTTACCATCAGAAATAACTGTCATAAAACGTCTTGCAGACCAAAAACACAGAAAAATAGTGAACTATATAACTAAGTATACACCAAATTATACTTATGCTTGAAAGTGCTGTGGCATTATGGGGTAATCTGGAATTATATGCACTTTTGATTACAATAGAATTATTAATCCTACCGGTGGATAATAAATACAATAACAACTGGTTTTAAGGATGAGTGCCCGCAATCTCCCCATAGTTGATGATGCATCAACTACTCAGAGACTACGGCCACCCTACTACAGCACATGTTTCTCATAGTACAATTTTTGATGAACCTTTCAGCATTTGATCTAGCATTTGATCTAAAATGGTTACATAGTCCTGTTATGTTATGAGCAAAAAGCTATCATAAATAAAAAAGTATGTTTTTTCATTGCTTATGTATTTCATATCTTTGATTAATAATACCAGAATATTTCCAATTGTTCCTTTAGGACTTTTCTTTCCATCAATGATTTTGGTTATGCAAGGATATATGGGCTGTGACAAGTTGAGCGCTGTCATAATGCTCTGCATTTCCAGTGGCACAATAGGTGTGGGAACTGCAGGTGCTATGATGAACTACAACGATCTAGCCCCAGCTTTTACTGGTCAGTATAATAACTTCTTTGATTTTGAATATCTTCAATTCTGTGCTTGTATATTACCACAGTGCTGATGCTAGTAGAGTGATGACATGTTGTATGGGCTAGGATATACATTATTCCTGATTGCCTATACCTTTAAGAAATCTTAGTTGCCACTAGATCAGGGAATGTCTTAGATAGGAAGTGATAGCTTAGATATTTGTCTCATGGCTACTGCAAATAGCAGGTAATGTGGCTATTATCAGGAAGTCACAGCTGTAATTCAAGAATCTGCATGTTTTTTTAATTTCTGCAGGGATAAATACTGGTTATTG
Organism: Alentia gelatinosa; assembly: GCA_950022655.1. Lineage (NCBI taxonomy): Eukaryota > Metazoa > Annelida > Polychaeta > Phyllodocida > Polynoidae > Alentia > Alentia gelatinosa. The sequence goes on along the minus strand of OX465587.1, from coordinate 61,750,874 downwards.
AACACCAGAAAAAAATGAGTATCAATACACAGCAACAGTATAGCATTTTATAGCATAATTATACCATCTGAGATGACCTTCTCTTTATATAATCTATCCTTAATGAATATTTTGCAGCCACCATCTTTGGTATTGGTAACACAGTTGCCACAATTCCTGGCATTGTAGGTCCATCCATTGTTGAAGCTATTACAGAAGCATCGGTAAGTTGACTATCCTAAATGTAGCAATATTAAAGACCAATTACTTTTAGATGAATCTAAAAGTAATTTCAATATTTATCAGACACTGTACCTGAAGCAGAGTATTATCTCAAAAGAATATCAATGTACACTCTGATAACTGTAACAACTGTGAGTAAATCACCAATGTATAAACTCTTATAATAGTTGCCTAGCAACCTATTCTAATGATTCCCAACCGACTCAAAAATCAATATAACCAGATATAATACTGATGTAATCACTAAACCTGATGAAGGATCTTTTATGAATCCGAAACGTTGTTATCTAATATAAGCAAATAAATACCATCCTGAACTTTTACTTCAATTCTTTGTCTTGAGTTGTGTCTTCTCTACAAACCATTTACCAACCACCCTAAGACACTGTATCCTTATCACGATCCTTAAGACCTTGAAAACACCCACTGAGTCTGTTAGGACCACTTCTAACAAATCAACCCAACACGGCACCCCCTTTGGCCCTAGTATCATAAGCACGATCCAGACTCCATGAGCTCACAACCGAGCCGCCAAGGTACCACAATGAGTAAAGAAAGTCAGGAAAAACCATCGCTTAACTTAGAAATAGTGAAACAAACAGAAAAAAGAAAACGAACCACTGAGGAAACCACCACCATGGATAATATACCAACCATCGTAACTCCAACACAAAGAATCCCTAATGATGCCCTACCATACTACAAACTAGCTAGAAAATTAGCTACAAACCTAATCAAGGCAAGACATCATGTCAATTTTCTAATCACAGCTTTGGAAAATGACACCTTACCTAGAGGCCTACAAATCAAAATCTCACCGCAAGTACCAGACACCGACTGGGATCTCATCATTGGATGGGAACAAGCACAAATCACTTGTACCCGCACCATGACTAACCTACTCAAAAACTATTATACCAAGAGAATGGGAGCCCTAGAATCCCAAATTGAAAAAGCCAAAACCCATCTCCAGCAAATATGCAACGGCCCAACACTCATCTACATCGAAACAACCATCAGTCAGATGGAATCAGAACTCAAGACCCAACTAGAGCAACGCCGAGAAAGAAAGGACGGAGATTCAAACAATACCAGAAAAGGTCGCCGCAGCAAGAACAACAGCCCCCGACCATCCCCGACTACATCCACAACCTCTCTGACCATAAACTAACCTCGTCTGAGATCAGTTTATTGTCTAAAGGCCTATCATTTGCACCCACCCCCGGACTACCCAACCACATTCATACGATCCAAGACACACTACTATTCAACCGCAGGATACGACTAAAACATTTCTTCCAACACAACAACAATGCACAAGGACAACCACCTGCATTACCAACCGAATCAAAAGGATGGATCCCACCAGCAGGGATCAATGAAGATATTGATGCGTTCACAAGCTACATGTTACATTCTATGGACACCCTACCAAATGACAAAATCCCCACCCGACATAACATCACACAAGAAGAATATGAGTCTCTAAAAAATCTACAACAAAACAACAATATAGTCATCAAACAGGCAGACAAAGGAGGGGCCATTGTATTATTAAACTCATCAGACTACATCAAGGAAGGAGAAAGACAACTCCAAGATAAATCACACTATGAGGAAACTGCAACAGACATGACACAAGAAGTAGCTTGAAAAATCTGGAAAAAACTACTCACAATGGAGAATGAAGGAAAACTACCCGAAGGAGCCCACAAACACCTTCTACCATCAAACATACGTACATCACTATTTTATATGCTACCCAAAATCCACAAAGCCAACAACCCAGGCAGACCAATAGTATCAGGTATCAATTGCCCGACAGACAAAATCTCTGGCACATTAGAACGCCTACTAAATCCAGCCCTAGCCACTATACCCAGCTATGTAAAAGATACCAAACAATTTCTGAACTTAATCAAGAACTACGCTCACCTACACAAAGATGAATGGATGACCACCATAGATGTTAGTAGCCTGTACACGTCGATCCCACACAACGAGGGCATATCCGCCTGCCAAACTGCATGGGAGACGATGGACAACTTGGCCCTAGCACTGACGCATGTGTCACACTTCTCCGAATAGTTCTGCAAAACAACCATTTTAAATTCAACAATAAATTCTACAAACAAATACAAGGTACAGCCATGGGTACTCGAGTAGCCCCAACCTATGCTAACATTTTCATGGGAGAAATCGAAAAAATGATCATCGAACATCTAGACATTAAACCACGACTATGGGTACGCTACATTGACGATATCTTCGCAATATTCAGATGCACAGAAGACGAGCTAAAAAACAACCTGGCCAAAATGAATACTCTCCATACCACCATCAAATTCACATTTGAAACCAGCCCGAATAAGATCAACTTCCTAGACACAACAGTCTACCTAAATAATCAGAGACAACTGTGCACAAAAGTCTACAAAAAACCCACAGACGCCAACCTCTACCTAGACTACACATCATACCATCCAAGATCGCAAAGAGACTCAATCAGTTATGGGATCGCTATCAGATATCGCATGATATGCACAGAACAAATAGAATTCAACAAAGCATGTTCCGCACTCATCAAGCTACTCACCCTCCGAGGCCATCCCCATCAGACGGTCATCGCAGCAGTCCAATGGCAAGATTGAAAGATCGCAACCAACTCCTAGCCGCATCCTGCAAAAATGATAAAAAGATAATACCATTCATACTACAAAACAACCCCACGACCCAAAAAGCAAAAGAACATCTGATAACGGCAAAAACATTACTCACTGACAGACTTGACACTTACAAATTCAGAAAACATACCATCACTATTGCTTACCGACGCTGTCATAACCTACGTGACCTACTAACACAATCAGAATTCCCCAAACCCAAACCCAAAATCGGCAGCCTACCCTGCAGGGACTGCAATTTTTGCAAACACATAATCATTACCAACACAGTCTACTCACCTGCTACAAAGAAAACACATCGAATTATCGGAACAAACAACTGTCAGACAGCAAGCATTGTATATGCAATCCGCTGTCGCCTATGCAGCAACCTGTACATAGGCGAAACCGGCCACACAGCCCGTGAACGCATCCGCGAACACAAAAACGACATCGCAAAACACAACCGCGACTCACCTGTAGCTCAACACTTTGCCTACCATGACATAGGTCCAGAAGAAATGGAAGTAATCCTCTTAGATGGATCCGCTAATGACAAAAACAGCCGCACTAGACTGGAAGAAGCGTGGATCCGTGTACTACGCACGATGACGCCAAACGGGCTTAACCGGAAGTTATAGCGTCAAGGCCATGACCCGGCCGTGACCTCGGAGGTTCATGACATCGACCAATAAGAGGACACCACCTCGCCACGCCTACGGACGACAACCAATCATAACGCTTAACAACAATAACAAACCAATGTGCTCAACCGACTCGAAAATCGATATACCAACCACTCGCTAAGCGATAAATACGACGATTAACGCTCTGTCTTCAATATCTAAACTGTTAAATCAAGCAAATATGTCAGAAATGACAATCCCAGGTTGGCAAACCTGTCCATTATGTCAAGAATGGTTAAAAGACACAAGTAAAGCAATGAAGAGCCATCTGACTAGAAAACACACCAAAACCACTGACAACAACCACAGTGTCACAAGTAAGTACTCTTGTGCTATATGCTCAAAAACTTTTAAACGCCCTTGGAATTTGAAACGTCACCAAAGCAGCCAACATGAACTATCTCTACCAACACCCAAACCGACATTAATAAGAGTTATTCCAAAAATTAAAAAAGTCACCACTAAGCCCATACTGAATATATTGGACCCAACAAAAGTAAAATTCAGAATTGTCTATCTACCCTGTCCTTACTCGCAGAACCGCTTCACGTGGGGCCTGTGAAGACAGCCAACAAACCAAGCAGCAGCAGCGAAGTGTCCATCAACGCACAACGTTTAAGTGACATTAAGAAACGTATAAAAATGAACAATCCAATAAGAAAGCCGGTGACTATGATAGAACCAGAAGCTGACGACCCGACAATTTGTAAGCGCCGCCGTACTGAGCATCCACTGAATACGATCTTGAAAAAACGACTATACCAAACCAAACCGATGATAATAGACGACTCGGATGATGATGATAACGACCTAACTTGTGCCGCCAAAAAACTGGAAAATCTTATCGCCACTCTAGAACCCACCCAACGAGAGATCAAAGACATTACAACAGCAGTTGACGAGCAGAACCACTACAGCCCGAACAGCCCAACCGCCAACCTTGAAGACATCAAAGCAACAACCACCCCAACTGAAAAATTAGTTGTTAAGCATACTTATGAGTCCACCCCCGTAGAAAAAACCTTACCAGTAGAACCAACTAACAGTAAGAACCTCGCCCCAGAAAACTTTAAACCAGACGTTGTGTCCCAGGATTTATACCTATCAGATGAAGAAGACACTACCACTTCCACCTCCAGTAAATCTAGCAAAAGCTCCACTAAATCAGCAACCACTTCCCCCTCGGCATCAACCACCTCCCTGGCCTCCTCTAATAACAGCCGCCAAAGTCCAGAGAAATATGTCCCAATGTCCAGACGACCAATCCCAACACAGAATTATATACCAACACCCAGGCCAGCCATCAACAGCAATACTGAGAAATCATTTAAACTGCACCCAATCGACCGATCTCCCCAACACCACCGAGCCCACCACCCAAGCAGAAGCCACTCCAACCTCCTTCACCGACCCAGACCCAACCCGCAGATACCTGCCAATAGTGTCCTTATTGATCTATCATACATGATTAGTAAAATTAACCAGAGAGTTGGATACCAATTTAGAGATATCCTGATCAAAGAAGGCATCATTCACTAACTATTCAACAAAGTATAAATCAATTAGAACTGACCAAATGCATACCAAGTGATATGAACTATCTATCCAAATAGGACCAATGTATAATGTAAATATAATTTAACATATACAAACAGCCTGACGGAATTACTCATTTAAGCAATCAAACTATGAAATTGTAAACTTAACAAATCATACATGTATGCCAATTTTAAAAAAAATACTATCTCAAAAGAATATCAATGTACACTCTGATAACTGTAACAACTGTGAGTAAATCACCAATGTATAAACTCTTATAATAGTTGCCTAGCAACCTATTCTAATGATTCCCAACCGACTCAAAAATCAATATAACCAGATATAATACTGATGTAATCACTAAACCTGATGAAGGATCTTTTATGAATCCGAAACGTTGTTATCTAATATAAGCAAATAAATACCATCCTGAACTTTTACTTCAATTCTTTGTCTTGAGTTGTGTCTTCTCTACAAACCATTTAGGACTAATTATAGATCAATATCTAAATTTTGGCAGCCACATTTCAAAGATTAGTAGATCAGTCAGCCACAAAATTTATAAACTAGGTAAATTTAGGAAGCCCATTAGTACTAACATAGCAAAAACTATTTATAGTATCACTATTTGACCGGTCTTAGAATATTGTAATTGTGTTATTGGTGGAGCTTTGCAGTCAGAATTAACTAAACTAGATCGTCTACAGAACTGGGCACTGCAAGTAGTTCTTGGAGGGTTTAATCTCAATCGAATTTCAATAAAAAGATTACATGAGCTAACAGAAATAGATACTCTTGTAGTTAGAAGGAGGAGGCAGTTACTGTAACTGATGTTCCAGCGATAAAAAAATCCATGTTACATAGACCATCGAATAAGGAATACAAGGAGTGATGATAAAGTTAATCTGAAAAAACTGCGTCATCGATCCTCTAAATATGAGAAATCACCAAATTACAGAGGGATCAAAGAATGGGATAATCTGAATTCAGACATACAAAAAATAGACACAGTAGCTTGCTTTAAAAGAGTAATAAAAAACGTTATTAAATGAAGCCAATTGTAGTAGATATTAGGGATCACTGGCCGTGAGGTAGTGATTGTCTGACACCAACGCGTTGATACTAGGGATCACTCGCCGTGAGGTAGTGATTGACTGACGTCAGCAGGTCAAACCGTTTTTGAACTTGTACTGTTCTCCCTAACCCCTGGTTTACAATGTACTAAATAGAGTCATAAGGTAATAAGGGTATGAACGTGGGGCTTTAGAAAAGAGGGTAATTAAGTTTTGATCTATGTTCCGGTATGAGAAATAGTAGGTCTCAGCGCTAACACTATGGTAGTCACAATAAATAATCACCTTCACTACCATCACATCAATCATCATCATCATGTCTACACTTCGATGTACGAGAGTTCTAATGAGCTACCTAATGTATGACAGGAAGAACTAGCACTCCAGCTAGATGTTGTCAATAAACAATTAAAAAAAAATAATGTCAACCCATATTATTGTAGGGTCAGATCAGTCTAACAGTGGTTCTTTCGCTTTTCAAAAGAGGGTGCGGGATGTCAGGCCCTGGTAGTGATTCAGGTAAACCTGCGCAAGCAAGTATTATGGGGATGCTCAGATTACGTAACTCAATTTGTATATAAGCCGGATTTGCCGTGGGTCAGCAGGTATTCTTGTGTGTTCTCTCTAAGAAAAGTGAATCCTTGGATCCTCATTTGCTGGGTTTCTCAGAACCCTCTCGGTGGTTGGGCGAATATTATTTTTCATTTTGAAGCATTTTTATTGAGTTGTATTGTACTCTGGTATATATAGAGTATTTTGTAAGCTGACGGAAACCAGCAAAATCATCCCTGACCGACATACCCCCTTCATGTACCATTGAGATATTTATATTGATAATATAAATGTCTGTTTAAACTTAATAAAGGAAGTTGTCAAAAAAACAGAAAAGATAAGCCTCTCCAGTTTTACTTGGCACACCTGTGCCATGGCACTGTACTTTGGTTGTGTGATACCCAGGATCAGTTCGGGAAGTGGCTATAATAAGCAGCCAATGTTTATCAAACTTGAGGAGTCTGGTTTTGTGTGAATAGGTTTTTCCCCATACATGTTTTCAAAAACTTTTTCTATTTTTCCTTTTTCTTGTGGGGTTTGGGAAAAATGTGTCGTGATTAACTCCTTCCGTGGGAAAGTAAGATTTACACTTTTACAAGGAATTTTTTTTCCCAATACATGCCTAAGATATCTAACTGACCTATGAGAGTACACATAGGGTGGCATACTGCTGGGATGGTACATACAATCGGTGTAGGCTATCCTCAATAAGGCCAAAGTTGGTTACCGCTACATTATCATATTGTAAAGTCTTGGACCCTACTTGCGTAAGGAGTAGACCTTAAGAAGAGAGAGAAGAACTCAAACACAGAAGTACTATGTACTACTATGAGCCAAGAACTTAACTGTTTATTGACAGGGATGGGTCTTGGTTGTATACCCTTAGCAGGGGGTTGACATGACAGGCTTAGCATCTGTGAGCTCTGTGGGCAGACTGGGAACAAAAGCTGAGCGATAATAGGGGTATTATATGCCATTCAAATCATGACAGCCATACTGTAAACATCATGGAGGAGGTTACTAACCAAAATGGCGACTGGTCCAATTCAGTCAATTTGTTCCTCAATAATTAGGGGTAATTTAGATAAGTACTTTCTTCTCATAGAAACCAATATTACATGGCCACGATAGGGATGTATAGACCAGAACTTTACAATATGTTACTTCCATACACATATATGTGAGTTCATAGTTATCCTTTTCCTGACATGGCAATACTTTTTAAATCTATGGCCAACATTGAACATTCACATTGACAGGCAGGAATATCTAATAAGGTATGTTTGTAGATACTGTTAATTGGACTAACAGGTTATCTTAGTCTGACTCAAGTATATGATTCATGCTCGTATAGGTATAGAGATTACTCAGATTTATGATGCATAGAGAACTATTTAGCATTTTGTTTTATCTTTTCAGCCATTGATGTCCAGGTGGCGTACTGTATTCTTTGTTGGATCTGCAATATCTTTAATAGGAGGTATCTTCTTTGCTGTATTTGGGTCGGGGGAGGTACAAAGTTGGGCCAAAATACAAGACGAGGAAAATGGAGATTTACCAAATACAGCATATGATAATATTGAGGGGGAATCCCAAGATGTTCAGCAAAAGATAAATAATGAATCAGAAGAAAGGATGCACCACTAATTTGTTCTTTCCATTTTTATCAATGACCGATTATAAACATTCTCTGGTGACAACTTTAAGTTCATTAAATCTATTGGTTGTATGTGATTATTAGCTTGTAGTATATATATTTAGCTCACCCCTGGTAAATTTATCTCACCCCAGTCCAAGTTTAGCCATAAGAAGAACATTAAAATCATACTCAACCTTCACATCACCTGCCCTACCTCCAAAGGGCCGGCTACTACTCCTGGCGGCTGCCGCAGACTCGTGCTTCACTTTGATGCGGCAATCCTTGGCTGCATGGGGGTGGTGGAGTATATCGTAGCAATAATCGCAGATGTGGTCAACAGTCCCTGCTGCTGTGACGTGTGGTGCTTGGAGAGTGCACCCCTTCTCTGTATTGTAGGCCAGGCAGCGGGCGTGGCTCCCGCCACTCTGACGAACCTTGTTTCTGGCCTTCCCCGCTGGACTCTGGGAGTCCTCCTTAGTGATCCTGCCGCCCTTGGCCCGAGATATTGCCGTCCGTAGGTGCTGGATATCGCTTAGAGAGCTCCACCCTTGAGCCAGTTGGCCCTCCGTGAGGCGTGAGAAAATTTCTTTGCTCCACCTACGCTCGTCTGACATGTGTAAAATACCCCAGAGATACTCTTGCACATTGAGGGCTCCCAGACCGGCTCGCTCCCTCTTGGAACCACAAAAGACATAATGCGCTGGATGGGTGGGCTTACCTGCCATAGGCCTCAATACAAGTGAAGTCGACTGTAATATCTGTTGAACTTGGCAGTCGAGGTCCTTGTCCTGCTAGGCCAAGCCTACTGCCCGTCTATCACGAGGTATCCAGGGATGCGTGAGCTGGTCCGTTGAGATTCCCGCGAAATCCGAATTTGGCACCAAAACCGTAGCCCTGGGAGCCATGACCGTCCCTGCGGCGATGACTGCAGAATCTGTCCCGTTGACTCGATTTCCCGTGCAAGGAACGACCGCCTGATCCGTTCCTTGAGTCGCCAGAACGTTGGCAATAGTCGTGGGAGGATGCATCTCGCTTCTTGTCTGCTTCCCTTGGTTGGTATCGCTCCCGCGCGCTGATGCAGATGCTGCCGCCAAAATGGCCTCCCGTAGGCCCTCAATCTGAGCCTGTATGAGGTCCATCCTTTTCTCGCCTCTGGCGGCTCGGCCTTTGCCCGGTGCAGAGACCTTCATGATCTTAGATGAGATGGCCTTATTTCCCTTCTTAGGGGGCATGATTTTGGTCACTTCTGTCCAAAAAATGTAATCCACGGGAGTTTTTGATGGACTCTGATAAAGAAACGTGTTGAGTCTTTAAAAAAACCTGAGAAGACTGACACATGACTAGACACGTCATGACAGTGAGAGTTCTTAAAACATCCGGTAGATGTCTCTTGCGCATTGCCGCGCTTAATACGACAGCTGCCTCTAGCCATTAGACTTCACATGTTCATATTAATGTCCCTAGCTGGATTTGCACAAAGCAATTTCATTTATTCTGATATTGTAATGCGATTCTATTGTCAGTGAAATGGGGTGAGATAAATTTAGAAATGCAGTTGAATCACAAAATAAACAATACTCCATCCATTTGGATTCATTGTATTCATCGCTAAGCTTCCAAACTCATGGAGTATTGTCTATTCATATTATTCTCAATGCAATTCTATATAAATACACCATGAGTAGTGTAGTCCACAAGACAAGCCTCGGAGGTTTAGAGCTCAATAGAAACTTCTTTTTCTCTTGTCTTGTCTAACTTGTATAAGGCATAGGGCACTGCAACCGAGATAAATGGCTAGGATAACCAATATATAGTCTTTATCTTACCCCTGGTATTTTTCCCGTTAGACTTAACATTGGGAACTCATATCAAACAGCTGTTGAGTATTTAGAGAAAAATAAGCAATGAGGGATAATGCGAAAAAACATTAGCTTATTAGTCAATGTGAAGGGTGAAATAAACTCAGAAACACTCCACTAAAACCACCATTTTACATATGAATTCGCCCGGCATATATAAGTATGAATTTTGCGTATATAAGATTGTCCTATTCCCAAAGTATATACGCCTCATCTGTAGGCGGATATAAGCGTCCAGTGAACAGAGCTTCACTGAGAGTGGGTAGGTGGTGGTGGGGGGTGGGGGCAGAGTGAGGGCTTCCTACTGAGGAAACCTTTACTTCTACCAAAACAAACAGGCGGGAGGCAGCAGGGGGAGAGGATACTTCCTCTCATATACGCCGGGTGTGAAATACAGCCAAGATGCGTCTGTATATAAATCCTGGGCGTATATATATATCAAAACAAGTCAATATTCAGCCAGTACATGCACTTCTACGATGGTGTATATATGAATAAAATGGTGGTTTTCATGCAGTGAAACCTATTAAAGGTTACAGTAAGAGCTTGATCTCTAAGTAATTTACATGGCTTTGCTTCGTGAACTATGCAATTCAAACTCAATGGGATATGAGCTCTGATCCTAAATGTTCATAGGTTTCCTCTATAATATCTGTAAAGTGGCCTTATCTTTATTGTTAATGTCCAACTATGTTCTTCTATGTAATAATTATGTAATAATTATGTAAAAAACCCATTCACTGTATACCCTGATGATGTAAACCTTCAAGATGCTGGTCATTCAGGAAGTGATAAGTTATTTATCCTAATAGAGATCCTTGATCCAAGATTTATATAGAACTGCATCGAGAATTGTATAAATAGACAATACTCTATGAATCTGGATGGGCCGCAATCGTCATCAAGGCGAAGCCGAGTGATGATTACAGCCCATTCAAGCGAGTGGAGTTTTGTGTATTTTACGATTCAAGTGCAGTTCTAAATTTATCTCACCCCTTTTTTATCAAATTAAATATCATCAAACTTTCAAAATAATTAGAATAGACTTACCAAATCCATATGACTTCATCCCAAATTCACTACGCCATGACCATGGCGTAGTATTGTCACTTTACAGGGGTGATCGTTGAGTATTTTTTTCTAATGTTATACCTATGGCTAAACTTGCACCAGGGGTGAGATAAGAACTATTACTTTAGACAATGCCTGATGACCAGTTTTTATTACCCACCGATTACGGAGTCTCCATAGGAAATGTATAGAGCACCTGAAAACAGGTACCCGGAGATTCTGGCATGTTAGAATCTCCTGCAGGAGATTCCGGAAGAATAGTCCTGTCCATAATGTAGTTGAATCATCATGTACTTCGAAATAAGTTTCTTGAATGTTCATTCAATGTTAATTATCTATAATTAATCATGATAATCTCATTTACCATCAGAAATCATTGTAATAACACATTTTGCATGCTAAAAGTACAGATTAATGGCGAACTATTTTATTGGTGTAAGTTTACAACAAATTACTGCCATGCTTAACAGTGCTGTGGTGTCTGATACTAGATGTCTTGCAGAAACTTTTTAATCGCACTAGACTTGTTATTAATCTTGTAGGTGGGTAATAAGTTCAATAACGACAGGTTCTGTATACGAGCAACTGTAATCTCTTCGTAGTTGATGACGTAATATCTGAGCGATTAGCAGGGATATTACATCAGCTACTCAGTCAACTACTCAGAGATTATGGCCGCTCATACACAAAACCAGTCATTACTGTGTATACAAAGAGCACTATGAGACTGACCTTGTAAACTTTAAGTTGCTCTTTGCACTGACTGTGTGGCTGAAAATAATGTATTTGTATGTATGAACCAACTATCAATAAACTTTTTTCAAAACAAAAAAAAATGATATCTTAAAGGTATTTATTTCATATGAAGAAAACCCTAAAATATTTGTCTAGGATTAATAAATAATTAATCTTTGAAAACTTGTTTTTTCTTTTTTCATATTAAGTTAAGTTTAACCCTTTAAGGACGCATGATGCCGGGAGGCATCACCTTACTAAAGACGCATGATGCCTGGAGGCATCACCGCACTATAGTCGCATGATGCCTTGAGGCATCAGTGTCCCAATATTAACAAAAATGTTTTAACAAAGAAATAAAAGACCAATATTCATGAAATATTCAGAAAATGTAGATATAACATCATATTTAGTATTTCTATTAAAGAGAAATAAAATATTTATAATTATGTATCATACTGTATGATTACAATCTTGGATATCAGTTTTAACTATTATGTGGTTGTCCTCTAGCCAAACAGACTGCCACCAGCAACTGTCCTTATGGGAGTAGTTAGGCCCCAGGCAGCCGTCCTTAAAGGGTTAACCAGATGGGTGGATGGTAACCTGATACTAAAGTAGTTCAGCCAATGAGAAATGTTACAGTCATACTTTATGTAGTTCAGAAATATCAATTGAATATTGAATAGTAAATTACATACTTTGAAACAAAATAAGTTTATATCAAATGAAACTGAATAATGTTCTATAGGTATTTACAATATATGATAATGATGATATATAACTGTAGTAGAATCAAAATTCTGATTTATTTCGGACACTTAGACTTAAAAAAATTATAACATATTCACAGCGATTCTATATCTATAAGTGCTCTACCTAATTATGAAGTTTTATAATTTTCCACTAAGTATATAAGACACATGAGATATTTTTCCATTAATCATACAAAATTATATAAGTATATTATAAGACTAAATTCTGCCTGAGATCTACATTGGGACACATATTGAATCAGAAAACTATCGTAACCATATTTTACATTTTTTGTCCTCCAAAGCTATTTGGATGGTCTACGATAGACACCCATGTCTACATAGATTAATGCCCTTCCCCACCTACCATGATCTTGGGCCCTGTTTTTAAGTCACAACAATCGTTAAAGGCGACATGTTTCAGCTGTCAGTGTACTATAGATTTAAGATTTTTAGAGGATTCGCCAAATGTCATGGGGCTACAACACTTAGGGAGCTGAAAGGTGCGCTACAGTCAAGACAGCCAGTGCCTAGTCAATCGGAAAATCTCGCCAAATGTGCCATAGCCCTAAGACATCTATGGACATGTAGCAAACGCGCATGGTGATTGTTTTTCAACATGGAGCTGGCCGAATATGAAAACCAGTTAACTTTTGTACTGAATTTGACCAGCATAAATAAAGGACTTATAATTTAGACCTATAATCTGTGTGAGTAGAAGGCAGCTTCGCGACTAACGATCAAGTGACTGGATTTATTAGGCTGCCCCGTTTCTGGGCATTGATTAATTCATCAGAATTCTACAGAACTTGACCATGATTGGTCCAGATGATCACGTGATAGATTTCCGAATTTTCATTGGCTGTATAACCTATGATCCCTCCAAATATGAAGATGGTCGGTAGCAAACATTTGCTCTGGTGGACAGTGTACTCAAGTAGTCACTAATTCATGCGGTTCATCTGTCCGGGCCGACACACACTGCACTGCTCGAGGAACCTCTAAAGGAAAGACATTTTGTGGAACAATAAACCGGAGCGGCGCAGTGTGGGGGCCGACACTCTCAGACTCTCTGTCTCAGATATTCCACGAGGTTTTAAACAAGTACAAACAGCTGCACAAATTGATTTTGAGTGGTGGCTTTATTCAGTTTCACAGCTTTATACAACATTTTAGCAAAAGTGTAGCTTTTTTCAAGTCTCTCTCAGACAATTAAAAATTCAAACGTGTGTACCGTAGTCAAATACGGCACAGGTATGGAGTATCATAAATAAGTGAAAGGTTTTTGGATAATTCTGGTTATTTATTAAGTTTTGTGTTTTATTAATTATTCACAAATATGTATCAATGTGTTGTGTATTATTATATTATTTAATAGTGTTTAGATAACCACTGTATCAAGGTTCTAGCTATGTATCACTACCATGTATCACTTGAGGTTTGAGGTAGTACGCCACTGAGTAACTACAGCAGCGCCAGTGCTCCCATAGGCGGGATTCACCTGTACTACAGTGGTTAAAATAGAGAAACGTCACCTATGACTCATAGGGAAACCCCCTGCAGGCTTTCCCCGGTTCTAACTGAATATATTAACGCAGTCTCGCTGCCTATTGGTCTGGTGTGAGTTCATTGTGAAATTACCCATGATCCTCTAGTAAATCCTCACTCTCTGAGCTGGATCCGCAGTGAGAGGATCTTCAGTCTCTAAACACACTTCGTGCTGAGTGCATGTGTCTCACCTACTCGAGCAGGGTGAGCACTATGCATACAGCATGCAGAATTGGTCTGAACTAGCGTTGTACTGCCAACTTCGCTGGCACACGTTAGACAGCAAGTAGCTCAGAATCCAGGGACTCTTCTGAGCGTACTGCCAATACTACACGGTTCTGATATACTACAAACACCAAAGGACTTATCTCACCTTCACTTCTCATCTGTGAGAGTGAAGTGATCTTTGGATCTGAGATCTGACATTATCAGGAAATCATCTAGGAACTGAGATTGGTTGACTTTCTCATAGGGACTTGAGTCATTTCAGGAAATATCATTATTGGTGAGTTATGCCATCTATCTTTGTTGTATGCCATCCACTTACTCATTGTGTCTATGTGAGATCATGTCTAGTCCATCTTAGACTATGATCTCACTCCACAGAACTATCTTATAGGAGACACTCATTGACTGTAACTATTGACACCAGAATGAGACACCTTGCCAGATTAGACCATGGGCCATATGAACTGGCTTTGCTGTCAATACTATGAACTGTGTCCTGAACTTATATGTTTACCCAGAAATCCATCCTGGAAGAATTGTGAACTGTTGTGAATGTGAACACTGCTTATTAAATATATGAACCTTACTTCACTCTCTGACCTCTTTCCTATGAAGAAGACACGTAGAAATTAGCCAGATTATTATCAGATTACTTCTCAATATTAATTATCATATAATTAACAAATGATTAATGATTCAATATTCCCTATGGTCCTCGTTGTCGAATTGGATTTAATTTAGATTCTGGTAGACAATTCGACACACTGCTGAGCGATGCTTTTCCTCCCCACGTTAATTGGTTAATTAACATTAACTAATTAACCCAATAGATTCGTATTCACGTTTATAATTAAGATTCAAGCCTAATCCCCGCACTCTGTACTATAGCAGAACGGTGGGTTAGTTCTCCTACTGCCACCAGACGTCTCTGACAACTGGCATGTAGTTAGCAATAATCCGTATTCTCCTAGATGTCTGCACAACTCCGTACTTAAGAGTTTCCCATTCAATAGTCTATACCTCTACCTGAATTAGGTTACCACTTCCACAATTATATCATATCATTACGAATTAACCATACCACTACCAGAACACGTGCATATCGGCGGATTAGAGCGGCCAATCTTCCTCATACTTAGATGATTTATAAGTTATATGTTTCCCTGATTGGTGATTGGTGATTATTCCTATTTAAAGTGGGTGAAAATCCTCTATATACACACAGTGAGTTAGACTTGTACTGTCTAAGTTCGATATTTGTTATAACGAACGACACTTTTCAAGCCAATCTCAAGTTCCGCCCTACGCCACTGTCTAAAGGAGGCCGACTGTCTTTTGTCGCCTGAAATGTTGTGGATTCACTGGATAATGTTAGGGTATTGTAGACCTACAATATTGTGACTGAGGAACAGGGCCCTGGTTCTGATTAGCCTTACGATTACCTTCCCGACCAATTCTATTGTGAGGTCAGCAAAACTGTAGGAGGTGGAATAGGTTCATGTTTTTGGTCCTCCCAAGGCATTTCTATGCTCTACGATTTCAAACCATGTCCAAGACTTTGAAATATCGGGGACCCCAATCGGGAGGTATGTCGTAGACTATTGGCATAGGTAGGGGCAGGGCTCTATGGGGACCCCACCATAGGCTACGATTTGCCATTTCCATTTATAGCCTACTTGGAGGTCTATCATTGGCAGTTGGTATTTGCAAGTGTAGGGCCTTATCCTTGAACGATTAAATTACTTAGGAATGTGGGACTTCTTAGTATGAATTATCATTATACGATAAAAGACCTAGCCTGGGCCCTGTTTTTTAGTCACAACAATTGTGAGTCCAGGTAGCCCCAAGATATATCAGCGATTCCACAACAGTTTTGACAACAAAAGATGGCCGGTGTTTTATAGACGGTGATGTAGTGCGCCACAGGAGATCGCCGCTAATACTCTCGGCCATCACGACAAGTATAGAACTGTCTTAGGGTCTGTAGAACCTCACTGTGCGTATATAGAGGATTTGCCATAGTTCCCTACGAATTAAGCATTAAAATTTTAACATGAGTAAGGGATACATATTACCCATAATCGTACTAAATATGAAGAGGATCGGCCGTACCGTTCCGAAGATATCGGCATTTGTCGTAATTCTAGAGAATCTAAGACTTTTTTTAAGACAAAAGATGGCTGCTATCCTAAAGACACGGTCTTGGTGCGCCACAGTAGATCGCCGCTAAAATTGTCTTGGCTTGAGACAAATATAGAACTATCTTAGGTGCTATAATTCTACTCTTGCCGGATACCAGCTCAAGCACTGGTGCAGTCATATCAAGTTATATTGGGGTCTAAAGAGTGTATTGCATCGGCCAACTCTGTGGAGCCATAGGTTAGGCATCAGGCAATCGTGCTGGAGGTGTGGGTGTGGTCGAAGGCCTGGGCCTCATTAGTCCTCACTCACCAGTCCTCAATAAACAGTCCTCACTCACCAGTCCACACTCACCTGTCCTCACTCACCAGTTCACACTCACCAGTCCACACTCACCAGTCCTCACTCACCAGTCCTCACTCACCAGTCCTCACTCCCTAGTCCTCACTCAACAGCCCTCACTCAACGGTCCTCACTCACCAGTCCTCACTCACCAGCCCTCACTCACCAGCCCTCACTCACCAGTCCTCACTCACCAGGCCTCACTCACCAGGCCCCACTCACAAGCCCTCACTCACCAGCCCTCACTCACCAGCCCTCACTCATCAGTCCTCACTCACCAGTCCTCACTCACCAGGCCCCACTCACAAGCCCTCACTCACCAACCCTCACTCACCAGCCCTCACTCACCAGCCCTCACTCACCAGCCCTCACTCACCAGCCCTTACTCACCAGTCTCCACATGTTCTAACTCAACAGTCCTTTCTCAACAGTCCTCAGTCAACAGTCCTCATTCACCAGTATTTTCAACAGTCCTCACTCACCAGTTCACACTCACCAGCCCTCACTCACCAGCCCTCACTCACCAGCCCTCACTCACCAGCCCTCACTCACCAGCCCTCACTAACCAGCCCTTACTCACCAGTCCACACTCACCAATCCACACTCACCAGTCCTCATTCACCAGTCCTCACTCACCAGTCCTCACTCACCAGACTCACTCACCAGGCCCCACTCACCAGTCTTCATTCACCAGTCCTCAATCAACAGTACTTACTCACCAGTCCTCATTCACCAGTCCACACTCACCAGTCTCCACATGTTCTAACTCAACAGTCCTCAGTCAACAGTCCTCATTCACCAGTATTTTCAACAGTCCTCACTCACCAGTCCTCACTCACCAGCCCTCACTCACCAGCCCTCACTCATCAGCCCTCACTCACCAGTACTCACTCACCAGGCCCCACTCACCAGTCTTCATTCACCAGTCCTCAATCAACAGTACTTACTCACCAGTCCTCATTCACCAGTCCACACTCACCAGTCTCCACATGTTCTAACTCAACAGTCCTTTCTCAACAGTCCTCAGTCAACAGTCCTCATTCACCAGTATTTTCAACAGTCCTCACTCACCAGCCCTCACTCACCAGCCCTCACTCACCAGCCCTCACTCACCAGCCCTCACTCACCAGCCCTCACTCACCAGCCCTCACTCACCAGCCCTCACTCACCAGTCCTCACTCACCAGGCCCCACTCACCAGTCCTCCCTCACCAGTCCACACTCATCAGCCCTCACTCACCAGCCCTCACTCACCAGCCCTCACTCACCAGCCCTCACTCACCAGCCCTCATTCACCAGCCCTCACTCACCAGTCCTCACTCACCAGGCCCCACTCACCAGTTCACACTCACCAGTCCACACTCATCAGCCCTCACTCACCAGTCCTCACTCCCTAGTCCTCACTCAACAGCCCTCACTCACCAGTCCTCACTCACCAGGCCTTACTCACCAGTCCTCACTCACCAGACTCACTCACCAGGCCCCACTCACCAGTCTTCATTCACCAGTCCTCAATCAACAGTACTTACTCACCAGTCCTCATTCACCAGTCCACACTCACCAGTCTCCACATGTTCTAACTCAACAGTCCTTTCTCAACAGTCCTCAGTCAACAGTCCTCATTCACCAGTATTTTCAACAGTCCTCACTCACAAGTCCTCACTTACCAGTGTTGTGGTCGCCGCCTTTCTAGCAGATTGGATGACCCCAATCCGGAACGCTAGTTCCAGGCCGGATCTCACCCTATGTGCTCTACGTAGGTTGGTTCGGTTTTCGGGAAATTTGCACAGACCTAGTCACACACAACACAACTCACAAGTTTAATAAGCAGGAATGTTTATTAACCCATTCGCTGTGGGTAATGCCTGCAGGGCACACCACGGTATATAGGGTGATGCCTGCAGGCATCATTTTTGCGAGATCTCGTTACGAAAGTTTGAAACGCCTCTAAAACAATAAATAATAAAGGAATAGTTCTGCTTTTTTAAATTTATTTAGAATAGATATAACTTTATCTAAAAATAATCATGATGAAAATATAGTAACCATGGAAACCATTGAAAAAAAGAATGAACCAGGTGCGGGTAAGATCACAAGCAGAGGAGAACGCCCCCGATACCAAAATGGCGGAATGGTCGGACGACGAGTGTGACTGGGGGGGGATTGGGAGGATGATCTACCCCTAACAATGTTAGCCCTCCTACATGGGAATGGAGCCAGAGGATCTGATACGAAAAAACCCTTAGGAAATGGAGAAAGTACGGAGGAAAACCAAACAGAAACATCCATAATAAACGATTTTGATACCGAATCCAGCAGTTTGGCTTCCCTGAATGATGCGAGTTCCAACAGTGGGGGAGACGATATCAACTCCGGTGATTATGTTTCGATGGTTTCGAAAGAGCAAGAAACCACACCACGTGGTCGGAAATGGACAAGAATGAAGGAAAATATGTATAATAAACAACCTCCAACAAATTTTGATGACAGCAGTACAGGAATGACTTCAGAAGTGGACCCCGATATGGATAGAACACCGATAAACTTTTCCCGATTATTTCTCACTTATTGTTTCCTCGATGCCCTGGTAGGCTGCACCAACAGATACACTAACGATAATCAAGTTTGTGGATCTGTAAAGAAAAGAAAATGGACCCCTATCACTGTTCAAGACCTGAAAATCTTTATAGGACTGACAATGTTGATGTCGATAGTGAAAAAAATACGAATCCAGGACTACTGGTCAAGAATACGCGAGCTATCAACACCTTACTTCGGTACGATACTGACTCATGATCGTTTCCTCGATATACTACGGTAAGCTGAAATACTTTCCCAGAAACAATATTCAGAGATAAACCACTATATTCCAATGTAAAATAGCTGTTTTGAATTAATTTTGCCTCTATTCTGATATATTTGTGTATGAAGGTATACCACACGTAGTGATTCCATAGCATTCCCTTTGCAGGTACTTCAATTTCAGTCCACAACAGAGGGACGATACTGAGGCACCCCCACCAGCTATCAGTTGTGTGAATTGGTTGTTAGATCACCTCAACAAGGTATCCAAACTCGTTTATTGGCCCAAACGGGAAATCTGCGTGGACGATACAATGATCAAGCACAAGGGGAAATGTGCTCATCGACAATACATGCCTCTTAAAGGGGGGTAGCTACTGCTTCCGACACACTACAATAAAGAAAATCCCTGTCGGAAGGGCTCTGTCGGAGTATGTCGGAGTGTGTCGTAGAGCCTTGTCGGAGTGTGTCGTAACGGTTTGGCGGGAAAAGAAAAGTTGCCACGGTACCGACACACTCCGACACAAACGGCTCACTTGGGAGACTTAATTTATACTGAAAATATACTGAAAAATAGGATTTTCTCCTATTTTCTAAAAGAAAAACTTAGTGAATTGATATCCGAACAAATATCTATAATGATGTATCTCCGACCCCCCTTAAGCGGGGTTTTCAGTCTGACGATGGTTATATAGTAAAGTATACCCATATAAATGAAGCTAGCTAGTTATTGGAATAAATTGAGTCCTACACTGAGACTTCTACCCACGGAGAATGACTTTAATTCTGCCGTTAAACAGATACAGCGAAG
This sequence comes from Alentia gelatinosa, assembly GCA_950022655.1. Taxonomy (NCBI): domain Eukaryota; kingdom Metazoa; phylum Annelida; class Polychaeta; order Phyllodocida; family Polynoidae; genus Alentia; species Alentia gelatinosa. The sequence goes on along the minus strand of OX465587.1, from coordinate 61,730,211 downwards.
GAAGATACAGCATTACTAATTAAAACGACAGAACCCATTATCTCTCGGTGACTGAATCAACCTTCCCCATCCAAGTTACCTGTATTGTTAAGTTCAACCACTCTTGTGTGAATATTATGGAATGTTAGATTACCAATGGTCAGGGGTGACCAATCTGGACTTATCCGATTAAGTTACTTGTGTTTTTGTACACTATACCATCTCTATGGGCTTAGGTATAAATTGTATGTATTGTTCTTTGACATGTTGATGACCAACTGTACATTAATTTGATAACCGCAATTGCTCTGTAAGCTTTCTTTGTAAGCAAAATATGCGGTAAGTTATTCATTTTGCTGGAGCCAGCAGAAGATAGGATGTACATAGTCCTAGGTGCCCACTCCAGGATAAATAAAAAACTATAAAAAAAAAAAGAATTATATAGTTCTCACTTCAACTCATTTAAAATCCTAATACATAAGGAATCATGAATCTTTCGTTGATGCTAAACAGATCTTAACTAAATAATAACAGAGGGCGCTTTGACACAACTCCTCTGGTCTGAACGAGCTCGACACAACAACTTTGTTTTTTTGTGGTCTTGTCAGATAAAGTCCGAAGAATTTGTTTTTTTCTCACGATGAGGAAATGTGATATATGCAATCGCGAGTTCGACTTTTTGTTGACTTTCTGATATTGAGAAAAAGATTGCATAGGAGGAAGAAAATGCAGCTGACGAAGACTGATCAAAACCAAGCTCGGTGGCCAAGTGGTAGGGGTGTTCGCTTCGACCATGGGAGGTCGTGGGTTCAAACCCCGGTCCGGTCATACTAAAGACTTACACAAAAATGGTACCCGCTGCCCATTCGGCTAACACCCGCCATTAGAATAAGGAGTAGGGGTCTAGGGCCTGAGTGGAAAAACGGCTATATAGCCGAATTCGGTGATTGTGTTGTAACACAATATCCCCTTAAAAATTGCTAAAAAAATCAAAAAACACATCCATTTTGGATTGTTTCAAACAGCTCTGAAACAAAGTTTTTCCTTGGTGTTTACACTGCTCTCACCAATCTTGGGTGCCCTTTTAGCATATTGGTGCAGCTATACAAAAATAAAACTATGCATAATCATTCGGAAAATGTATGTTTGTAAGAACTGGAGAAGATTTGCTCCAATTATATTCCTATATGAATGCCAAGTCATTAGTCATATTACACAAAATATCTCTTTAAATAAGAACCTTATTTTAGGTATTAATTACACCTGTTAATTAGTTCATTAATTATCCCCCAGGTGGCGCCTCCGTATAACAGGTGTGCTCAAGCAGGTAGACTGCTCCTCAGTCTCCAGCCAAACTCGGACCAGTCGACATGTTCTCCGGTCTCTCTCTGTTTTAGAGACTTTCCCTGGTCGAGGTGGCTTTCATTTTGGTCATCTTTTTTTTTTACTTGTTTGTTTAATTTTGTTCGATAATTGTATTAAATACTAGGGTTGGAAAGAAAATTCTCCAAAATCCCATTCGGGTGTTTATCTCATGTTGTTTGATACTGTGTTTAGTTAGAAGTAATAAACACTGCACAAAAACCACTATTTTATTCATATATACGCCATCGCGGAAGTGCATGTATTGGCTGAATATTGACTTATTTTCACATATATACGCCCAGGGTTTATATCACACACGGCATATATGAGAGGAAATATCCTATCCCCCCACCGCCTCCCACCCGTTTGTGTTGGTAGAAGTACAGGTGTCCTCAGTAGGAAGCCCTCCCCTTGCCCCCTCCCCCACCTCCCCCCGCCTGCTCTCAGTGAAGCCCTCTTCACTGGATGCTTATATATGCCCACAGATGAGGTGTATACACACAGTGAAAAACTTCTCTACATGGCAAAAAACCTACTTAAATATGCCGGGCGCATTCATATTAAAATAAAGATGTTCGTGCAGTGAAAGATACAGGATTCAAAGATGAAGTCAATGATCTTCTGCAGCCTCACTAAGAGAAACAGGCTGCCTATGGATATCGTGGAAAGAGGAAGTCGCAATGTCATTCAATCCGTGTTCATGGTCATTTGATGCAATAATCCCTTGATGGGTTTTACCTATTTTAGCCTCTTGTGTACCAGGATATAAGAATCTTCGGGTATTCTCAGAGGTGACCCGATAAATGTCTCCAGTAGTTTGTAGACCTCAGAAGCATCAACTTCAATTGGAAAAGAAAGCTCTAGTCCAATCTTTTGTCCAGTGAGGGTACGGTTACTTGTGTAGATGACATGTGCCATAACGTGGGCCCCTACAGTCTTTGCATCCACTCCAACACAACTGATGTAGAATGAAAGATGAACACCTACAGGAGCCTTGCTGATGGTGCTGTAGCTCAGAGCACTACTTTAACCTGTATGTTTGTCTCTTGATATCATGACGGCACTACGTCTTGCCATGTAGAGAAGGTTATCTTCATTGACTTTCAGGGGAAACCAATTTGAAAGACAAATAAAGTAATCTATTCCCTTAAACAGCGTAGTTATTGTACTTTGGTCTTGGAGGAGTTCTGTCAATTCATCACCGGAAGGCATTTCAACATCGATGTTTGCAAAGGATGACGCTGATGAGAAGCTTGTTTTGTATCTGTCTCCATCAATGACATAACGAAGGAAATGCTACAAAATGAAATTGGTCGAAAATCACCAAATAGCAGCAACTACCCAAAAAATCAAATCTGAGAGGATCATTAATTCCTTTTGCAAATATCATCTCTATATATCAGAGGACTCATTTGCAAAGTTGGGAACGCTAACTAGCATGATTAGCTTTAGCACAGGGCTAATATGAGTATAAAAACGTCACGTTACGACCCCCCCCCCCCCCCCACCCCCCACCCCTAAACTGGCTCATTTTTATAGGCTGTGTCTAAACACCCTCCAGGGAGAGGGCTGACACAGGGGAAATTGATTTGATCCATAGAAAATGTATTTCTATCATTATTTTGCTCTCCCTGGCCTTATACCCACTGGGGGGTCGTAACGTGACGGGGGTCGTAACGTGACGCGGGTCGTAACCTGATGCAAAAATACTTAGAGCCTCATAACTTTTTTTCTAATAAAGATAACGATTTAATTTTTTTCCCATTCTATAGGTATATATGTACCCAACACAGGAAAATTATTTCTACCTTTTTCCTGACCTTACGTGACCCACTGCGGGTCATAACGTGGCGGGGTCGTAACGTGACGGGGTCGTAACGTGACGGGGTCGTAACGTGATGAAAAAATACGTTTGGGCTGATAACTTTTTTTCTAGTAAAGATAAAGACTTCATTTTTTCGCCATTTCGTAGGTATATATCGGCCCTTTAATACCACAAAAGAACTCTTACTAATATTTAAGAGAACCGAAGTTATTAATAGTTTAAGGGGTGTCGTAACGTGACTGCCTAAACTACACCAAAATAGCACAATTTGAGTTTGATATGAAGAAAGCTATGTAGGCCTATCATTTTATGCTGGGAAGATACATATATGAGAGTAATTAAAAACTGTGAAAACTATATGATTCTATCTTTTTTAAATTTTATTTTATGCATGATTTTATGCCGGTGTCGTAACGTGACGCCCTCACATTTTAAGCCATAATTTCTCTAAATATTGGAGTTATATGGTATTTATGGTTCTAGACTCAGCCTTACAATGCCCTAGATGCATGGGAACCATTTAAACCATTCCCCATACAGAACTTTTAGAAATATTCAAAATATAGCCCATTTGCTGCCATTTCGTGATTTTCGACCAATTGGAAAAAAAAAATATTTTGAAGAGAAACTACATTATAACCTTGCTTTTACTGAAAGAACACTTGTAAACAGAAGTGAATAATTGCTTTAAAAAACGATCAAGAAATACCTTTTGTAACAAAATAACTTTGTGTGGTTAATTATCAACATCTGTATCTATGATATCAAAATAACTTGCTGATTGATGTTCTTCTGCTGTAACTGTTCACTATTACTAATTCATCATATCAAGAACAAGCTGATATATAGAGACATGTATCTGAATGGAATCTGTTCAGAAATGTTTTGGTTGAAAATATTCACCGAGTTTGACAAACAAGATCAATATATGTATCTGAAATTAATATTGAGGAACAGATGGAATTCAGCTACACTCACTATGTCTCCTGATTGTTATATACCAGGAAATAATCAAAAACACCATTTTATAATTGTACAACTCACTCTTTCAAGGATGAAAGTTGTGATGTGGTATGGATGGACGTATGAAAGGGACATATTCTTCCACTAAAATATTATAATAGGGCAACTCCCCCCTTAATGCTTTTATCATACTGAAACATTCTCTATACAGTAAAAGCCCATATTTGAGACACTCAATGTAACACCCTGCTTTTAGGTGTTCCTTGGAATAGAGTGTATCCCTTTCTTCAACGTTCTAGGGTCTGTTTAAAAACAAGAAAGTTACACAATTGTTCAAAATATCAAGTGAAGGATATTTTTTTGCCGATATTTGTTACTCACCCATTTTTCAATGATACTCTTGTCAGGCATCTTATCAATGTGTTCCTCATAGTAGTTTACACTACGGGTAACAAAGGCACAAGTTCTGAGTGCAGGATAAGCCTTCATCAGCTTACGGATGTACCCATCCTGTCCACGTTTCAAACGACTCATGATACCCTGACCTCGTAAAGCCGCTGCTGTCCGCTCAGCCATTGTAACCAAATGTCGCCCACCATCCAATAGGTAGGCCATTGAATATGCCACCTGTAATAGAATGCAGTTAGATGTCACTGAATTCAGAAAGATTCCCATGAGCACAATGGTGTATGTCATCTGAGAGTATTGGTTTCATGATGACACGAGGCCACAGAGCTCTAAATCATCTTCAATTTGCATCTCCAACAAAAATTATAAATTGCCTTGGAAGGTAAGATAAATTAATGGCAGTTGATCAGGTGTGTATGATTACTCTACAATACACACCACAGATCTGCAATGTTTTCCTAACAAACAGGTGTATCATAGGGTGTTTACAACATTTAAAACATTGTTCAAATGTTGCAGACAAATAAGTGCACATCACACAGTATTCTGCCAGGAAAAGTTCTTATGTGTGAAATTCTAAGCAGAAAAATGTTAAATTCTGGAATTAAATGAAATATAAACAGGCCATAAAATAAATTTTCCACAAGCATAAGTGTCTGAAATGAAGCATTTCATATTTTGACTTAGAACTAAGTTTTTGGTGACTGAAAAATAAAGCTCTATGTATACTGTAAATGAATCCTGCACACAAATGCATTTTTATTTCCGAAACCATAGCGCATATATACATGTAGGGGTCAGGGCAGTCGAGCAGCGTTGTTTCACTTTAGAACTAGGTGGCGCGAGTGCCGATCCTTGCTGTGCGGTATGGCCGGCGGACCCGCAGTATGCAAATGCTGCGGGTTCACCCGCATTACGTAACTCGGCCGCTATATAAGGTCGAGTCCACAGCGGGTTGATAGGACTTCTCACAGTGCCTCTTTACGGAGTGAACGTCTGAAGCCTCACGAGTTGGTTAGGTTGTGTTGAAACACCTTTCAACGTTGAAGAGACCAGTATCTCTTCCCGCGCTAGTTGGTGCCCCGTAGCACCAACGGATTGTGTATTACTTCCAGTAATAAACGAACGGTAAACTGAAACTGTCCGGAGTCTGGTTTTCTATTCGCGGTTAAGCAGTAGTTGGTAGATCTCGGATCTCCCTCCCTTCTCCAGTGGGTAAAGCCGAACCCACCTGTATTGGCACGGTAAGTACAGGGTAGCGACTAGTCTCGGAACCTCTGGTCGGCTGACGATCGCGGAGAGTGGTAACACACTTTCAGCGACTAGAGGGTAACCGCTACATACATTTAATCATAAATACAAATGCTACCTGTCACATACTGAGATACACCAGGAGTATAATTAACTTTTTTGTTAACTCAAAATCAGATTGTGATGCATGACGATGTGCCTGCTCTATATGTTAATGGTTGGTACATAAATTCTCTATCATCTACAAAGTCTGACATCCTGCATCGTAGTGCATTGCTATTTCTGATAATAGTAAGTGCACTCTGGGCTTTATCATAAAACATTATGCTTCATAGTTATATGTTGAATAACTAGAGTTGGTAACCTTATCATAAAAAAATCCTGATAAGCAGCTGAAGACTTCAAAATGATGTATAAACAGTCATAAATAGTCCCTGGGCCAATCTGGAAACGGGGCTTATTTAAAGAGTTGGCCGCCTCCCCCCTGGAAACATTTATATATATACCTGGATTATAAGATTACAAAACACTAAAAAAAGCTTGAAATGTTTCTGAGGGATGCCACAATGTGACAAGATAGAAAGAATACTGCATATAAAAAGCTTTAAACCCCTTAGATATCTAATATCTGTCAAAAATGTCCAACAAGAGTTCCCGCAGGCATAGGAAAATAGCTACATAGTTATATACCTGGATCATGGAATCACAGAACACTAAAAATAGCTCAAAATGTTCCTATGGGATAGCACAATATGGCCACATAGCAAAACACTGCATTTGAAAAGATTTAATAGCATTTAGGCACTATATTATTGGAACTAGCTGTCAAAAATGTCAAATAATGGTGGCAGTAGTGCTAGAAGAATTGGTTATATAACTGAATCCTGAAATCACAGAACATTAAAATGTGTCTAAGGGATGCCAGAACATGGCAACATAGCAAAAAGAACTGTGTATATAAAGGTCCTATAGTTTTTTGACACTATATGTCTTTAGTACTGGCTGTCAGATATGTCAAACAACATGAGCGGTAGGGTTAGGAAAAATTGTTAATATACCTGGAACCTAATGTCACAAAACACTAAAAATAGCTCAAAATGTTCCTAAGGGATGCCGCAATATGGTCACATAGCAAAAAACTGCATATGAAAAGATTTTATAGTCTTTAAATCATTCAAGAAACAAATATGTTGAAAATTGCAGAAGTGTAAAGGGGGCATTTTTAGTACACACATGAAAACAGCTACTGTAGGCCACTGAGATGGCATATTTTGATTCTAGTTGCTGTACTGAGTCTACAAAGGACCAGATTATGTTGTCCAATACCAAAGTTTAATCTAATGAGTCATTGTAATACTTAAACAAACGCAGAACTAAGTAATGATTTTCAGCACTCAGAATTACAGGCGTTCAGGCAATTTTACGGGGGTCTCTTCAACAGTTGTTGTCATGGTAATCCGACCACTTGCCAGAGCAACAACAAGTAGAAATGTAAACTAGAAGCATGGATCTACAAGATAAAACAATAAAACAAATGTTTCCAGAGGGGGGCAGCGGTAATGAAAATTTGGGGTCTTGGCCCAGGGACTACAATGCCAGATCGGTGAATGGAAACATGCATGCCGAGAAGTGTTCAAATCATGGCCACATTAAGCACAATTCATGCAAATGTAAGTATTGAATAAATGGATTTTAATGAAAATATTGTTTTATTTGAATGAATATACTAACTTTAATCAATGTTTTCAATTCAGAATGACAATACAGTCACAGTTAAATTTTTCAATTTGATTGCCTAGTGTCTGAAAATAGTTTGATATCACTTTGCACTGTGTGCTTGTATGAAAATTACTAAATGATTTGCCATAATCAAGGGTGTGTTGTAACGTAGAATAGTGTGAGCAAAGTTAAGAAACTATGGTACAACATTACGTTAGGAAGGATGTATATGTACCACAGTTGTTCTATATATAGAGAGTGGTTGGTCACCTGATGTGCCGACAATTAGGATGTGTGAGGTTACTGTGCATCCTTGACTGAATCACAGCAAGTGACTCTACTAGATTCATAGACGAGATGACAAAGTTCTCAAAGGAAACTATTAGAGCTTGAAGTAAGTCTACAATCTTTGTTTCTGGAGTCTTAGGTCACATTTTAAGACCCAACAATGGTGCAATTTTGTATCTACTCAGAGAAAACAATTTATATCCATGCATAGTTCTTGTGCTATGGTACATCATGATCTTAAAATGCCGACTGGGATCTGCATCAGCACACTTGTTGAACTGTTAGCTGGATCAGTTTTTATTTACTGCCAAAGCTGTTCTGAAACACCAAGTTTTGACATTTTTATATTCTAGTGTATCAAGTGCTCTATCATCGTGTATCGTGGCAGTGGGTGCTGGGTTTTATAGGAGCTATCTTGTTCTAAGTGTGGCGTTTTAACCACATTTAATGAATCCAATGACATATATATATTAATATGTTTACTGTGTGTGTGGTTTCTACTACCTATCGGATGGGTTTCACTGTTCACCTTGAAAAAAATTGTTTTTTTACTATGCTCTAATGTTGAAATCAAATTTTCCGAAACATGAAATCCAAAATGTAAATATATACATACTATTTTCCCTTTGGCCTCTGCCACATAGCAGTGAGCATTAGGATTTTGTATGTAATGATGATATGATGCAGGAAGGTAGTCAAGGCCGTTATTGATATCACCACTGATGTCCATGATTCCTTGGTAGTCGTCATGATTTGCTTGCCGCACTGTCAATTCATTTGCGCTGCAAGACATCCTCAGATTGTGTGTCATCACAGATTGAACGCAGCTTTTCCGTTGCTTCATTTAACAGAAGAAAATAGGTCATTTTAATTTCTGATAAGTGATATGGAAAGTCTTATTAGTTGAATATGAACAATTTCTCAACATTTTTTAAAAGATACCTGATTACTATACTACCGTAAACATACTAAATCACATATCAAACCGATTCAGGATATATATGAGATATATTCATATATGTTTATAATGATACTCTATATTGTTAAGATCTGTTTATACTAAGACTATCCAGTTTATCACCCAACAAATATAATGTATAATTGTTCCAAGAAAGACCTATCAAAAACTTATCTGTACACAATTTTAAGGAATGATGTATTTTAATAAAATCTTATTAACCAAATGATGGTTCAGGCTTATGATGTGCGTTTATTTTAATTAGATATAACATAATGCAATGGAGGTGGATTTGTGATTTATTAAGATCAGATTTTGCATCTTACACTGAAAAACATGGATAATATGTTATTTTACGTTAGGCTACATGTCCCCATACTGACCCGTTCTATAATTACAATGATTATCATTTTGTTGTGAAAGATATAGTCAAATCAACAACATTTCACCACAGAAGATTCAAGGAGGTAAGCCTCTACTCTATATATAATGGGAGAATGAAATAGGTTTTCTTAGGTTTTAACTAAAGATTGAATAGCAAATTGCGGCATGAGATATGGACGGTGACCATGGAGCACTGACTGCATTTCTAGAAAAATAGGCATTAATCACCATTCAAAGCTAAAAATAACTGGTATCAAACGATACTTAAACCCATCGGGAAAAGGGAAGAGCCACCATTCCCAGAGATCCAACCCGAGGCACAAAGGTCTCAATGCCAGCAGAAAAAGATGATGAAACCCAGCAGGGTGATAATGGCAGAACAACCAGCCTAGTGAAAAATACAGAAATTGATCAACACACTGATCGAAATGTGGGATAATAACAAGAAAGAAATGACTGCGAAGTTAGATTCTTGGCAAGATGACATAAGCCAACAATTGAAGAGTGCTGAAGAAAGGATCGAAAAACAAGAAAAAAAGATTACAGAGCTTGAAAAGTCAACAAAAATAATGGAAGACAAGCTAAAAGTCAACAAGAATAATGGAAGACAAGCTAAAGAACACTGAGTCTCTACTGAACGATGTTACAGACGAAAGGGATGACTATGAAATGGAAAACGAGAAATTGACAGAGAAAATAGGGAAAATGGATCTCAAATTTTGTTTTCTAGAAGATGAACGAAGATGTGCAAACATCATATTAGAAGTAGTAAAGGAAGAGGAAGGAGAAAATCTCAAAGCGTGCACTTTACTGATTGATATTGAAGCAATCAAAGCTACTGCGATGTTGCCGATTGCCATAGCCTACAGAATGGGCCCAAAATGCCCAAATCAAACAAAACCAAGAAATATCCTAGAAAAATTTAACAACGTAGCGGCAAAGGGATCAATTTACAAAAACATCTTTAAATTGAAAAGCAATCAAAAGTTGCGGAATGTATATCTGAGTGACGCTCTAACTCAAGAAAAACAACAAGAAAGAAAAGACCTTCACAACATTGCAGCACACGCAAAACAACAAGGTAGGAACGCAAAGATGAAAAGGCCTAAACTTGTCATCGACGACAGAGAATTTCAGTACAGAGATCTCAAAAAGTTACGGACTGATCTAACATTGTAAGCAGCAAAAATTTTAATCGTGGAGGACGGGGTGGCCTTCCAGGGCCACCATTCATACTTATCCAATATGTACACATGTAGGATCAAGCAAGACCAGTTTATTTTGCACTCCTCAGAGCAATTATCCGCATATCGACTAGCTCTTGAAAACAACGACATGAGAGTGGCACGGAAGATTAAATATGCAGATGACACATATGAAGCCAAGCAGCTAGCTAAGCAGGTCAAGGGGGACGATGGCTGGGATGAAACGAAATGAGAAGTCATGAATGAAATACTGAAATTAAAATTTGAACAGAACAAAGGTTTAAAGGACAAACTTCTGGCTACAATGGGCAACATCTATGAGGTGACCACTGAGAGATTCTGGGGTTGTGGATTTTTTATTTTATTAGGCATGAATCAGGGTTTAGTATCACTAGTGACTTTTATTGATCAGGCAAAAGCCTTTGATACAGTCGATCACAAAATACTATGTACAAAACTTGGAATCAAAGGTAAAATGATGAAATGGATTGTAAACTATTTAGAGGACAGATTTCAAAGAACCATTTTTTTCTTTTTTGCTATTTTCTTTTATGGGGATATTGTGTTACAACAAAATCACCGAATTCGGCTATGTAGCCGTTCTTCCACTCAGGCCCTAGACCCCTACTCCTCATTCTAAAGGCGGGTGTTAGCCGAATGGGCAGTGGGTACCATTTTTGTGTAAGTCTTTGGTATGACCCGACCAGGGTTTGAACCCATGACCTCCCATGCTCGAGGCAAACACCCCTACCACTTGGCCACCAATAATAAATTTTCTGAGATCAAAGGATTAAAATATGGTGTACCACAAGGGTCAATTCTTGGTCCACTGTTTTTCTTGATTTTCATAAACGACATGGTACAAAGTGTTGATTGTGATTTTATTTTATCTTTATGCAGATGATACAGTTGTAATGGTACAAGGAAAGAAAACTGATGATCGAAGACTTAAAATGAATGAGAAACTTTCAATATGGTGTAGAAGAAACAAAATGACTGTCAATGAGAACAAATCAAAGTACATGGATTTTGGAACATATCAACGACTTAAGGGACTGGGTGACATAGATATTTTGAGAAAACGTGGTAACTGAGCCTCTACAGGTGGACGTTCTGGGCCATTTGATGAAAAAATATGGCCCGACGCCTTAGCCAGGAGGGCCGTATTTCTTCATCATATGACCAAGAACGGAAATTGTACGGGCTCAGTCACTAAGTTTTCTTATTACTATACAGCTACTACTCATTTAAAATGCCGTTTCATTAACTTTCCTGGTCTGTGATCCACTCCCCATTCCCATACAAAACCACTGCCATTCACTATGACCCGCTGTCTCCCACCAACCTGTTATCCCTTTCTTTTACCCACTTGGACTGTTCCGTAGCGGCCACCCGTCAAATTAGCGTTTTGCCGTATAATGGACTATTCCAAACTGCTCGTTGGGAACATTGCATTGTGAGGCTGGCTGGCTCCAATAAAGCATTGTACATGTTGATACAAAATCTATGTTACAGCTAGAAGTGTGCAATGGCAAAATAATGAGGTAAATAATGTGTAGTGCTCATGTAATACCGTTTAAATGGCTTAGATAAGTTCACTCGCCATTTGATACACACTGTGTTGCCAACATACTCCTGTAGTGGTTAGATAGGCGAGTGGAGTTGCAGGTCACAGCAGGCGCGAACATTTCTAAATTATAAAGCCTATGGGATTCACTACGGCCTGCTGCACGGTGGGCCTGAACAGAATTTATACTATACGCGTAGCAGTGGGTAGTATTTCATAGACGTTCGCCCATAGGTGTGTAGTAATACCATGAATGGAAAAGAAATCAAGCATGTATATCAATTTAAGTATTTGGGAATAACAATGGATCCGGCTCTTAATTCTAAATGGCATTGTACATGGTCAGATAAAATCTATTTACTGTTAAAGATTAGAAAATATCTAAATGAACACACTGTTTTATGCCTCTTGAAGTCAATTGTTATTCCTTATATTGACTATGGTGATTTGTTATATTGTAAAACAGCCAAGAACAAGTTAAACCAATCGCAAAATCTACAGACTAGGGCTCAAAAGATTGTATTCAAAGGCAAAAACATCATGAAGGATAAAGAGTTACATAATAAAGCTAAGGTCCTGTGGTTGATAATGAGGATAAGAGAGTCACTAGATTGTCAAGAGGTTTTAGGGTAGTGAGGCAAAACATTGAGTGTTATAAGGCTAGCACATTATATATGGGTGCCTGTAGGTGGAATGCCCTAGATCAGGAATTGAAGGAAATTGCACATGGAATATGAGGCTTTCAAGAAAAGCACGAAACAGAAAGCATTGTCAATGTTATCTAACTGATATTAATGACTATCAACTTGTCTTCTTGATGTATTACCTTTATATTCCATACCTGTAAACTGAATGATATTATTGGTTTTTCATGATGATGTGAATATTTGTTTTTCTGTCTGTCAAAATTGCTTTATTGTGTTTGACTATCTTTTATCTCTATCAACATTATCAGAACAATGATATTTCATTAACATCAGGAACAAGAGAGACATTGGACAAAATTAACTTATGAGACCAACACAATCAGTTCAAGGATCTGAAATATGGACTGAATAGATAAGTCTATCAAGGATCTTTTGAATAAAAATGTCAACTATAAATAGCTGACGAAATGTTAGACAGCGCACTTATAACACAAAGTTGTTAGACATATTTGTGTTGATACCTCGATAAATTGGGTGTGGTATTATGTGGCATGCCCAATCAGAATGTTTGTGAATTTGTATAGGCATGGGTGTACTCATACTGGTAAACCACCGATGTAGTTGCAGTATAAATAAACAAATAAAAATAAAATTAAAAAGTTAAATCATTGTTAGGAAACAAGAACAACACATATATTGATGCAAAATCAATAAAATGTCCAAATACATTAATTTATGCTCATATCAAACAAAATAAGTTGAATTTGGCACTAATAACTAGAATAGGAAAAAAAATTCCTTTTGTAATCACAGAACAATTATATATATATAAGTTGATAGGGAGGATGTACATTTCAATAGAGAAACATGGTGACAAGGAACAACCAAAAGAAATGAGTACAATTCTTTCTACTGTGTGCATACAGTGATCTGGTGGGATCTGTGTCATTTTTCCCAGCTGTCACAAAACGTCCAATCGGACTACACATTCTCGTAACATGTTTGAAACTGACCAATAGGAGAGGCATAAATATAGGTCGGCAAGGCACCCTCACCTGAACCCCAGGTGAGCAAAAAATTACCCGGTCACTTACCGGCAGTCACTAAAGCTGTACGCCTCGTCTTCCAATTAACAACCAATAGAAAGATGATATTTCAGTACATGAATAAATACTTAAAGAGATGAGTGGTGTTCATCAAAGAACTTGGCATAGGAAACTGATTGCAGGCCCAATTGAAACAAAATATTTCAGTTGCAAAAAGAAAAGTCGTCGTTAAGTTTGCATCTGGCTACTCCAAATGGAATTGAATGTCTTTCAGATAGTTACATGACCATATACTTGGAAGTATCATATTACTTAATTTTGATAAATATTTTCAAAACAAGTATACCCTTCATCTAGAGTCTGGACTGACCTCTCAAGATGTTTCCTTTACACGTTGAATGAACGATGTAGCCATGTAGTAGTGGAAGAGATCCTTTCTGAATCAGTAATGGTGGAGCTATGTTACGCTCCTCTGAGATATGTTAGAAATATATGGTACACATCATCAAAAACAGGTCAGGCTACAGTTAACGTTGTTTCACACAAACAGTATAAGACTGATATGGCTCAGTACTTTTCTCGGTCAACATAAATCTCTCCCTACCCAATTAAAATGTCAGAAGTTTGTCTTGCCAGCTGCTAAAAAGTGGAACCTCTTATACAAACATATACCAATATATATACATTTTCACTTCAGAAAGGCTTATGATATTCAATAAAAGTTAGATATCTCTAATTAGGGAAATTATATGGACTCATAGTCTCAAGAAAATAACAGATTTAATATGTATGGATGCTTACAGTCTTTGCACATCTAATGCCCTCCTTATTGTCTCATATTTTACCGTCATGTTGGATATCTTTAGCTTCTTGTGTGTGATCTCATAACTTTTTTCATCAGTACCTACCTGTGTTTGGATGTCCATCGTGATGACAAGTGGCACTCTTGTAGGAATATGTTGGCCTGTAGACCTGCAGCTGGGTTCATAGTTGTCACCCTCATGCTCACAGGCTTTATCTCACAGGTTGAGCCATAGGAATAACATTAGAAAAATATACTCAACAATCATCCTGGTAAAGTTACAACACTACACCATGGCCATGGCATAGTGGATTTTCTAAGTATATTGTGATTATTCTGAAGTTGGGATGATATTTAATGTCATAGAAAGGGATAAGATAAATCCAGAACTGCACTCGAACCGTAAAATAGACAATACTCCACTTGTTTGGCTGTGCCATGATCGTCACTCGGCTCCGCCTCAATGAAGATTGCAGCACAGCCAAACTTCCGGAGTATTGTCTATTTATATGATTCTCGATACAGTTCTATATAATTATCTTTTCTTCTATATGCTCCAGGAAAAAACATTGTAACTCTCTGTGTCAACCTAAAACACACCCTCGTCCATTGTCAACATTGCGCAGATGATTCCACCTCAATACAAAATTGAGGTGATTGCTTTTGTTCCAGATGATTTTCTTTTTTATTAGTAGATGAAAACATGCCAATTTTTTTGGTTCAATGTTTGTAAAATATCATTACCTTTTATTGATATTGCAACTAATCCATATCATTTCATTGGTTCAATATATATAAAATAGAGCGTTATTAATGTTTTTATCAAATTTCTTCTTTTATTACCGTTTACTTATATTGCAACTAATTCAAAGCATTTCTTTACTGTTGCAGACTGTGATATTGCAGTAATGGCCGCACTGGTAAGTCATACTACTTTCATTGTAATTATGAAATCACATGTTCCCTTGTTATTCTGTACCCATTTAAATATTTGTACCCCTGTTATGTGCATTTAACAGCTTTATTGGATATTGGGTGATTTTGTTTTCCACTTATGGGATCGCAAATAGCATTGTCCAATCATATCTCATATTGATCCAATCTGACGTCACCCCTGTCCTCCGTCCATTTAAAACTCGGTCTATGGATATGTTGCCATTTATCATCCACAGATTAGACTCTATAACTACTAGGTACATAAATAAGGAAAAAACAATAATGATAAATTGCAATACGTCTATGTTCCCTCACTCATTTGATTTGATTAAATGTGAACATTTAAGCCAGGTAAAAACCATTTCTTTTGGGTACATTATTTCCTATCCATTGAATTTTTAGTTGTTCTCAATAAATTGTGCCCTATATCATCAATATAGGCTCATATATGAAGACCTTTTATGTACGTCACCAAGACCGGTGCACCAAGATGGGTCACTAAAGGGGGACCTTCAGTCAGGTAGCACAAGCTTGAATACCATTTAAGGATAGATCTGCAGATCATAGTATGTGTTCCAAGAACTAATTCACCATAACTGTCAGTGTGAATGGTAACACTTTAAAATGAATTTCTTTTTGCATATATGTTGCATTCTAATGCCAAAATGTAAAGATATACAAGAGCTTTGTCATCAATCCTAAACTAGGAGTATGTCAAAACCAATGTCTCAGATTGACTACTGCCAGTATAAGTAAATGTTGCAAAAGAAAAGAAAAGTATTCATTCATATACAAACTTTAATAGGAAAATCAGAAAATCATACAGGCTTCATCATGCTTAATGGTAACTCCCATCAAAACCATCTAGTTTCTCAGGATTGTGTAAGATGACATGCCTCCATTTTGGAAGTACAGAAGGTTTTTGTCAACTCTAAAACCATATATATTTTTCCTTTGCTCTTTACACTGCTCTAACCAGAATTAGTGACCTTACAGCATATTGGTGCCCCCATCCAAAAAGAATATACTCACTAACTTATCAAAAATACAGAATTGTTCAGAATATGAAAAGTGGTCTGCTACTCATTTCATATATGACATATATATTCCAAGTCTTACACAAAGTATACTGTGTTTAGTTTGTACTACATAGATCCATGATTTGAAGATGTAGTGAATGACCTCCCGCAGTCTGACTCAATGAGACATGCTGCATAGGGTGTCCTGGAAAGAGAAAATTGCAATCTCATTCAATTCAAGTTCAAAGTCATTTGATGTAAAAATCCCTTGATGGACCTATTTAAGCCTCTTGTGTACTAGAATAAATGAGTCTTCAGATGTTATTATAGGTGACCCGATAAATGTCTCCAATAGTTTGTAGACCTCGGAAGCATCAACTTCAATTGGAAAAGAAAGCTCTAGTCCAATCTTTTGTCCAGTGAGAGTATGCTTACTTGTGTAGATGACATGTGCCATAACATGGGCCACTACAGTCTTTGGATCCACTCCCATAAAACTGATGTAGAATGAAAGACGAACACCTACAGGAGCCTTGTTGATGGTGCTGTAGCTGCGAGCACAACAAAAACCTGTATGTTTGTCTCTTGATATCATGACGGCACTACGTCTTGCCATATAGAGAAGGTTTTCTTTATTGACTTTCATGGGGAACCAATTCATAAGACAAACAAAGTAATCTTTTCCCTTAAACAGTGCAGTTATTGTACTTTGGTCTTGGAGGAGTTCTGTCAACTCATCATAAGAAGGTATTTCAACAGCGATGATTGAAAAGGATGACACTGATGGAAAGCTTGTTTTGTATCTGTCTCCATCAATCACATAACCACGGGAATGCTGCAATATGATATCGGAAGAAAAATATATTGCGAACAGAAACTGGTTTGTAGCCTTGCTTTCACTGGAAGAACTATTTTAAATGGATGTGAATAAAATCTTAAAAAGAAATCCAAAAAAGTTGTTGGTTACAAAATAAATTTCTGCGGTTGATTATCAACATCTACATCTATGATATTGAAATAAATTACTAATGATGTTCTTTTGGTACTTCTGTTCATGAGAGAGATACACTGAGTAAATGAAGTCACAGATGTCCAAGTTACATTAGAACAGTTGTACCTTGTAAAAATATTCAAATACCGTTTTATAGGATTCAACTATACCTCTAGTTTGTCACGGGTATCATACGTATGAAGACAAAAAAAAAGCGGTGTTAAGATAGAAGTATACAACATGCAAGAAGTGATTTTACAAGAAACTTTAAGTGATATGAATATACTTCTTGCAAGATTATCTAATGACATTGATGTTACCTAATGTACATGTTGATTGGAAATTAAAACAAACACTTCAATATAAAAAAAAAGAACAGTTGGACACTTTAATGAAAATGTTTGTACCTTGAATTGAATCATCATATCAAGAACAACTTAACATATCAAGACATCGTCAGTGTGCCTAAAAAAAACTGTTCAGCAATACCTCGATCGAAAATTTTGAGTTTGAGGAATAAATGGAATTCAGGTACATTTACTATGTCTCTTTATTATTGTATACCTAGAAATAATCAAAAACACCATTTTACAATCTTGCAAATTACTCTTTCAAGGATGAAAATGGTAACATGGTATGGAAGGATGTATGAATATTCTAATTTTTTTCAGCATCCTGAAGATCTTGCACAGCTTCCAAGAACTACTGATTGTTAGAAAAG
This sequence comes from Alentia gelatinosa, assembly GCA_950022655.1. Taxonomy (NCBI): domain Eukaryota; kingdom Metazoa; phylum Annelida; class Polychaeta; order Phyllodocida; family Polynoidae; genus Alentia; species Alentia gelatinosa. Next base: position 61,712,137 of record OX465587.1, on the reverse strand, counting down.
AAAGGGGAAAAAAACACCAAGTAGAATAAAAAGAAACACAATAAAAGAAAGATTACCTATGAAGTTCTACTGAGGCAGTATCATTATATCTAAAAATGCTATATGAACTGGTATGCTATTTACTAACTGGCTTTATAAGAGAGTGCAAGATAGGGTGGCATTCAAACAATAGAGGAAAAAGCAAAATAGATGAGTGAGATATCCACTGTTTTCCAGTATTATGGGGAATAGCATTTTGATTAGGGGAGGAAAGAAACTAGCCAAACTGTGCAAATATTGAAATAACAATGATGTATCTAAAATCACAAGTTTGATCCTGTTGATATAAAAAGAAATTGCAAGCATTGTACCCTTGGTCTAATACAGAAAGAAAAAAGTTTTTGCTAAAAAGAAAAGTTGGACAATTTTTCAAAATACTAATAAATGAATGTAATTCATTGCTCACCCATTTGTCAATGAAGCTGATATCAGGCATGTCATCAATGTGTTCCTCATAGTACTTTACACTGCGAGTAGCAAAGGCACAGGTCACGAGTTGAGGATAAGCCTTCATGAGCTTACATATGTACCCATCCTGTCCATGTTTCAAACGACTCATGATACCCTGACCTCGGAAAGCCACTGCGGTCCTTTCAGCCATTGTAACCACCTGTTGCCCACCATCCAATAGGTATGCAATAGAAAATGCTACCTGTGAAAAGAATGCATATTATCAGCAAGGGTTTTAATTTTGAAGCCAAATAATATTAGATGCCTTTATACTATATATAAGCGTTAGTAATGAATTATATTTGCATTTCATTCATTTCAATCTAAGCCATGCCCAGAGCTTTAAGCCCTTCTGATACACTACAAAAGGCTTTATGAACAACTTACAGATTCAAATCAAAATTTTCATCTTGAGGTCAGACAAAATCATTGCATGTTACCATATTTTTACAATGTACTTTACGATAAATGACGATTGGCTCCTGACATGACATTAGCTGTTCGCTTTCTGATAAAATGAAACAGGCCTAACTCTTTTGTAGGGCATTATAGTGTGTAAGGAACCTATTTGATGGAAACATCTCTCATTCGTGACAATCTGATATCAACTTAAACATCTATGAACTTCAATAAAAAATATTGTTTCATTTTAATGAATATAATGACCTTTAATTAATATTTTCATATCAGAATCACAATGCTGTGACAGTTTTATTTTTCAGTTTGATCGTCTTTCGTCTGAAAAAAAGAATTTGATACTTTTTTGTATCTAGTCACAAAAGATCTTGAGCTGCATTGGTCCATGGTCACTTTTATTTTGTACTGCAAAAGTTTTCCGAAAACACCTCAATTTTGCCATTTTCAAGTCTAGTGTATCAGGAGATCTATCATTGTGAATCAGTGGCAATGGATGCTCAGTTCATTGTACATAAACATTTGGGAACACATCATTTGTCATCATGTCTAGCTAAAAACAGCACTGCCGATAGTCTACACACCTACGACACATCATTAATAAGCTTTCGTATTTGGGAACTGTTGGAGGAGACACCTGGCTCTGAGTGGGGCATTTTGACCACTCATCAAATTGATTTACACAATCCAATGATATATATTTGTTGGCTGTAAGCATGGTTTCTACCACCTATCAGATACATTTCATTATTCATTTTAAAGAGAATAATTGTATTTACTATGCTCAAATGTTGAAATCATAATTTTCTTAAGCATGAAACCGAAAATGTGAATATATATACATACTATTTTCCCTTTGGCCTCTGCGACATAGCAGTGAGCATTAGGATTTTGGATGTAATGATGATATGAGTCAGGAAGGTAGTCAAGGCCGTTATAGATATCACCACTGATGTCCATGATTCCTTGGTAGTCGTCATGATTTGCTTGCCGTGCTATCAATTCATTTGTGTTGTAAGACATCCCTAGATTTTGTGCCATGAAAGATTGAACACAGCTTTTCCGTTGTCTTTATTAACAGAAGAAAATAAACCAATTTTATTTTTGAAAGGAAGTGATTTCGAAAATTGAACCAGTTGAATATATACAACTTATCAAAATTTCTTTTAAATGTTATTATATACCTATGCACAAAGTCAGAGTAAATACATACTGCTCCTGGGGGTATAGTAATTGTACACAGATTGCACTGTACTCCGTGAAACGTTGTACTGGTTACTTTGGATACCTACATATTGCATGCTTTGAGTGACAAATTGCACGCTTTGAACTACAGATTGCACGCTTTGAAGAAATTTTGATTGGTCGAGAGGCCTACAACAGAATTCTAGGCGCAAGATTCAAAAATGGCAGATCACTTCACCTCGGGAGTTCCGTGGCGTCGTACAGTAACCACGGAGCGAGCTAGTGTGAAAATACATCAAACATTGAGGTGGAATACGATAACGAATCACGTGATACACTTTAGATAGCTTAGATTTGCGATAAATATCGATTTCGATACATTTGCGGGCGGAGCGGGCGACTCTTCGATGTCAACAAGTAGCGGAAACACTGCACCGCTCAAGTGTAGCTGTCCGACAGGAGGATCGAGTGTAGCAGGGTGACCCTGCATTAATTTATGCGGCGGTGTAATGTATTCGCGCCTGCGCGGTGATCACTTCCGGTTATCAACATCCGGCATATCTGCTAGCGTACACATCGTCTTTGAGAGTTGTGCCAAGTCACTTCGACGTCAAATTACGGTCAGTTTTAGCGAATTAAGACCAAATTAAGGTATATAATAATATGAAACCATAGTGATGGTGCCAATACGGGGTAGATTTACTTGTTGTTTCAGAGAAATTCGTTCTGAACGAGCCGGCACGGCGAGTTTAGGACGAATTTCTCCGAATTATTTACATATTGAAGTCTAAAACTTAAAATGAATGAGAAACTACAGAAGATTTCAATATGGTTTAGAAGAAACAAAATGACTGTCAATGAGAACAAATCAAAGTACACATCAACGACTTAAGGGACTGGGAGACATAGATATTATGAGAAAACTTTGTTACTGAGCCTGTACATGTCATTTTATGAAAAAATATGGCCCAAAGCCTCAGGCAGGAGGGCCGTATTTCATCATCAAATGACCAAGAACGGATACTGTATGGGCTCAGTCACTAAGTTTTCTTATCACTATACAACTACTACTCGTTTAAAATGCTGTTTCATTAACTTTCCTGGTCTGTGATCCACTCCCCATTCCCATACAAAATGACTGCCATTCACTATGGCCCGCTGTCTCCCACCAACCTGTTATCCCTTTCTTTTACCCACTTGGACTGTTCGTTAGGGGCCACCCCTCAAATCAGCATTTTGCCGTATAATGGACTATTCCAAACTGCTTGTTGGCAACATTGCATTGTGAGGCTGACTGGCTCCAATAAAGCATTGTACATGTTGATACAAAATCTATGTTACAGCTAGAAGTGTGCAATGGCAAAATATTGAGGTAAATAATATGTAGTGCTCATGTAATATCATTTAAATGGCTTAAATAAGTCCACTCGCAGATTGATACACACTGTTTTGCTAACGTAATCCTGTAGTGGTTAGATAGGGGAGTGGAGTCGCAGGTCACAGCAGGCGCAAACATTTCTACATTATAAAGCCTATGGGATTCACTACGGCCTGCTGCACGGCGGGCCTGAACAGAATTTATACTATACGCGTAGCAGCGGGTAGTATTTCATAGACGTTCGCCCATAGGTGTATAGCAATACCATGAATGGAAAACAAATTGAGCGTGTATATCAATTTAAGTATTTGGGAATAACAATGGATCCGGTTCTTAATTCTAAATGGCATTGTACATGCTCAGATAAAATCTATTTACTTTTAAAGATTAGAAAATATTTAAATGAACACACTGCTTTATGCCTCTTGAAGTCAATTGTTATTCCTTATATTGACTATGGCGATTTGTTTTATTGTAAAACAGCCAAGAACAAGTTAAACCAATCGCAAAATCTACAGACTAGGGGTCGAAAGATTTTATCTAGAGGCAAAAACATCATGAAGGATAAAGAGTTACATAACAAATCTAAGGTCCCGTGGTTGACTGATAGGAGGGAAAGTCATCTACTAAATTATATACATTGGCAAAAAATGGTTACTACATTGGTGGATAATGAGGATAAGAGAGTCACTAGATTTTCAAGAGGTGTAAACTTTAGGGTAGTGAGGCCAAATTTTTTTTTGTATTTATCAAAACATACATCTCTCAGATTACCTGGGTTTTTCAGATGCTGTGGCTTGTTTGCAATCTCAGTTTCTGAGATTGAGTTTTATATAAATTGAGTGTTATAAGGCTAGCACATTATATATGGGTGCCTGTAGGTGGAATGCCCTAGATTAGGAATTGAAGGAAATTACACATGGGATATGAGGCTGTCAAGAAAAGCACGAAACAGAAAGCATTGTCTATGTTATGACTATCAACTTGTTTTCTTGATCTATAACCTTTATATTCCATACCTGTAAACTGAATGATATTATTGGTTTTTCATGATGATGTAATTTATTGTTTCTGTGTGTCAAAATAGCCTTATTGTGTTTGACTATCTTTTATCCCTATGAACATTATCAGAACAATGACATTCCATTAACATCATGAACAAGAGAGACATTGGACATAACTTACTGGTGAGATCACCTCAATAATCTGGAATATGGACTGGATAGATAATTTTATCAAGGATCTTCTGAATGAATATGTCAACTATAAATAACTGATGAAATGTTAGATAAAATAACAGCGTACTTATAACACAAAGTTGTTAGACATATTTGCGTTGATACCTTGATAAATTGGGTGTGGTATTATGTGGCATGCCCAATCAGAATGTTTGTGAATTTGTATAGGCATGGGTAAACCATACTGGTAAACCACCGATGTCGTTGCATTATAAATAAACAATTAAAAATAAAATAAAAGAGTGATTAAATTATTGTTAGGATACAAGAACAACACATATATTGATGCAAAATTAATAAAACGTCCAAATACATTCATTTATGCTCATATTAAACAAAATATGTTGAATTTGGCACTAATAACTAGAATAGGAAAAATTATCCTTTTTTAATCACACTTGGCCCTATTGAAATTGAGGCTGGCCAGCCTGTTTGGTGGAACAGCAAAATAAGGGCTTCCAGCGCAGCTAGCAGTTGACGACGAGCAATAGGGCAGCAGGTGCTTGCCGGCGGGTGGGTTCTCGTCCGCATACCTGGTTTGCACACATGCAAGAGGGTAAAAGGTACTACTACACGACACTGAGACTTTTTCTTTTTTAGGTGCAGAAAATTGCAAAGAAAAGTCTTTTGTGTATCCAGTATTAGTCGACAATAAGTAGATGCCCAGTGAGGATTGAGCCTGCTTCCAGTTGAATTTTGGCTCCTGATGAATTTTTCAGGTTATAACCAACTGATTTTAAAACTTTCTACTGGAAACCATTTTGGTACAACTTCCTGACACATTTTGTAATCGACAGATTCAACAAGTCCTGATTTTGCAATAATCAATAAACATTCACCTTAGTCATTCATCTTACATCAAACTTACATGTTTACAACCGTTTACAGTTGATCACCTTCTCCGGTGGTTTGCATGAATCATTTTCAACGTATTCTCTCACTGTGGCAAGGGTGGGGGGGGGGGGCTGTTGGGAATCGTTGGGACTGTTATAGATGACACATTTTCCAAAGAGAAAAGTGGCTGGAAGTGTGTATCTCGCTTCTGAATATAGAAACAGACAATCCTCCATACATACTCATACATCCCGTCTACCTGGTAACACTGTGTTACCTCAGAATTTGAAAAACCTAATTGAAAACAGTTATATACCACTCATCTACCCTCTCACATACTGCACTGACCTCTCAAGGTGTTTCCTTTATGTATTGAGTGTATAATGTGGCGATATAGTACTGAGATAAATCCTTTGTGAATCATCATGTGAAATTGTATGGTGCAATGCCTTGCAAGTAGTGACTTGGAAATAGATCTTAAAAGATCAAGCTACAATAAACATCCCCTCAAATACAGCAGGCTTTGAATGATATGGCTCGCTAGTTTTCTTGGTCATTGAAATACATCTCTGCCTACCAGTAATGTTGCTTTGCCAGCTACTATTAGACCTAAATATATCAAAATATGTTACGAGAAGGCTAGGTGAAATATGATAGAAGTTAGATATTTTAATTAGGTAAATCACATGGACTGGGGATCTTATGAGAGTTGTAGTGCCTTACACCATATCTAAGAAACTGATGAATTAATTCTAATTCACGGCTACAGTCTAAGCACATCTAATGACCTCCTTGTATAATAGACTAGAAGCTGATACTGTGTCTCTGAATACCAGAGTGACTGAGTCTGGCCATGCCCTAGATAATATTTAAGACCTAGTAGAGGACTGGATCACTAACTTTAAACATTTATACATATATATTGTATTGATATCACTTTGTGAAGAAAAAGAATATAATCATAACTTATAAGATATAAATACAGGTAACAGGGGAAATATTTTGATTATCTCTCAACTTATCAAATCGTAGTCTCTGCTCTTTGGTAAGTATGTATATAACAGGAGAACCGCTTGGAGAGTGGCAGGTGGCTACACACTCTCCAAATCATAGTCTCTGTGAAAAGCAGTAAGGTTGAGTGAACAGAGTATATGGTTAAAGAGTGCTGCATTCCCATAGTTGCACTGACTGACAGTCTGTCTGTGAGTTGCCTGTTGTGGTCATTGGTGAAGGAACTTCTTGTAATTGATTGCTTTTACATATTTGAGTTATTTAAACTGAATCATGTAAGTGAAATCAAGTTGACGTAGCATGTATGACACTCCCCACCGCTAACACGACCACGAATAAAGGAAGCGGGAACCGGGCGCCAAAGGCACTCCTAACTACCCTAGTAGGTCGTTTCTCATTGGTTGTATCCCTTCTGTGTATGTGTGAAGGGTTCTGAGTGGTCCTTGTACCCCCACTGGTGACTGATGAGAAACCTAATGATTTTATGGGTTCGTGGTTTCGACTTTCATTAAGTCTCATCGGGTGTGGTGCGGATGGGCTAATAATAAGTGGTCTTCGTCCCTTAGGATTGGATCTAAGGGACCGGACTGAATCATGTAAGTGCCCCACCTTAGATTCCTTGATATGCGGTTGTTATACTCCTTTGGACATTACAGGAAGTTTATTAAACATCTCTAGAGTCACTAAGTTGTGTGCTGCCCATGAGTGGTATGGAATAGGAGAAACCTGTATTCCTGTGGGCTAGTTATTAGTTTGCGAAACCCCTGTCCCCGGACATTTAATACTAGGAACAAATAGGATGTTCATCATAGATAACTGAGCGTGCAATTAAAACTGAATAACAATTACAGGTTTGGGTTAGATTCAGTCAATGGATAGTTTTTTGTAACCCACTTTTACCCAGTCAACTTGCTATTCCTGCAACTGCTTGAATCTAGGATCCAAAAATATCAAGCACCAGTGAGTCTCGAGGTATTTTGGTCTTGAGTGATTGGTCATGATCAGCTGGGCACGCCTCTAAGAGACTGTGACACTGGCTCCCTACCCTGTTCTCACTATCACAGTGAACAGCATGCAGATAGTAAAGGGATAGTTTTCTTGTAGCCTGGCAGCCTGGCCTAGTTAGACTAAAGGCCAGGCAACGGGTTCCAGTTTTGTGGTGCATTATTGGTAACGCCTCCATTGGCAGACCACCAGATACGCTGGTTCCCAGGGTATCCACTAGGGGGCTCGGCGGAGATATACTACAGTCTAGGTGAAGGACGTAGGAACCCGTTACCTGCCCCTTATTCATATGGGCAGGGAAACAGTCAAAGTTTTCTGGAAGCACACTGAAAGTTCAATGTGACCACTCTAACCCTGACTCTAACCTCTAGATGATGTATTAAGCGCGTGAAAGCACGCTCTAACAAAGTCATAGACCGAGTTTTAGATATACAGTAGACATGGGTGTGCTTGTGTTTGAGCAGGGCTGGATATGACTTAGCATTGAAGCATGACAAGTAGAGTAGGACCCACGGTAGCAAGTGGAACCACACCAACTTATGCCCATTTATCAATAAGCAGTAGAGCAACAGCTTCAACAGAATATCAATATATCGGCCTGGAATACATAGAAAATAATCGATGGTTTTGTGGACAGGCGGCCGTAAACCACGAGAGGTTGACGCGTAGTAATACACGAGCGCTAGCGAGTGTATTACGACGTCAACCGCGAGTGCTGCATGTTGCTTCACTGTAATAAGTCTGCTCAGTGGTTGCTTGAGGCCTCAGTCTACCTGGGAGATGTTTCAAAAGTCGAGTGAAGTCTTGCCAGCGGCACGTCACATTTCAAAATAAGAGGCCGCAACAGCGAGCAGCACTTTGAATCAAAGCTGCAGCAAAACCGGTACCAATACCCAATAGTGAGTTGCACCTCCACGAGGCTTCAAGTGCCATCGTTAGCTCTCGTTTTGGCAGTGAGTACTCTCGTTTAGCACCCTCCCAACTTTTGAAACAGCTCCCTGGAGTGACGTCGTCTCGAGAGATTGAGAGATTAGGTATTACATATATATAGTTCTACTCTGTGTATGCCTAGAAAACCAATATTTGTGAAACAGGGGCCTGTTTCACAATCCAGGATCGTACATGTAGACCCTTTTCTGTACGCCATACAGACCCAGGGACAATGCGGGTCAATTTCATTGAACACTTATAGACGACCTTATGGACGGCCAATATTGTCTTAGCCAACAGACTTTATTATTATTAGACGATAACCCTGGTACAAGGTACAGAAAAGGTTCTTCATGTACGATCCTAGATTATGAAACAACCCCCTGGCTCTCTTAAGCTGGAGACACACCAAGCGAAAAACGCAGCGAGTTCCGTAATCGCCAACACAAAATGACGTATATGTGAGCTATTATTTCATATTTCGCTTAGTTATTACTTCCAAGATGCTAAATTATGGGCAGGAGATATTACTATGAAATAATATCTCACATACACGCCAATATCTGTTGGCGATTATAAAGATCGCCACCTTGACTCGCTTGGTGTGTCTCGGGCATAAGGGAGACAACATGGAGTGAACTTGCCAGCACTCAGAACACTGTGTAAAAAAGGAAAGGAATTATATCATACTGAACTGCTAGTGAGGAGGAACTGTGAAATGAAACCTAACTGATAGACTCACACATTTGATTAGTAGAACGATGGGACGTTGAAACAACAGTGCCATGGAGGTTCTATAATTGTAAAAGTGGTTAGGAGGTGCAATGAATTATTTGGACAATGTACCTACTGTGTGACGGAAAATGAGAAAACCTAAAGGGGACAATTATCATGGAGGATTATTACTGAAGGCAGGTTGTACTTGTAATGCTGCTGAAGTGCGTACCTTATTAATCATCCCTTTTTGTGCATGTTTCAACCCTAAGTACACCCTTCTCCATTGTCGACATGGAGCAGACAACATCAGCTCATTCCAGAACAGAGCTGATTGTTCTCGTTCAAGATCATTTTCTTTTTCTTTTAGCATATAAAACATGCCCATTTTTTGTATTTAATATATGTAAAATATAGTGCTAATAATGTATTTATCTTTTATTACCGCTTATCTAAATAGCAAAACTAATCGATAGGATTTCTTTAATTTTGAAGACTGATATTGTAGCAGTGGTGGCACTGGTAGGTCACACTATTTTTATTATATCTGGTATGTTATTACACAAAACCAACAAACTCCAGTGAATTGATCTGAAGTTCATAGATGTTTTATTAAAAACTAGAGCTGGTATACAGATTAGTTTGTAGTATTGACAAAACATTTCAGCCAGTGGCGCCCTTAATCAGGTTTTTATTATATTTATAAAATGATATGTTTCCCTGTCTTTCTGTAACCATTGCAATATTTATATCCTAGTTCTGTGCACTTGACAGCTTTATTGGATATTGGGTGATCTTCTTTTCCACTTATCACAAATGACATTGTCCAATCATATTGTAGCTTTTGCTCACCTGTCAATGTTGGGTTGGTACATGGCAACCTTGGTTAGTCTACAACAAGCTTAGGTAGTATTAGTAAGTTCATCCACCCAACAGAACATGGTGTAAGCATTAAATGTATGGCTAATATAGGAATACATAAAATATACTTTGTTAAGTTAATATCATATAGATCCATGATTCAAAAATAAAGCGAATTAGCTCAGGCAGTCTCACTAAGAGATACATTAGGGATGTCCTGACTTTTCAGTCCAAGTTCATGGTCATTTGATACAATAATCCCTTGATGGGCTCCACCTATTTTAGTCTCCTGTGTACCAGTATAAATGAGTCTTCAGACATCATCAGAGGTGACCCAATAAATGTCTCCAGTAGTTTGTAGACCTCAGAAGCGTCAACTTCAATTGGAAAAGTAATATCCAGTCCAATCTTTTGTCCAGTGAGGGTACGCTTACTTGTGTAGATGACATGTGCCATAATATGGGCCACTACAGTCTTTGGATCCACTCCCATACAACTGATGTAGAATGAAAGTCGAACAACTACAGGAGCCTTGTTGATGGTGCTGTAGCTGAGAGCACAACATAATCCTGTATGTTTGTCTTTTGAGATCATGACAGCACTACGTCTTACCATATAGAGAAGGTTTTCTTTATTGACTTTTAGGGGGAACAAATTCATAAGACCAACAAAGTATTTTTTTCCCTTAAACAGCGCAGTTATTGTACTTTGGTCTTGGAGGAGTTCTGTCAATTCATCATCAGAAGGCATTTCAACAGCAATGTTTGCAAAGGATGACGCTGATGAGAAGCTTGTTTTGTATCTGTCTCCATCAATCACATAACGATGGAAATGCTGCAATATGAAAAATGGAAGACTATTATCAGAAACTACTTGCAAACAGAAACATTGCCTGTATTGGAAGAACCACTGGAGATAGAAGTGAATAAATGCTTAAAAAACAACGAAAAATACATGGTGAATACAAAACATCTTGTAAAATTGGTTTCACAACCTTCTTTGGGAAAGAGGTACTTTAAAGAAACATTCAGAAATTTCTAGATGGTAATTTTGGTGTGGTTGAAATCGATGTCTATGATATCAAAATAAATTCCTGATAGATGTTCTTGTGCATTTACTGTTCATGAGAGAGTTACACTGATCGAGTGAAGAAACATATGTCCAGGTTTTTCTAGAACAGTTTGACACTACAATGAAAGTTTGGTAGCTGGCTAAAATAGCTTTTTACCCTTGGATGTATTTGTCATACTGAAAATTCCTATATACCTGAGTTAATATTTAAATATAATATCATAAATCCAATATGTTGATACAATGATGATTAATAATGAAAAACTCAAAAACAGGATTGGCGGAATAATATAAAACCAGGCCAAAAACCTGTCAAATACAAATTGAGAGTCAGTTCAAGGTTGAGAGATATTGAGACACTAGGGTATCAGTATCTGATAATGATTCAGGTGTATCATGAATATAACAAAAAAACAGCTGAAGAATTCCAATTTCCCCTGGACTTAATTGAGACCAGGTCCATTCCCATGGCTTTATGGAGAGAGGTGCCACCATGCCTTAAAGAGTGGCACAACACATTCTCTCCCTCCCCCTGAAATCACATTTTTTGGCCAAGGCCTCAAGGCGATTATTCTCCCATTGGTAATTTAAAGGAAGGTATCTTGTACCACAACTGGTTTTGGTGACTGATTATTGAATATCCTTGTAAGGAAAGGGAAAAAACAAAAATTGAACCTTAAATTTTGTCAAATCTTAGTAACTTGGGTTTTAAACCCATTTGATCCACTTTTGATGTTGTGATTTGATGTGGAGTTATATGATCCTTAGACCTAGTAATAGCCTCGCATAGGAGAGTGTGAGTTGATAATGTAAAGTGTGATTTGCGTAGAAGGCCTCTAAGGCCCAATAGCAATGATACCCAAAGAACTATATATCCTCTTCTTTTGATTTATCTAACAGATGATAAATCAATCTCATATTATCATAAGTTATAGGATAACAAGAAGAAGGAGGTAATACTGAGGCATGTTGGATACCCTTGATTGTCATTTTAACCACAAATCGTTTGACATATCTTTAAAACCTCTTGATTTATTTTCTGAAGTTTACAGCAGATATATAATTTTTAATTGACACTGGTTTTAAGTACTCTGATAAAAAAGTACAATAAATTGATAAAGTATGACTAGTGGTAGGAAAAGGAGACCATGACCTGTCATGACAAAATTTATAATAGCATTTAAGCTGTTGGTCTCTAACCCTTTTTGTGTTGTCAGAAATAGCATTATCAATCTCTGTTGTTTCTGTCATTGTTTTTTTTGTCTTATCCCGGGCTTCATGTGGAGTTTTGGGAGCTTCATTGGTTACGTCCATGATCTTTATCCGGTTATCAGTTATATAGCAGGTAGAATAGGAGGTTTATCCGTGGTTAACTTTTTTACACAAGTGGGCTCTGCGTGCAGCACACCGCGTCCGGTTCACTCAGTCGCCATATTCAGGGTGACAATTGTTTGCTTATATTATTTACGACGGGATGACTGTATCATCAATATAGTCTTTATGTGGGGACATTTTTCTTTATGTTGCCAAGAAAGAGGCACAAAGACCAAGGTACACTTATGGGCATCCTTCAGTCAGGTAGATCTGTCAAAATGAACTAGCCTGAATACCATCGAATGATTGATCTACAGATCTTTGTATGAGTTCCAAGAACTACTGTTCGCTGAGAAAGAAAGGGATAACCAAGAAAAAAACAAAAAACTAGTAAAAAAAAAGATTAGCCACAAAATTCTATTGTAGTAGTATCATTGCATCTGAATGATACTTCATACTATATTCAGAGGAAAAGACAAATTAGATGAGTGAGCAACCTAATTCTAATATAATTAGGAATAGGATTAGTTATGGAAGGCACAAACAAAATAGGAGAAAAAATAGTGGCAAATGAAGCAAAAATGGAATAGCAAGGCTGTATATTATACCACAAGTTTGATCACGTTTATATCAAAGGGAGTGGGAAGCATTGTTCTATCAGGTCCACAGAAAGAAAAGGCTTTTTCTGAAAAAAAAGATTGGACAATTTTTTTTAATTTATTACATGAATTCAATTTGTTTCTCACCCATTTGTCAATGATGCTGATGTCAGGCATGTCATGAATGTGTTCCTCATAGTATTTTACACTGAGGGTAGCAAAGGTGCAGGTTGTGAGTTGAGGATAAACCTCCATCAGCTTACGGATGTACCCATCCTGTCCATGTTTCAAACGACTCATGATACCCTGACCTCGGAAAGCCACTGCCGTCCTTCCAGCCATTGTAACCATCCTTCGGCCATCATCCAATAGGTATGCAATGGAAAATGCCACCTGTAATATAATCTATTATTACATACCTATGGCCTAATGTCTATGAAATACTACCCGCTGCTAGGGGTACAGTATAAAAAATGTTTGGGCGCACTGAGCCCGTAGTGAATATTTGGATACACTGTGACCAGTGGGTCATTTGGAACATTTAATAAGAACATAAAAGGCGTTTTTGTTATATTTAAGTATGTAATAATAAGAAAACCTAATCAGCCTTTTTATGCGATAGATATTTCCCTCCACCTGCAGCGTTGGGACACATTTATGGTATAAAAAGATCTCTAATGGTCATCCCTTCATCTTGAGGTCAGAAAAAAATAGCTTGTTGCCATATCTTTATAATTAAACCTATGATAAATGATGATTGGCGCCTGACATCACGTGAATTGTATGCCTCATGATAAAATGCAACATCATTATCTATCATGTCTAGCTAAATACACCACTGCAGATAGTCTGGTCAAACTGGTGACCCATGGCCAATGGTCAGGGGGGGTCATTGCCCCCCTGGTGACTATCCCTCTCACCATGCGCCCCCGGCGCGCCCCCTAGTGCTTTCTCCATGCAGTCCTTCTCCACGTGCGCTCCCAGTGCATGCTCCTCTCCCTCACACTTCGCTTCGACCTCACACCGCTCGTACATACAATTTTTCTTTCAAACCCTCCCTCTCCTCTACACCTTACTCTTGTAGGGCTATATTCTATTATTATTTTTATAATTATCATTATTTTTATTATAACAATTCATATGATAAGTATCAATATCTCACTTATTATATAACATGTCTTTCATACTTGACTACAAACAACCATTATGTCAATTATTCATATATCTACTTATCAATTATTCATTGTAATAATTGTATTATTTGTTCATATTAATAACACCTCATAAATTCAAATAAATTTGATTAGCCCACTCTGGCTTCGCTTTCCTTTTATCCAGGGTTAGGGGTGATGATGAATGCCTTAATGAACACACCTACACACCTACTGCCCATCATGACTACGTTCTTGTATTTCAGAACTGTTTGAGAAGCCACCTGGCTCTAAGCATGGCAATTTGACTCTAATTATATATTCGCTGGCTGTGAGTATGGTTTTTACCACCTATCAGATGGGTTTCATTCTTCATCTTGATGACAATTCTTGTATTTACTTTGTTCAAATGTTGAAATCAAATTTCCTTAAGCATGAAGTCCAAAATGTAAATATATACATACTATTTTCCCTTTGGCCTCTGCTACATAACAATGGGCATTAGGATTTTGTATGTAATGATGATATGATGCAGGAAGGTAGTCAAGGCCATTATAGATATCACCACTGATGTCCATGATTCCTTGGTAGTCGTCATGATTTGCTTGCCGCACTGTCAATTTATTTGTGTAGTAAGACATCCCTTGATTTTGTGCCATGAAAGTTGAACACAGCTTTTCCGTTGTCTTTTTTAACAGAAGAAAATAAACCAATTTCATATTTGAAAGGAAGTGATATGGAAAATTGAACCAGTTGAATATATACAACTTATCAAAATTTCTTTTTAATGATACCTGATTACTATACCTTAAACTACCATCATATACATACTGTATCACACATTACACCAATTCAGGATATTTGTTTCTATAATGATACTCTATATTGTTAGGACCTAATGGTTAAATACTATATACTATCTGGTTTATCAAACAACAAATATAACATACAATTGTTCCACGAAAGACCTACCAATGACTTAGATTTACTGTCAATGACCTATCAAATCTCGGTCCTAAGTGACTCAATTTCTTACCTCAAAATCCCTATTACAGTATATTTCAACCCTGATGCAGACCCCATAGTTTTGTAACATAGGTTCTCCTCAAATTGTATTAACTCATGACCATTAAAGCCTAACCCAAACCATTCACTGGACTAGTGGTTATTTTGTATTTAACTTTCAATCACAATTGTTCAATAAGGTTTGAATAAAGAATTTGCCCAGTTTGCATGATTAGCTGATATAAAAAAAATTAAACCACCACTGCACAAACACCATTAGTTTACATACTAATGTGCTCGGCGTATATAGGTAGGTTTTTGCTGTATACAAGGTTGTCCTATTCCCCGTGTGTATACACCTCATCTGTAGGCATATATAAGTGTACAGTTAACAGGGCTTCACTGAGAGCGGGTGGGGGGAGGTGGCAGGGGTGGCAAAGGGGGGTCGGGGGGGGGGGGGCTTCCTGTACTTCTACCAACACAAATGGGCGGGAGGCAGTGGGGGCAGAGGGTATTTCCTCTCATATATGCCGGGTGTGAAATATAACCAAGACGCATCCGTATATAAGGCCTGGGAATATATGAAAACAAGTCAATATTCAGCCAATACATGCACTTACGTGATGGTGTATACATGAATAAAATGGTGGTTTCCGTGCAGTGCACCTAAAATTTTATTCATTTTTCATTCTTGATGTATATACATTTATAGGCCATGGTTCCTTATTATTTTCATAGTATCCTTCTCCTTGTTGTCGCTCTGGCAAGTGGTCGGATTGCCATGACAACAGCTGTTGAAGAGACCTACCGTCTAAAAAGCCTGAATGTCTGTAAATCTGAGTGCTGAAAATCATTACTGTGCATTTAGGTATTATAATGACTCATTAGATCAAACTTTGGTCTTGGACTCCATATTTTGGTCCTTTATATACCCACATTACAGCAAACAGAATGAAAAATGTCTTCTTCTGAAATTGTCCACATATTTGTTTCTTAAATAATTTAAAGACTATGAAATTAAAGTTTTTGGCTATGTGGCCATATTGTGTTTTCCCTTAGGAATATTGTGAGTTATTTTTAGTTTTTTTTGTGATATCAGGCTCCAGGTATATTACTGATTTTGCAACCTGTACTGCCATCATTATTTGACATTTTTGACAGACAGTTTGAATGACATGGTGCCTGAAGGCTATTACATCTTTTTATATATAATTTCTTGCTATGTGGCCATATCGTGACATCCCTTAGGAACATTGTGAGCAATTTTTAGTGTTTTGTGATATAAAGTTCCGGGTATATTATTGACTTTGCTACCCCTGCAGCTCATGTTGTTTGACATATCTGACAGCCAGCATGAAAGACATATAGTATTGAAAGACTACAGAGCCTTTTCATATGCAGATTTCTGCTATTTTGCCATTATCTGGCATCCCTTAGACACATTTTAAGCTATTGTTCAGTGTTATCTGATCTCAAGATCCAGTTATATAACCAATTTTTCTATCACAACCGGCTCCGACATTTGACATTTCCGACAGCCAGCTTGAAGGACATAGTGCCTTAAGGCTATTAAATCCTTTCATTATATTACCAATTTTGCTACCCCTGCTTATTCACCTAAAGATAGTAAACTCTTTAAAGTCTTATTTCCTTTAAATCATGAGACCAGTAGATCCTTAAGCTCATCTGGCTGTATAATCAGACAAGAGTGTTGGTGCAACCTTTCCGAGTGAGGGGCTGCCAGCCGGTCATGATTCTTTTTCTTTTTTTTAATTTCATGTATATGTCCGACATATATATATTGTGAAGAAGTTATTTCCTCTTGTGTATGCCAGGTGTGAAATACAGACGCAGCCATATTTGAAAGGAAACAGTGTTGTATATATGCCTCGTACGCTTGTGCAAATTGAGGACATATATATATATATGAAAAGAAGTCAATTTACAGCCGATGCATACACTTCCGCGATGATGTATATATGAATAAACTGGTGGTTTTTGCCCAATGTTTGGAAGTATTGTACTGCTTTAGAATTTAGAAATTTTCAAAAACAAGTATACCCTTCATCTACCATCTGGACTGACCTTTCAAGATGTTCCCTTTACACATTGAATGAACGATGAAGCCATGTAGTAGTGGAGGAGATCCTTTTTGAATCAGCAATGGTGGAGCTATGTTATGCTCTTCCAAGATATGTCAGAAATATAGGATTCACATCATCAAAAACAGGTCAGGCTACAGTAAACGTTGTTTCACACAAAGGGAATGAGATTGATATGGCTCAGTATTTTTCTCGGTCAACATAAATCTCTCCCTACCTAATTAAAAAGTCAGAAGTTTGTCTTTCCAGCTGCAAGAAGTGGAACCTCTTATAAAGACATATATCAAGATATGTCTATATTCACTACAGAAAGGCTTCATGGTATAGGATGATATCATAAAAATTGTATGAGTTTTAGTCTGGGTCCCCATATGTGATTCTTGGAGTTTTGGCTCCGGATATCACTCGGCTCCCCTTCATGAAATCACTACACCAACCTCTAGTCATCACATACTGGAGCCAAGATTAAAACAAATCAGGTTTTGATTTTATCCTGCCTCTTGTGGATGATATTTTTATATGAAATTCATACCAAAAAACAGGAAACAAACTTTCTGAAGTCCTCCATATCCTATTCTGTTGTTCAGCTGAGTGACCATCACAAGTCTACTTGTCTAGCTCAAACTCATTGACTTGTCAAGGCCAATGCATCTTGCCAATCACTGCACGATAACCACCATTTTACATATATATACGCCATCGCGATAACGCACATATCGGCTGCATGGTGGCCTGTTTATACTTGTATACACCTCTTATACGCGTCTGCGTTTCAGGCGTCTACGAGACAGTTTCCATATGTAGATGCACGCGACTTAGCTGTCTTTCACGCCTGGCATATTTAAGATAAAACATACTCTGCGCAATATATATACGCCAGCCATATATATGATACCCCCCCACAAAAAAAATTGCGAGCCGCGGCCCGCCCCGTCCTGTGGGTGTTGGTAGAGGATGCATCAACACTGACCCGCCACCCGCGACCTCCCAACCCAACCCCCTACCACCCCCCCCCCTGACACCCTACCACCCCACCACTCTACACTCACTCTACCCACAGTGAAGCCCTGGTACACAACCCCCGCCTCCCTGCACTGTGTGTAGATGGATTAGTGGCCGCTCGGCGTTTGTAAGATGCCCCCCACCACCCCACGCCACCCCCAGCCAGCCTCAGTGAGAAGCCCCCAGCTGCCTGCCGCCGAGGGGTGGGGGTGAGGGGGGTGAGGGGGGTGAGGGGGGCGAGGCGGGTGAGGCGGGGGTAAGATAATTTTAGGAGTCAACTATAAAATAGAACACAGTCATTATATACTGACCCCAGCCTGATCACACCTAGAAATGGTGTTTTAAAGTAGAAAAAAATATCAGAAAAACGGTAAAAAAACCAACTTAATGCATGGTTTATTATGTGTAATTAATCAATTTATACTCAATCAGGTTTTATAAAGGTTTTATAAAATAAATTGGTAATAAAAGATTATATTTGTCATATAATACAGACTTATTTAGCATGAATATGCTACCAGTAGTGTCCCCAAGTTGCAAAGATGGGAACTATTGGATGTTGGTCTATATACAACGGAATCAGACATATATATGACATATATGAGACCGCACCATGGACATGTATATACGCCACTAGATAAGGCGTCTAAGAGATGGAGAACAGGTCTAACTTCCAGACGCAAAATCCTACTGTTAGACGCGTTTCGCATACATATGTAAAGCGGTAAGGTTCGTGCAGTGAATAAACATACTGTTCAAGAAATATAGCTTTAACTTTTAACCCACCATGTCTGGACATCATAATTGGGAATGTAACACTACACGAAACTAACTACAAACAATATATATGCGAACGCCGTATACAGGTATGCTTTTGTGGATATAAGGCCGTCCTATTTCCTGTGTGTAAACGCCTTATATATTGGCATATATATTGGGGAGAAATTGTAATAAAATCTTCAACAACAACAAAATATATATATACATGTCCATAGTGCGGTCATATATATACATCATATAGACGCCTGATTCTGTTGTATTTACGCCCCTATTAAGTAGTTCCCATTTCTGCCACATGGGGACACCACTGGTAGCATATTTCATTTGCCATTAGTCATTAAGTCCACTCTTCTGAAGTCATACTTTAGGCACTGTATATATATAAAACAAGGTCTGGTCAGATATCAACCTACCACCCCAAGTGCTTCCTCACATCTGCTGCCGATGCCACTTTGACAGCCACTGCTTTGACACCTGCCGCTATGACATCTATATGCTCCTGCCCGGCCAGAGACAAAACTCAGGTAATGTGTGAAGGCAGAGGACCTCCAGCAACAACCTCCACTCCCACACCATGCCTAAAGTTAGTCTTGCAGTCAGAGCCAGTCTGAAGGGTCAGGTGTGTTTGGTAGTACATACGACGTTTTATGATTGTTACTAGAGCTCCTGAATCTTCTGATTCCGAATCTGCTTCGTGCCAGTTTGTAAGGGCTCAGCATATAACTATTTGAAAATATTAAATAATTTAATTCTAAGAAAAATAAGGAAAAATTTTCAAATCTATGATTATTTAGCTGTTCTAGGCTTATTTAGCATATAACTGATTGCTGATAATATCTAAGAACAAATTAATTATCTATAGTGTTATTATAATTTTTTCATAAACTTAAATTAATTAATCATAATGGTTGTTTCAATGCAGATTTTACTATGTGAATCCTACCAGCCATTGAGATAGAAACCTGTATTGTATTAATAGAAAATAAACAATGGTTTTGTGGTTAGGCAGATGACAAAAGTGGAGTGGGGTGGTCATGTGACTGGGACCACATGACCAGAACCATGTGAGCGAGTCCTTAGCGACCAGGAGTGAGTCCCTAGAGATTGCGCTCTGTTTCGCATTAACGTCAACTCTTCAGTTAGCCCCAATGGGTCATGGTTTACTGAGTCCCCATACCATTTCTATGGGTCTTTGTATACAATATATGATAAAGGCCTGTCCTTCCTTTGTATAACTATACAGACTAAGGAAAGTCAGGCCTTAACAATTCAGTGTTGCTAAAATTAAAGGATAGAGAAACTCTGCCCTAAGAGGGCATTAAAAAGTCACTACAAGGTCAAGAAGCAACACAGAGAAAGAACCATCCACAGTTATGGGAAATCTTCCCTCCTGACTTGAATGCTCTAAAGTTGAATATTGTCAGAAAAATGTACTATTGTTTTAGTATTTACCCAAAATTATTTGGTATTAGTATGAATATTGACAAATGTCATTAGAAGGCAAAGACAGGGGCCTATTTGAGCCACAAAGGAGGTTCAAAGACTGCTAGATGAGAGAACAGGTCAAATAAGTCTAAAACATAAGAGTTTTTTGGTGTGTGTCTTTTTTAATCAAATTTATTAGGGAAATGGCCTGTACATTTATACACCAGGTTTGACAGGATTGTCATTCTTCCACCTGGGCCCTCTTTAGTGGTAGTACAGGCAATTGCAGTGTTATACTTTTCAACAAGCATATCTACATCCCTATATCCCTACATCCATACATCCATACATCCCTAGATCCATATATCCCTACATCCATATATCCCTACATCCCTACTTCCAAAAAATATCTGGCCTTTGTCTCGAGCCCCCTCTTTTTGCCAAGTCACATATTACCGGGATGTATAGATGTAGGGATGTAGGGATATATGGATGTAGGGATGTATAGATGTTGGGATATATGGATGTATGGACGTAGGGATATATGGATGTAGGGATGTAAAGATGTTGGGATATATGGATGTATGGATGTATGGATGTATGGATATATAGATGTGGGGATGTAGGGATGTAAGGATGTAGGATGTAGTTATGTAGGAAGTAGGGATGTAGGGATATATGGATGTATGGATGTATGGATGTAAGGATGTATGGATGTAGGGAAATATGGATGCATGGATGTAGGATGTAGGGATGTAGGATTTCTCACTAAGTCAAAGTTTAACAGGTACTTCATATTTTGCTATCAACTCTGTCCTGATGGTCACACATGACCATCTGGACAGAGTTGAAGTGTCAGTTTACGTAAAACATAATGTCTTAACTTCTTTGACCTTTTTCTGGACATTAAAACCATTACCAAGGCTCTTGTATGAAATGTAAGATGTCTATATTTTAAGGAATGATGTAGAACTGTTCTGTTTTGCAAACCTATTGCATTTCATCTCATAAATTTTAGTTTTTCATGAAAAGACAAAATTGACCTTAATTTGACCTTCATCTGATGTTTCAAGGTTAAGTATACTATCAATCTTCCCATATGCAATTTTTTTTTATCAAATATGGGATTCCTTTTGAGAATAACACCTAAAATGTGATTTGCTATGAAGTTAAGTTGAAATAAATATATTTATTTAATTAATTATTTATTTTTTCACATTTTTATTCAAAAACCTTGTATCTCAAAATGCTGAGCATTTACAAACTGGCACGAAGTAGATTCGGAAGCAGGAGATTCAGAAGCTCCAGAATCAATAATTAAACATTGTATGTACTCCAAAACACACTTCCCCTGGCCTGCTTCACGACTAAGCGCTAAAACAACACACTGATAATTCACAGCTGGGGCTGGGGGAGGGGGACTTCCTTTTTTTAATTTTCTATCGCGACATGTATGCACCGGGCGCATACATGTCATGCAGAAGATGTTTTATTTTGTATACGCCAGGTGTAAAATACAGCCAAGTTGCGTCCGTATACAAAAGGAAACAGTGTTGTATACGCCTCATACGCTGGTGTGGATAAGAGGTGTATACAAATGAAAACAAGGCAATATTCAGCTGATACCTGCGCTGCCGCGATTGCGCATACATGTATAAAGGCGTTAGTTTCGTGCAGTGTAAATACACTCACTGAAATGAAGTTATAAAGCTGTTAATATCCATTTTCTTGACAAAGCGCATTATGACCGAGTTAGAGAATCCTCTTCACACATTTGTAATGACGTCACAAGTTGTGTTTCAGCCTTATTGTCCGATATTATATAGGTTGCTACATTTTCATTTCTTTTTTTTATTTCTACATCATTTTTGCCATAATCTCTTATGTTAATTTATATATATTAAGAAATAAACAAATAGATTTAACTATAAAGACATCTTAATATTCTATTCACAAATCTTCAACAGGTTAACAACTGGGAAAGTACATGCTTTGAAGGCTTCGGCGATAGAAGTGTGCCGTTTTTCAGAGTCCATTACATTGGAATAGACAGTTTGGGCAATATATTTACGTTGCTTTATGTGCATGCCTTAAATGGTAGAAGCGATACTCTCTTTTGATGGCAACAGTAGACTTAATCCACTACCAGTGGGGGCAGACACTGAAGCCTTAATGGCTTGAAGTCTCAAAGGGTAATCATTATCTGAAACACAAGGATGAGAACCCAATACTGAGAAAAACGGCCATTAGAACTAGAGCTAAGATCTTCAGACATGTATTTCTCTTGACCTTTCATAGCAACTGCATAGCGTAAATTTTGGCAGGCCATTCTCGTCAGTGAAAGGAATTTACCAACGAGTCCAACAGAACTCGCCATATTCGCTAACACTTTGCTCAGATAGTTTACACCTATAGCACAATTTATGTAGCACACAGGATCTGCCAGGGTTTTGTTCTGCTTTATACCTAAGAAGAAGCTGAACTCTGGCAAAAGACTAGCCAGGGGCCATTTAGAATTGAAGATCTCTCATAACTCTACGGGGCACCATTAATCCTCGGTTTCCCATAGTTTTGGCATGAATTTCCTGGGCTCCTCAAAACCAAGGCTACCTGTACAGGTTATTGATGCTCTTTCGTTCCTTACTAAAAATTTCCTTGTGTTCTCTACTTCCAAAACAACATCGGCCAAGGCAAACCTGCAGGCCTCATTGCAGCCTCAACTATTCAAAAGCTAAGTTGAAATATGAAAGGAATGTGTTCTTTAAGGCACAGGGTGAGACCGGACCGAAAAAAACCTTTGTTCCAAAAGATATTGATGTCCTCTTTGGTCAGCAGTATGGCGGCGTTGGGATGATTTCCCAGCCCCAGAGTGTTTCAATTCAGTGCTCTTGCTTCCTAGAACATCTATGCTGGAGGCGAAAGCATCTGAGCGTATTATGCTGTGTGGATAGGCATGATCCCATAGATATCTGAAAATTTAAAGAGTTGGGATGTAGGTGAAATTTTTTCAAAACTTTATAAAAAAAGAAAATTTGCCTCTCGATACTTCCTTGGTACAATGTCAAGGTATCTGGCTTGTACTTTGTTCCATCCTTTTCTCTAACTCACAACAACCAGTTGGCCAGATAAGTGTTCAGTTTTATCTCATCTGACTTCTATCTTTCACTCCTCCTTGAAGTTGCTGCTAATGTACTGGTGGAATCGCGTAAAATCCTGAAAAAATATGCTATGTGGCACTCCCATTTATTGTGAAAGTCAAGCACCTCCATGGTCAAATACAGGAAATTGAACCTATATGCGCCTTCGTAACTGCTTGCCCTAGTATTTATGTCTTAATTCTGTTCTTGTAATAGGAATTGCGTAGATTATGCATTGTTATTTGATTAGCGATAAAAAATGTTTATGCTATGAATTGTAGTGTTGGAGAAACTAGTTCCAGATTCTAAATGTAGGGGTGTCTCTTTGTGTTTATTTGTGAATCTCAATGACAACTACACTCTACTTTGACATATTCAGTATATTTTGATAATTCAAAATGCATGTACCTTCATCTATATGTAATCCTCTAACTTATGTAAATACGATTTATGTAGGTATTCCCTTTTTATTACTTAATCACTGAGATAGAGACTCACATTTAATACAACCTCAGCTGCTCGTCAGTGTATTTCAAATCACAATTCATTTAAAGCAAATAAATATTGCAGTGGCCTACCTGGTTGGTCTTCTGTGTGGTGCCTTTGTTTTTCTTGTAGATACAAAATCTAGTAGTTCTCAATCTGTTGACTGTTCTTTTCCACTTTCAGATTATCGATCCACAGCATACGTCAATGATTTTGACTGGACCGCAGACATCAATTTATCAATAGCAGTGCTTGGTCATCCTTACTTAACTTAATCTACTTCATTTAAAAAAAACATCCCAGTCTCCTGTTAAAAGATCAAACAGTTTTTCTGCTTCCATCTCGGTGATTACTTTGTGCACAATTTCAGTAAGTATCTCCTTAAGTCTTTCTTTGAAGTAACCCCAAGCACACTGAAATGAAAAGAGCCTGCCATCTTGACTAGATCTGACTGTGCTAAAAAAAATAACAGATTTAATGTTTATGGATGCTTACAGTCTTTGCACATCTAATGCCCTCCTTATTGTCTCATATTTTACCGTCATGTTGGATATCTTTAGCTTCTTGTGTGTGATCTCATAACTTTTTTCATCAGTACCTACCTGTGTTTGGATGTCCATCGTGATGACAAGTGGCACTCTTGTAGGAATATGTTGGCCTGTAGACCTGCAGCTGGGTTCATAGTTGTCACCCTCATGCTCACAGGCTTTATCTTACAGGTTGAGCCATAGGAATAACATTAGAAAAATATACTCAACGATCATCCTGGTGAAGTTACAATACTACACCATGGCCATGGCATAGTGGATTTTCTAAGTATGTTTTGATTATTCTGAAGTTAGGATGATATTTAATGTCATAGAAAGGGATAAGATAAATCCAGAACTGCACTCGAACCTTAAAATAGATAAAACTCCACTTGTTTGGCTGTGCCATGATCGTCACTCGGCTCCGCCTCAATGAAGATTGCAGCACAGCCAAACTTGCGGAGTATTGTCTATTTATATGATTCTCGATGCAGTTCTATATAATTATCTTTTCTTCTATATGCTCCAGGAAAAAACATTGTAACTCTCTGTGTCAACCTGTAACACACCCTCTTCCATTGTCAACATCGAGCAGATGATTCCAGCTCATTACAAAACTGAGGTGATTGCTTTTGTTCCAGATGATTTTCTTTTTTATTAGTTGATGAAAACATGCCAATTTTGTTGGTTCAATGTGTGTAAAATATCATTAATATTTATTTATATTGCAACTAATCCATATCATTTCATTGGTTCAATATATGTAAAATATAGCGTTATTAATGTTTTTATCAAATTTCTTCTTTTATTACCGTTTACTTATATTGCAACTAATCCAAAGCATTTCTTTACTGTTGCAAACTGTGATATTGCAGTAATGGCCACACTGTTAAGTCATACTACTTTCATTGTATTTATGAAATCATATGTTCCTTTGTTATTCTGTACCCATTTCAATATTTGTACCCTTGTTATGTGCATTTAACAGCTTTATTGGATATTGGGTGATCTTGTTTTCCACTTATGGGATCGCAAATGGTATTGTCCAATCATATCTCAGCTTTTGCTCACCTGTCTACATAGGGTAGTATATGTCAACCTTGGTTAGTATGTACTGTTGTGTGGCCTTAAAAATGTTAATTAAGACCTTGGAACTCCACCTTATGAAGATCCTCAATCTCTCAGTTAATCACTTCATTTCTCGTATTATTTTCTTAGAACTGCCAGCAGTGAATCAGCCATAGATCTATGCATGGTAACTACACACGTCTACAAACAGACGCACATAAAACAAACGATGAGATCTTATTAACTTTCTTTATTGAAATGAGTCAATCCACACAAAGCAATGATTACTAACTTACCTAATTCAGCAACATTACAAGTACAAACCACCTTCAATAACAAGTTTACATGATGATTATATTCTCAAGGTTTTCTCCTTTTGATCACACATTAGGTACGTTGTCCCAATAATCTGATTCAAATAGACTTTAGTCATCACATTGGTCTATCATCTCATCGCACCTCGGAACCACTTGTATGATAATAACACTTTCATCACACCATCATTTCATCATCCCATCATTCCAACTGATCCAGTGTGTGATCATTCAGGTTTGAATTCACAGTTCCTCCTCACTAACAGCTCAGTCCAATCTAATTCTTCTCCTTGTTCTCACAGTGTTCTGAGACCCTTGGAGTTGTTTCAAAAGTCGGGAGGGTGCTAAACGAGAGTACTCACCGCCAAAGCGAGAGGTAAACAATGGCACTTGAAGTGTCACGGTCGAGGTTGAGGTGCCGCTCGCTATCAGGTATTGGTAAATTTTTTGCTGCCGCTTTGATTTGAAGTGCCGCTTGCTGTTGCCGGACTCTCGCTTTGAAAATGTGACATGCCCCTCACTCGACTTTTGAAACAGCTCCTTGTTTCATGAATTTTAGTTTTCTAGGCACTCACAGAGTAGAACTATATTCACACAATCACTATCTCTCAAGGTGACCTCACTCCA
This sequence comes from Alentia gelatinosa, assembly GCA_950022655.1. Lineage (NCBI taxonomy): Eukaryota > Metazoa > Annelida > Polychaeta > Phyllodocida > Polynoidae > Alentia > Alentia gelatinosa. The sequence goes on along the minus strand of OX465587.1, from coordinate 61,685,470 downwards.
TGTAGACTGAGGCCTCTGGTGGCCACTGAGCAGACTAGTCACCACAAAGCAGTGATCAACACTCAGCTGTACCTCTCCAAGATCTTCTTACTCTTGCTCAGCCCATGCGGCACTTAAATATACTCAAACGAACAACCTCTGTTTCAATCATCATGACATCATATGACCAACACTCTTCTTATAGCCTCTTATACCTTTCTACCACTGCAATATCCTATCATTGTCTCTTAACATTGTTCATACTTTTCTATGTTGTAACTTGTACATATAAACTACAAATTCTTAGTGATTTTCCTACAAGCAAGTAGTGCAAGCATATGGCAACCTTCATAGTTTCTCCAACCTGCAAAAAGTGGTGAAAGCATAGAGTGTACTGCAGATAAGAATACATAAAATATACTTTGTTAAGTTAGTATAACATAGATCCCAGATTAAAAAATGTAGTGAATGAACCTAGGCAGTCTCACTCAGAGAGACATTAGGGATGTCCTGGGAAGTGCAATTGTATTTAATCCAAGTTCATGATCATTTGATGCAATAATCCCTTGTTGGGCTTCACCTATTCTAGTGTCCTGTGTACTAGGATATAAGAGTCATAGGGTTTGTTCAGAGGTGATCCTATAAATGTCTCCAGTAGTTTGTAGACCTCAGAAGCGTCAACTTCAATTGGAAAAGTAATTTCCAGTCCAATCTTTTGTCCAGTGATGGTACGCTTACTTGTGTAGATGACATGTGCCATAATATGGGCCACTACAGTCTTTGGATCCACCTCCATACAACTGATGTAGAATGAGAGATGAACACCTACGGGAGCCTTGATGATGGTGCTGTAGCTCAGAGCACTACATAACCCTGTATGTTTGCCTCTTGATATCATGACGGCACTACGTCTTGCCATGTAGAGAAGGTTTTCCTTATTTACTTTCAGGGGGAACCGATTCATAAGACAAACAAAGTAATCTTTTCCCTCAAACAGTGCAGTTATTGTACTTTGGTCTTGCAGGAGTTCAGTTAACTCATCATCAGAAGGCATTTCAACAGCAATGTTTGAAAAGGATGAAGCTGATGAGAAGCTTGTTTTGTATCTGTCTCCATCAATGACATAAATATAGAAATGCTGCAATATGAAAAAATGGTCATGCTAAAATATTTGCTCTACAGTAAAATTCCCTAGTTGAGATATATGATACAAGCTTAGAGCATATATATTAAAACAAAAAAAGAAAAACTGTAGGAGCATGAAAAATTACCACAGGAACATACCTTGATGTATAACATTTAGATACTTAACCCTATGGCACGAGCTATGGAGCTGGGTACTAGTGCCAGGGAATGCCCCTAGAGGCCGGGTATAGAGGCCTTATTATGATAATTTTATTTTTGCATCTTGTGACATGACATGTGATCCTTAAAGCTATTCTTGCTTAAGAATATCAAATGTGATGTTATACCTACATTCTTTGAAGGTTTCATGTTTATTGAGTAGATATTTCCAATTTTATTCACAAAAACGTTTTTTTTTAAATGCCTCAAAGCATCACCCAGCCAGCCCTGGTCGATGCCTCGAGGCACCACCCTGGGTGAATGGGTTAAATAATGAGCACCATACAGAGGTGAGGTAACAGAAAAATCATGAAAATAAAGATACATCTTCATGTTTCAGTTACATAAAATAAGTATTACATGGATATGTTGCCATTCATCATCTGAAGACTAGACTCTTTAATAGATAACTTTAGGAAAAAACAATAATGATAAATTGCAATACGTCTATGTTCCCTCACTCATTTGATTTGATTAAATGCGAACATTTAAGGCAGATAAAAACCATTTCTTTTGGGTACATTATTTCCTATCCATTGAATTTTTAGTTGTTCTCAATAAATTGTGCCCAATATCATCAATATAGGCTCATATATGAAGCCTTTTTATGTACGTCACCAAGACCGGTGCACCGAGATGGGTCACTTAAGGGGGACCTTCAGTCAGGTAGCACAAGCTTGAATATCATTGAAGGATAAATCTGCAAATCTTTCTATGAGTTCCAAGAACTAATAATTGCTAAGAAAGAAAAGGATAAGCCCCAAGAAAATAAAAGAAACACAGTATGAAGAAATGATTATATAGAAAACTCTATTGAAGAAGAATCATTGTATCTAGAAATGCTGCTATATGAACTGGTATATTTATTAGCAATTTAATTTAAATGTAGAAAAAATAGGGGAAAAGGGAGCAAACATTTAAATAACAATGCTGTTTACAGGATTGATTACTTTTTTGGTAAGAAAAAAAAAAGGCTAGACAATTTTTTAAAATACTAATGACATTAATGATATTTGTTTCTCACCGCTTTGTCAATGAAGCTGATATCAGGCATGTCATCAATGTGTTCCTCATAGTATTTTACACTGCGAGTAGCCAAGGCACAGGTCGTGAGTTGAGGATAAGCCTTCATGAGCTTACGGATGTACCCATCCTGTCCATGTTTCAAACGACTCATGATACCCTGACCTCGGAAAGCCACTGCTGTTCGTTCAGCCATTGTAACCACCCTTCGCCCACCATCCAATAGGCACGCAATGGAAAATGCCACCTGTATTAATATCTGGTACATTAGATTTTCAACAATTTCTAAGAGTGCATATCATCCACAAGGGTTTTAATTTTCATGCCAAATTGTCTGATATGCCTTTCAGTACAATTCATGCAAAACTAAATATTGAATAACTTTTGCATTTTATTCAGTCTAAGCCATGCCCGGAGCATTACACCCTAATGATACATTGCAAAAGGCTTTATGAGTGACTTACCAATTCAAATACAAATTTACATCTTCAGGTCAGACAAAATCACAGCATGTTACTATATTTTTACAATGTACCCTATGAAGAACTATGATTAGCTCCTGACATGACATGCATTGTATGCCTCTTGATAAATGAAACATGTTCAATTTTTTGTAGTGCATAGGTGTGTGTTTGGAACCTATTTGAAGGAAAGATCTCTCATGTGTGACAAATTGATAACAAGTTAAACATCTATGAACTTTGATCAAAATATTGTTTCATTTTAATGAATATAATAACCTTGAATCAATATTTTCATATTGGAATCACAATGCATTGACAGTTATAATTTTTGCTTAGAATGTCTATTGTCTGAAAAATATAGCATCGTTTTGTATCTACTAACGGAACATCATTTGTATATTTTGATATTAAAATACTGCCTGTGATCTGCATCAGATAAATAGTTGAATCGTTATCTGCATTGGTACCATGCATTTTATCCACATTTACTTAATCTAATGACATATTCACTGGCTGTGAGCATGGTGTCTACCACCTATTTGATAGGTTTCACAATTCATCTTGATGTCATTTGTTGTATTTACTTTGCTCAAATGTTGAAATCAAACTTTCCGAAGCATGAAGTCCAAAATGTAAATATATACATACTATTTTCCCTTTGGTTTCTGCGATATAGCAGTGGGCATTAGGATTCTGTATATAATGATGATATGAGTCAGGAAGGTAGTCAAGGCCATCATAGATATCACCACTGATGTCCATGATTCCTTTGTAGTCATCATGATTTGCTTGCCGAACTGTCAATTCATTGGTGTTGTAAAACATCCCCAGTTTTTCTGTTATGAAAGATGGAACACAGCTTTTCTGTTGCCTTGCTAAAAAGATTAAGAAATAAGTGTGAAAGTAAGTTGCTACGGCCCTATGACATGGACCATAACTTAAAGGAGAAGAGAGACAACTGGATTCCTTCTTTTGTGGTTTATTGAGAGTGACTGGATGGTTTGGGCAACCAGAGAGCACTTACTGAGTGCCCTGCCTGCCGGCACTGCATGTGTGAGGGGGGAAGCTGTTACCAGGGGCAACAGCCCTCCCCCGCACTGAGAAGCGGGCCGGGGGGAGGGTGGATGGGTGTGGGCCGGATATGCAGGAGTGCATACCTCAGAACCTAGTAAAATGTTACGGAAAATTGACTGAGTTGAATATGAACAATTTTCAATAATGATCAATAAAAGAAGAATTTCGGATAAATGTTTCATGATTTATGTATGATTAGAATTTGTTTAAAATACTGAAATGGATGGATAATATATCATTTTGAGATTAAAGGTTGAGGAACATACATGTTGTGTTGCTAAACCCAATGCTAAGAAAATGTAATACAGTACAGGTCCTAATGCTGGCTCCTGATTTATTCAAAATGATTTTAATTTTGTTCTGTCAAATTAAGAAATTTTGTCTTAGAAGATTTAGTGAGATAAGTGTCCAGCTCTGTTTTTTCAAGAGAGAATGAAATAGTACTTCTTAGGCTGTAACTGAAGATTGATTAAATCATTGTATAGAAAACAAGAAAACACAAGAAAACAACATACTATTAATAAACATGGTTACGATGCCAAAGGTGTCAACAATAAATCATTCTGAACGAGGTCAAAGACCAAGTTCAGAACAATTTATCATTGACTCCGAGAATAAGTATCGCTGTATTGACATCATCAACATGTTTTTTTATTATTATATATCTTAAATGTTTTATATTCGGCCAAAACTCACTGAAAATCCACACTGTTGACATTGTCACTTTCAGCCAGTGCAGTAATTACATCACATGATTAACCCAAAAGTCAAATACACTCTCCTAGAAGAGGTTAGACTCACTCAGGCTTCATGCTAGGTACCGAGACTACGATTCGGAGAGTGATGCCCATTTGCATGTGATGTCATTACCAGTGCGGTATTCTGATTGGCCGACAGGCTGGAAGCATGGATATGGGCGGAAGAATGGCGGATCCCAGAGGACCCTTTCACTTAGCATGTTCCTGACATCTGACATCTGACATGCACACCTGAATGAGTTATCATGTGTTTCGACCAAACATCAAGGCAACTAACGTGTGGGATTCACCTGATACTGTTCAAATAGCTGAAATATACAAGATCGAATGATAACAACACTTGCCACAAAGAAATGCCGACTTGACAGTGCAGCCACCAATGACATCATTATCAGGATTTCCCAGAGCGTAGGGAAACCCTGCTAATGACGTCATACTAGCATAATCTTTCTTGTTGACATCTCGAAATCGCCCAGCGATGGTCCACATTCATATCGATTGATTTTGTGTATTTTAGCTATTTATATAGTATTGCATGTATGTTACACATTATTTACCTCAATATTTGGTAAATTTGCATAATGATTTGTTCCTTGGAGCCTGGAAAATGAAGGCGCCCGCCATTTTTTAATCTTCCACCCAGATCCTTGCTTCCTGCCTCAATCAGAATGCGTTATTTGTTCAAAGCACTCTGTAGTATGGTCAAAGCAATCCGTAGTATGTTTAAAGGCACTCCGTAGTATGGTTCAAAGCATGCAATCTGTTTGTAGGTACAATGCTATATGGCTCACTGTGCAATACCTATGTTATAAATGAACCCCCCGTAGCAGACAGTATGGTGTGTGACATAGTTCATAGGTATATAATAATATATTTTTATTATATACCTATTTGCAAACTTACTACAAATACGGACTACTGCCTCAGGTATAATATTTGTACCATACAGACAAGGTACTCCATAATTTCTTGTACAGCTCGCCTTAGGATAGGCCATACGAAGTGCTTTCAACGTGAAATAACGCAATCTGATTGGACGAGAGTTTGACAGAAAAGGGTCAGCGGCAAATTTCAAAAATAGCAGACGGATGATATCAGTTTAATTACACCAAAATTAAGTGGCCAGTTATCGTGAATGACAGCATGTAGAATATTGAATTATGGATTTAATCTGAAAAACAAAAGTAATCATCATAAAAAGCATTTTATTAACCACCTAGTATAGAGTCTCCATAGAAATAACATTGGTTGTGAGTATTTTCCTACCAGGAGATTACTGACTCCAAAACCAGGAGATTACCGAGGCCCCTGGCCTCCTGCTTCTGGAATCAGGTGATTACTGCAAATAGTTCTCAAAACGTCATTGAGCCCCTGGCGAGAGAAACTCAAACTAATAAATGTATGCTACCTATCGTGATATCTATTAACAACGGACTACGGAGTCTCCATAGGAATCGCATTTGGCATGTGTAATTTACAAAACAAAGATTAAGGATAGCCGTAATCTTCTAAGATCAGGAGTCCCGAAAGCACAAACTAATTAAAGTATAGTCCCCTATCGCTATATCAGTAAATGTCGTTTGGAGTTTGACACAAGATGACAACAGCAGACGATATTGCCATCACAAGATCGCAATTGACATTGTCTATAGTCCAAGTTTGGTGAATTCATCTGTGGCATTGTCTCCTACACTCTATAATCGGTCAATAATTAGTCCCATTATAGTTGTAAACAAGTTCTTACCTTGTTTTGACCTTTAGATGTAGGAAAGACGTCGTGATCGCTTGAGCTACTGCTGGTATGTGACTAGATCCTCTCTGCTGTCATGTTCAGACTGAGGAAAAAATGTTAATGTTCTTTGTCAACCCGGTCCCTATTGGTCTTGTGTGGTCACATGTACCAAGTCCTGCATTCTTATTGGTCCTGACCATGAACAAAGAGAGGCGGGAAAGGCTGTCAGCCAATCAAAAGTGTCCTCTCTCTAGTCCATGGATCCAGGTAGCTGGTTGCCAGTAGGCAGCAGTCTGTTTTTACACCTGGTGGCCGTTTGGGAAGTGTGTTTGTTTCCAAATAGATGGCACCTTTGTTTCAGATACCTAGATCTAGTTAGCAGGGGGTATGTTTTGTATTATAAAGTGAGGAATTGCCTTACTTTATCATACCAGCAGTTTCGATTTTAGTTAATCTCATTCAGGCTATGATTGGCTGATCTTTGTGTGTTGTCAAACCATTGTTTTGTGGTTTGTCAGTGTGTGGGTAGAGACAACACCATATGTTTGGTGTGTCTTGGAAGCATAAGTTTCATCTAGTCACTTTGTGGGTAGCAAGCTGGATGATGAAAAATGATGTGACATATTGTGGAAAAAAGTTTTCCAAATAGGTCCCCGGTCTCTTCCTCATGGAGGTGTGTGGCTGGTTCTTTATTTGAAATTTTTTTTGATGTGGCATTATGTGGGTTTTCATCATCCGTATCTACTGTCCATTGTGTTCAGACCTAATGGTGCCTGTGTTTTCATTCAGTGGATCCAATTGTATTCCACTTTTAGTCTCAGGTCTTTAGCCTTTTTGCTATCTGGGTGTTGATAGATGAAGTCTATGACTGTAAACTCCATGTCGTGTTTTCCGTGATGGTCCTTTCGGTTGAAGTGCTTAGGGACATCACTTATGTGGCTGTTGGTTTCAACTGACCGTAGGTGTTCCCTCATGCGGTTCTTCAACTTGCGTTTCATTTGCCCTATGTACTGTGCTTGATAGGTCTTGCATGTGATACAGTATATCACATTCGAGCTGTTACATGTGGCTGTGTGTTTGGTGGTGACGGTTCTTCCAGTTGTTTTGCTGGTGATTTTTTCTGTACTGAGGATGTTTCAGTACTTGCAGTTCGCCTGTTTGCAGGCGTTCTTGTTTTCACCTTTTGTTTTGTCCTTTGTTTTTTGGTAGGTGGTCTTGGCCCTTACCAGGTGGTCCCTCAGGTTCTTCGGTCTCCGGAACCCTTTTACTAATTTACTTTCATAAATCAATTTTGTCGTCTTTGACTTCCCCAAGATCTCCCAGTTTCTTTCTACTATTTTCAGTAGACTCTGTTCACTGGGGTGGTATGTGGTGACCAGGAAAGTTTTACTTTCCGGTGTTTCTTCCTCTTTCTGTTTGTCTGGGTCCTTGTTCAGGAGCGATTCTCGAGAGATGTTCTCAAGGCGATTTTTACAGTCATTCAGGATTTTTTCAGGGTATCCTCTTGTTCTGAACTGTTCTATTTTCTCAGCGGCGTGTCTTTTATAGTCCTCCTCGTGTGTGCAAATGCGTTTCACTCGGAGTAGCTGTGAGTAGGGTATACTCCTTTTTTGAGCTGGGGGGTGTGCAGAATCATAGCGAAGGTAAGTGTTCCTGTCCGTGGGTTTCACGTATAGGTCACTGTACATGGTCCCGTTGGGTCCAATTTTGATCTTCGTGTCCAGGAAGGTCACACTCGTTGTGGAGTGTTCCATTGTGAATTTTATGGTTTTGTGGTAGGTGTTCAACCAGTTAAACCATTTTTCTAGCTCTCCCATGCCGCGTTGCCAGACAAAGAAAATGTTGTCTATGTACCTCCACCAGACCTTTGGTCTCAGGTGGTAAGCATTCAACATCCGTTCTTCCAGGTTTTCCATGAATAGGTTGGCATACGATGGGGCCAGTCTGGTTCCCATGGATGTGCCTCCTATCTGTAGGAAGTTGGTTCCATTGAATTGGATGTTGTTTTTCGTGAGCACCATTTTCAGGAGTTATGTAATGCTCTCGTTTTTTGGCATTTTGTTGCCTTTTCTTGATGTGTTCAGTTTGTTCCGTATCACCTCTATCTCCTCTTTGTTTGGGATGTTGGTGTATAGGGCGCTGACGTCTAGAGTCCCTATTATGTCCGTGTCTCCCAGGTCTCCTACTCCGTTTATCATCTGTAGGAAATGGTTCATGTCCTTTATGTATGACTTAACCTTTGGCACTTCTGGTTTGAGGAAACTGTCGACGAAAGTCGAGATTTTCTCTGTTGGGCATCCGTTTGCGGAGACCACCAGGCGTCCCGGGGGTGGTAGTACCCCTTTGTGGATCTTAGGCAGAAAGTATACTTGTGGTGCGCGAGGGTTGTTGGTTTTCAGTGCCTTCGCCATTTTCTCTGTTATATCTTCCTTCTCTACAAGTTTGTCTAGGAAGGTATCAATCTCGGCATTAAAGTCTCAAGTGAGGTCCTTCTCTTGACGTTCGTAGGTATTCTCATCATTGAGCTGTCGGTGTGCTTCAGCTATATAGTCTGCAGTATCCCGTATCACTAAACCCCCACCTTTGTCGGCTGGTTTGATTGTGATTTCAGGGTCTTTTGATAATTTCTTTAGGGCACAGCGTTCGTGTTTCGAAATGTTATGGCTTACTTTCGCCCTATTCAGATTTCTACGTGAGAGCAGATTACTGACTCCAAAATCAGGAGATTACTGAGGCCCCTGGCCTCCTGCTTCTGGAATCAGGTGATTACTGCAAATAGTTCTCAAAACGTCATTGAGCCCCTTGGGAGAGAAACTCAAACTAATAAATGCATGCTACCTATCGTGATATATATTAACCACTGACTACAGAGTCTCCATAGGAATCGCATTTGGCATGTGTAATTTACAAAACAAAGATTAAGGATAGCCGTAATCTTCTAAGATCAGGAGTCCCGAAAGCACAAACATATTTAAGTATAGTACCTTATCGCTATATCAGCAAATGTTGTTTTGAGTTTGACACAAACTGACAACAGCAGACGATATTGCAATCACAAGATCGCAATTGACATTGTCTATAGTCAAAGTTTGGTGAATTCATCTGTGGCATTGTTTCCTACACTCTATAATCGGTCAATAATTAGTCCCATTATAGTTGTAAACAAGTTCTTACCTTGTTTTGACTTTTATCTCACCCAAGATATTTTTTCTTCATTGACTTAACATTGGAAACTCGTATCTAACACCCATTAGATATTTAGGAAATATATCCAATGGGGGATATGTCACAAATGTTAGCCCATTAGTCAATATTAAGGGTGAGATAAATTCAGAAACCCATTCAAGTTTAGGGTCACAGCTCGATCCTATCTCATTTGAATCACATAGCAATTCACGCGGCTTCGCCTTGTGAATGACTATGTGATTCAAACTTGATGGGATACGAGCTCAGACCCTAGACTTTCATGGGTTTCCTCTATAGTAATTTAGCATTGAGTCCATCCTCTGAAGACAGCATGGAAGCAACATGGCAAAGAGATACAAACTAGCTGCCACCTCACGGGCAATTTAGGAACACTAATTTTACTAACAATAGAAGGCTCATCGGTCAAATATCAGAAGAGCATCCTAGTTATTAACAAGGAACAGCGGTTATAAATACAATATAAACTTGTTTCATACAAAAGCAGCAGCAATCTTCTTGGACCAGAATCTACATAATCACCTCACTATTGCTCAGAGATTACTACACGTCTAGTCCTCAGAGATAACAGCTGCTTGTATCTAAAACCAGTTAATTACCTACCATATATAAATCGTTAGAATTTCTGTGATATCCGCTTGGAGACTCTTGTAACAAAGTACATACACAAGTTCCAGGTACATTGTAGATGTTTAATAGTTGTACTTCTTCGTTGTGTTACATTGTAGAGGGTTCTGTGAGAGGCAGCACAGGGCAGCTATCAGTGCCCTGCCTGTTCCTCTCCTGTGGCCGGCTGGTGTTCGACTCCCCCTTTGTGGATAAGGGATGCGGCTCTCTTTATAGGAGGCACATTCCACAATCTCCAGTCGTAGTCACACTCTCCACCCATATTATACATTCTAATGGCGCACTGTGTTACACTCTCCTGCACATAGAGACATTGTGAACCAAACTTGGGCTTGGAGACTGAGGAGCCACAAGAGTGAGAATCTCGTGGAGGGAAAACTAGAATCTGTTGGTTTTTTTGTAGATCTATTAAAGTTTACTAATGTAGTTTTTTTAATCTGCTAATTTTGAGAGAAAGCAATAAGAGCACTACGCTGGTTCCTGGCAAAAATCCTGTGTAACATGAAATAATAGGAGCTGTAATGACCTTAAGTTGACGGCAGCAGCCGAGAGGGGGCACCACTATCAGAAACTGTGCGAGCCAACTCTGACTCGACAAAGTCGCTAGTAATGTATATATAACTGATCATATGGACACCTTAGAATCAATGCCTTTACCATGGTAGTGGAAGCAAACCTGCAAAATGAAGATGTAAACAGTGTCAAAATGTAAACGAACAGCAAAGGAAATAATTCAGCAAAGATTTTAAAAGTTGTTTATATATTTTGAACTAAATCTCTCTTCACTGGCTTCTTTCCTCTTTGATCAAAAAGAAATTCCTAAAAAGTAATTGCCGTCACCGGGAATAAATCCTGAACCTTTGGGTTCTAAGATAGTTACCCTAACCACTACATCAATAGCTCCTTTTCTCCTTTGATGGCTCTATCTTAAAACTCGATGAGTTTTAATTTTTTTGCTCCTGTATGCAATGACTGGAGTTTGGCGTTGTGATATCATGTGGCAAAGCCAAAACTCCAGGGGGCCATTTCACTAGAAGCAATTCTCACTTTTGGCAACAGTGCCACCAAAGTGTCAGTGCAGAAGGTGCATTCAAGCGTGAATGCCACTCTGTGAAGGAGCTTCACCAACAATGATAGTGTCTGTTTCACTAGTAAATTGGCTGTCGCTGTAAGTGGCACTATGATGGCACTGTTTGCGATAGGTTCGACCCTCTCGTTGGTTACGTATATTGAAGATTTTCACCCACTTTCCATAGGAGTTAGGCAATGAAATACATATAGTCCATAATCGTACCAAATATGAAGAGGATCGGCAGCACCATTCTTCTGATATCAGCATTTGAATGTCGTCATAGCAAACGTCTGCTCTGGTGGCCCGTGTACCCTCTTATCTCCCACTGCGCAGTGTCACCGCACAAATTAGCAATTAGAAATCCTCTATATACACACAGTGAGGTTTGACAGCATAGCGAGACCCTATGCTCACTAAGTGCACTATGCCGTAAAATATGCCAACAGTGAGAGTTGGTAACACCTCAACAGTGAGAGCACTGATGGAACGGGATCTTGTCATTCTCACTGTTGGTATCGCTGTTGCTGGAACTGTTGCAGTCCTAGCTCTCGCTTTTACCATTGACCAACAATAAATGTGTGCTAGATATCCATTCCAAGCAAGTCAAGGTTCATGCTGTTTTGCGACAAAATTATTTACCTAGTCAGCCGTGCTTTGGTCTGCTCTAAGAGAGGATATAGGTTGCGATGGTTTTACTGAAAGTACTTTAAATGTAAATGTATAAAAGGTTATGAATAGTGGAATCAGTTTAATATTAAGATATAAAAGATGATTATGATAATTAAAAACTTTGTCAAGGCTCTATTTTGACATCGCTAGACACGTTGCCATGGTACTCGTAAGCTGACCACAAATTTGATATAATTTTCGCTGAAGTGGCAGCTGAGGTAGACTTACAACATGGAGGTATACACATACTGTAATATTCAATTTAAAGCGCTCAACTGATCTGATAACACGAGAGGAGACAAACCCACCTTAATACGGATATTATATGATCGCGGCCAGTGGTCTTTTCGCTGAAGTGGCAGCTGAGGTAGACTTACAACATGGAGGTATACACATACTGGAATATTCAATTTAAAGCGCTCAACTGATCTGATAACACGAGAGGAGACAAACCCACCTTAATACGGATATTATATGATCGCGGCCAGTGGTCTTTTCGCTGAAGTGGCAGCTGAGGTAGACTTACAACATGGAGGTATACACATGCTGGAATATTCAATTTAAAGAGATCAGCTGATCTGATAACACGAGAGGAGACAAACCCACCTTAATACGGATATTATATGATCACGGCCAGTGGTCTTTTCGCTGAGTCTGAGGCAGACTTTCAACATGGAGGTATACACATGCTGGAATAATCAATTTAAAGCACTCAACTGGGAGCTGTTTCAAAACCATAGACTTAACCCACGTTTTGAAACAGCTCCCTGATCTGATAACATGAGAGGGGACAAACCCACCTTAATACGGATATTATATGATCGCGGCCAGTGGTCTTTTCGCTGATGTGGCAGCTGAGGCAGACTTTCAACATGGAGGTATACACATGCTGGAATATTCAATTTAAAGCACTCAACTGATCTGATAACACGAGAGGAGACAAACCCACCTTAATACGGATATTATATGATCGTTGCCAGTGGTCTTCAGCTTAATACATACTACTAATACACTTGCAGAAATACACATGCAGGCTCATTCAATTCAAACATGCGATCAGGATTTTGGTATCGGGCATTGGTGTATATTTATTCCTATCTAAAAGTTGGTAATCATGGAATACAGCTATAATGACTCGTGACAACAATTTGACTTGGAGTATTTTAATTCCAAAATACAGAACAAATACAGTAAGAATGTGTTACCTGTATTTGAGAAAATAATGTTGAAGTTGACAATTGTATTTGAGTTTGAATTACCATGAATGGTATAAATGGAAAAACTCTGTCTTGAGTTATAACATAGTTGAATGTTATTATGATTTAAACTTGGGAGTTTAAGTGTCAATGACACACAATGTTTCAACTGTGTATGTGTAGAATTGTGAACTAAACATTTACCCTTGTGGTATTAGGTCGTGTGATTTACATAAGACCTGATTTTGTAATGAGAATTAAAATAATTTAAAGACCTGTCTGGTCTTAGTACCTGATATAGGTTGAAATTAGATTTAGAAAATACCAGTCGGTATGAGATAAAAATACATGGTTATTATAAGACAATGTTCATATTAAAATATGAATAAAAAGTGATGAATAACATTGAAACTTTGATGCCAAAGGGCAAACCTTGAAATGTTATTTTGTAGTAGGAAGGTAGGGACGCATGGCTTGGAGAGAAGTCCAGGTGCCGAGTTGCTGGACTTGATCAATGGGCTTGCCCACTGCTATGGCTGAATGTGTACCCCCTCTACGGAAGGAATGTATGGAGTATGCCGAAGGGTCGGACACTCCAAGACGAGTGAGAAGAAGGCGGAGGACAGCCGTAAACTGGTGAGGCGTCAAAGGACAACCGTGTCGATTAAGGAAGATGGGGTCCAGCTCGTTAGCAGGGTAACTCGCTATATAAGATCCCCATTCCTTGACAGGGCACCAGGGACCCGAGGACGGTTGGACAATAATGACCGTGGGAGGAGCTAGTGAGCTCCTAGTTTTCGTAGAGCGGACTTGTATGACGAGATCATTGTCAAGTTGGCGAACATCTTGTCTTGTCAGAACGTGAGTCGTTGTCATGGAACGACCCGGAGACCAGAACAGATTCGATGAACGAAGGAGTGTATTGAACGCCATGAGCGCCAGAGAACGGAAGAGGGACCCATCTGTGAGTCTCAAGGACGCTTCACATAGCCTATCCAATAGATCCTGATGTATTGGAAGAGCAGGACGTGAAAGATGACCAGAGCGAATGGAGGATCCCTTCACTACAGCAATGGCTTGTGGGGACGTGAGCGCTTGTGGAGAACCGCCATGATCTGGTATCCAAGCGCGTGCTCCAGCTATGTAGTTCTTGACAGCTCCGGGAGACGCCAGTGAGGAAGCCAAAAATTGTATAAACAAGCAAGCCTCAAGAATCGTTGGATTCGTTGGAAACTTGATATGTGAGGCGGCAAATCAGATGTATTTCTTTGCCTGTACCTCTTTATTCTTGGCCGTTGAGGAAGCCCGTGCTGCCTTCCACGAGAGTAGCATCTCCGTGTGTAGGTTCGCATCTGTGTCTGGAAGACGACGCAGAATCCACAGTAAACAACTCATTCGGAGAAGGGAGAGATACACACTCATTGGGAAATAAGTAGTACGGTTGAGGAGGAAATATGAACTCGACATCACAGTCTCTTATAGCCACTATATGCCAGAATTGACGGGCACACCTCGCTAAGAACATGTCTTTATGTGAACGAGCGTGTATGAATTCGTCAATAGTCTGTGACCTGGCTGATATGACAATGAAGGAACCCGCCGTTTCTTGTGTTATTAGGACAGAGAAGGCAATCAACGTCGATAACACAATCAAGTTGTTTGAATCACACTCAAATTCGGGGAATTTATCAGTCCAATCACAAGAAATGGTACGATTTCCAGTGCTAGCGATGAATCCCGATGAAGTTTCCGCAATATGCAAGGAAACTCTAGAGAGTTTTTGGCCCATCAAGTGAATCCCATTGGCTGTCGAGGCGTAAGCGACGAACCAGTTAAATTCCTGGTGACTGGCGGTGGAAATCCTGACGACGGGAGCTTTGTTTGCAGCCTTGAGGTTGGCGAACAAGTTGACGAGAAATCGTCGAGCGTGACGCACGCAGTGCGCAATATGTACAAGTTTACCCAAGATCGACTGAAGATCGCGGCGGTTGGTTGAATCCCTATTAGTCCAGATCAAACACAACTCGATGACCTCCTGTAGCTTATCGGGTGGAATGGTTATGGTCATGGTCACAGAGTTTACTGCAAACCCCAACCAAACAATGTCTGTGGTGGGAGGTTTGCACTTGTGTGGCGCAAGGTCAAGGCCTAATTCACTAGCGAGAAGCATGAAGTCATTGTAGGCCACCGTGGCTTCATCTTTGTGTGAAGCAACTCCGGCAAAGTCGTCTAGATAGGCTTAACAAACATGTCCTCGTTGCCTAAAGATGTAGACAGCTGCATTTGATACACGTTGACAAGCAACTGAAGATGTACGACATCCAAATGCCGGGCACAGATCAACGTAGAAACGTTCGTTGACTCTAAAACACATGAAAGATATGTCAGCTGGATCCAGGCGTAATTGTCTGTACGCCCGACTGAGATCTATTTTCCACATGTAGGCTCCCTGACCCTTGTCGACCACTACCTCTCGTGGTTTACGTCTGCATGTCCACAGAACCATCGATTATTGTCCTTTTAATCACCCGGGTGCCCAGGCTGAGTTGATTAACCAGATCCTGAATAGTAGGAAGTGAATACGAGCAGTTCTCCCTGAGGTAGAAGTGTTCCGGGATCCCGTCGTTGACAGAAGATCCTTCCGGGAAGGACAGATCCATTATTACTCTACGCTCGAAGGAGTCCTTCTTGGGTCGAGACATGAGTGGGGATACCTGTGATGCAAGGCCGAAAGGTGGAGAAATGAACGGACCTGAGAGAGCTTGATGGGATGTTTCAACGTCAACAAATTTATCCAAGTCCTTTGGGAAATTACGAGCACTGGCGTGATTTCGAAATGTCGAAGTCGGAGGTGAAGTTGATGTATAACCTATAGGCCATCCATATTTGATAAAATCGACTACTCCTTTGTCATGATAATCCCCAAGATTACTCTGCCAGATTTCAGAATGTAAACCTGATGCGACAGGGGAGTGAGCTCCTTGAAAGTTAGGCTTCCCGAATTTGATTATTTCTGTATAATCATCATAGCGTTGGGGATAAATCCTGGCGAACTCGTAGGACGGGTATGGGCGTATGTAAGCATCTTGCGATTAAACCGTGAAGAAGCGTCTGAGAGACAGTGTTCTGGTTTCTCATGTCCAAAAGGAGAGGAACCCCGGGAACGATGTCGCTACATTCGTCTATTGTTGTCGGCGGCTGACGGTCCCGGGGGCCGACGAAACCCCTGGTTAGAACCCGGATTGGCGCTCGCCTTGAGTCCCGAGCTCTCGTGCTTCACCTTAATCCTGCATTCCGTGACATTGTGTGGATGGAACAAACCCAATGTGTTATGGCAATATTCGCAGACGTGACCCACCAAGCTGCCGGCATCAGAGAGATAAGTTGATTGGGTCTGGCATCTGCGGGCAAGATTAAAATCCTTGCATGGAGGAGGATGTGGGAAAGGTTGTTTCTTCTTACTGTCACACTTACCGTAGATAGATACTACTGAAATAAATCCTTTGTGAATCACCAATGTGAGATTGTAAGGTGCAAACCTTGCAAGTAGTAACTTGGAAATATCATGTACACACTATCTAAAAGGTCATGAAACAGTAAACATCCCCTCATATATAAAGGATATTGAATGGCACAACATGCACATGGCGGATTAGGCAGATGTGCATCAGCTCCATGGGTTTTATAACATAAGTGAAATACTAGACTGAGTAATGACAAGAAACTTGCACAATACATTGAACTAGTGGAGTAAGGATAACTAGACCTCAAAAGAAAAAACAGGCAAGGGGAAACACTCCGAAACAGATAGAAATAATCTACTCACCTTAGCAGGATAGGCCATTATTGCCCAAGGGGTTAACATCTGCAACCAACATGCCGGTACTGTCAATGACACCATCCTTGCCAAAGCTTGATGTTGAATCAATGAACTCACAGATGATAAAAATAGTAAACAAACTCCAGTACTGAATAGATTGATTAGTTGAAGTCCAGGCTTTGAATACCAATCTGATCAAAGGACTGGAGAAAAGGATAGTTAAAAGTGAGGAGTTAGGTAACAACACTGCAAAGCTTTTGGCAGAGGTGACAGCAAATCTCAAAACCATAACTGACAGAGTCAGTCATATGGAGAAAGATGATGAAGAAATAGTAATTGCCAGGAAAGAACAGCAAAGCACCCCACACAATCTAATGAAGGCTGAACTTCTTCAGAATATCAACAACAAGTTAGAGAAACTACAGGAAGAAGGAAAACAAAAAATACTAGTTGTAGACAAGAGAGGAGCAAGATGAAAACCTACTTGAAGTAGTGAAGAGACTTGTGACTGATTTGGATATGAACTACACAGTTGCAATGGTTGAGAACATATACTGAAGAGGGCGCTACATACCAAATGTGAAAAGGATGCTTTTGATCGTGGTTCAGTTTACAAGTACAGCTATGAAGCCGAGTATATGGGACCAATAAAGGACCAAACGTTTATTGGAGTATAAACACCACAGCGGTAGAGGGAGCCGTGGTCGCCGCCTAGTTCCAAGGGGACCCGCTACTGGAGCCACCTGAGGGCGAACGGACGAGGGGCAGCGAGGAGGATTGAAGGCCCTCACTCTCACCTAGCACCCCGCGCTGACCAGACCAACTTGAGACCTGCTACAAGTTTTTCAATGGCACGCTTAGTCCGCTGTTCGGAATGCGGCTTTCTTCACAAACCCAGAGGTCCGTCACCATGTGGCTATGCTATAGCAGCTCGAGAAAAGTGTAAAGTGGCAGGTAGGCCTTTAGAAAATTCTCTTGACTTTCTTGACGAGGACCAAATTGAAAAAGATAATGCCGAGTACTTGAATGGTGAGGGAACTCAGAGCGTTGAGGGAGGTGAGGTTGAGGAGAGACTCCGACACACAGAAGAGGCTACTAGAGCGCTTACTTCTAAAGTTGATAGTAATGCGGTTCAGTTAGCTAAGGTTTTACAAATGCTTACTTTGTTAACTTCGGGGACTTCAGTGAAGGAGGGTGCAGAGGCACCGGGGGTTGGAAGTGGTACTCAAAGTGTAGCTAGTGACTTATCAGTTCCCAAGCAGGAAAAAACTGAGTTGTTAGGTATCTGAAGTGTCAAAAATGTTCTGGGAGCCTCAGGGGCAGTGCCTAAGGTTACCCAAGGAAGTGCAGATTTCTATCCTGTTTCACCAGTCGGTGTTGACACAATGGGTGTTCTAGCTAGAGGCTTAGTGCCACAAGTAAAAGAAAAAAAGGTGCATTTATTCACTGGGAGTACCGTGGCACACTGTCAGGCCTTGTGTACATGTACCCTGGACAACTTTGAGGCAATGGTCGTTTATAGGAGCGCTGCTCCAATGCTAAAGCATAGGAGTGGTGTTGGGGCCTCGCTACCTGTGCCGACAGTCAGACTGGAGCTATAAAACCGACATCTAGACAGCTGAGGGCAGTCAGTCCGGTCTGACACTCAGCAGTGTACACACACAGCCGTGATTACAAACCATGACAAGCATTATAGGCTGAACAATGACCACAACAAGAAAATATGGTAATTGATACAATATATGCTCAATATCTATGTATATCTGTGTACCTGTATCTGTATTTACCCCGGAAAATCTCTCTGTATATTGCTTGTTTTGTAATGAATTTACAAGGCCAGGTTTGGGGGAAGGTATGAACAGTGGGCAGTGAGCCATGACATTTAGGGTCAGGGTTGTATTGGTCCTGTATAGGTTATTTGTAAACATGGTTTGTGTGTGGAGAGGGGGGAGGTATGTGTATGTATGTATCTCTGTATCTGTATTTGTATCTGTCTTTGCCTGTCTCTATATTTTATTCTGTCTGTGTATGTATCTGTATCTGTGTCTGTGTGTGTTTGTGTGAGCCTGTGAAACTGCTTTTTCTGTCTGAGTATACATGTCTGTTTATGTATGTATATCTTTCTGTTTCTCTGTGTATCTATGTATATATGTGTGTTTCTGTGTGAACTTGTTCCTCATACACAATACAATAACTGAACTCACTGTGAATCCGAGTTTTAGTGTGTCTTTTTCAACGCCCCACCTGTGGTGTGCATGCCTTAGTACCCCTCACACTTATGACCTTCAAGCCACCCTGTGAGTTGGGTATATCCCCCGTGCCTGAACGCGGTGCGGTGTGGGGACGGTCAGCAGTGACCTGTGTCAGGTACACATAACCCGGCTCTCAGTGTGTGAGGGGTGGGCCTTATATTTTTTTATAAGATTCTCAAGGAGTTATTGCTTAATATCAGTTTTAACCTGACCAGAGCTAACATAGCATAGAGCAGATAGACTCGCTATCTGGTGGATCAAGACCACACTACAGGCCTCAGTCACCAGAACAAACAGTAGGGTACTTACTGCCTCAATGATGACCGCAGAATCAGCCTGTAGTACAGCCCGTGTTGGACACTTCTAAGGTACTTTAAACCAGCAGGAGTTTGAAATGAGCCATTATTTTACCACAATAGTAATACACTGACATAGTTCTGAATGAACTATTATTTGGCATGAATGGGAAGTCAGACGTTGGCTTTGTAGTGCATGAGAACATTTGGCATGACACAGTTAGTAACTTGTGAGTGGCATCCACAACTGTTTATTGACTGACACCAGCATGAGGTTGAAGTCATCGACATAAATCATGAGACGATAAGAACAGGTAGTTGTAGAGTTACAAAGGCCACAAGTGCCGAGTCAGCAACTCTTTTGAAAATCAATAAGCCTAACAGCAATACTTTCATGAAATGTATACCTTATCATGCACTGCATGAAACTAACCACTTTATATATGTATATGCCCGGTGTATATGTTTGCTTTTGCATAAACAAGGTTGTCCTATTCCCTGTGTGTATATGCCTCGTCTGTAAGCACCTGATTCATATATACCCCTGATTCATATATAAGCCTCATTCTGTTGCCACTTACAGACACCACTGGTAGCATTTATATTTTTTATTAACCATCCAAGTCTCTTTTATATGAAAAATGCAATCTTATATTACAAATTTGTTTTATAAAACCTTTATAAAAACTGATTGTCTATAAATTGATTAAATACACATAATAAACCCAGTATTTTTTATTTTTTTTTACTGTTTTTCTAATAGATTTGACTTTAAAACACCATTTCTATGTGTGATCATACAATTACTACTCTGTTCACGACTGGTTCAGGCCTATAGGGCCACCTACCCATGTATACTCTGTCTGGTGTAAGTTGGCTGCACTACAGGCTATAACATTACCAACACAGAAGGGTGGTGATTTTAGTGAACTGGGCATCAGAGTGTAGAGAACCCTCACCTACCCAGGTGGGAGCTGGCGGGGGCTTGCGGGAGCCAGCAGGAGGTTGCGGAGGCTGACACGGGGTGGGGGTAGCCTAAAGTGCTAAAACAACACACTGATGATCCGCAGCAGCAGCGGGAGCTAGGGCAGGAGGATTTCCCTTTTTATTTTTTATCATACACATATAAGCCTGGCGTATACATGTTGGGCAGACGATATTTCCTCTCCTATATGCCAGGTGTGAAAGCCAAGATGCGTCCATATTTAAAAGGAAACAGTCTTGTATAAGCCTCATATGCAGGTGCGTACACTTCACAAACACCACCACTTTAGATATGTATTCGCCCAGCATATATGGGTATGCTTTTGCATATACAAGGTCGCCCTATTCCCTATGTGTATACACCTCAACTGTAGGCATATATAAGGGTCCATGTTGCGGTCATATTTACGTCATATATATGCTTGATTCTGTTGTATTTACACCATTATCAAATAGTTCCGATCTCTGCCACTTGGGGACACCACTGTGTTATATCACATTTGCTATTAGTTATTAAGTCCTTGGTATATAGAGAATCAAATGTTATATTATCAATTTTGACTATAAAATTGTTCTAAAACCCTATTTATTATCTTTTCATTGAATACATTTAAGAAACCAATCTTTTTGGGGTTTTTTTTTAAACGTTTTTTTGATAGGTCATACTTTCAAAACACCAATCTTCTGAAGTCATACTTTGGGTCCTGTATGTATATAACACAAGGTTTGATCTGTTATCTGATTTGTTATCAACCTATACCAACTCCGACTCCTAGCCCCGGCTACCCCCCCTGCTGGGCCACCTACTGCCACCTCCCGCTGCTGCCCAGGGCTTCACTGAGAGTGTAGGGATACCCCCATACCGATGCCTAATGATGGCTAACCCTAGACTGGACTCAAGATGGCGGCCTGTGTGCGAAGTCTGCACAGGGATGGTGGCTGTGAGGGCGGCTGTGAGGGTGGCTGTGAGGGAAGCGGCCGCATTCACACTACTTCTAACAAGCGGCGTCGGCAGGGTTGGAGTCGTGAGGAGGATGCCTTATCATGGACAATAATCCATACATCATGAACCTAGACATGAAGAACTGAGTCGGTAGACGAGGCGCACAGCTTCCGCGACTGCTGGTAAGTGATCGGGTAATTTTTTGCTCACCTGGGGTTCAGGTGAGGGTGCTTTGCCGACCTATACTGTGCCTCTCCTATTGATCAGTTTTATACATGTGACCAGAACGCATAGTCCGATTGGACGTTTGGTGACCTGTATTTCTGGTCACTGGTGTGTGGTTTGTTTTTAGTGTATGTAGTACGGCCTCTAGTGTGAGGTGTTGGTACTTTATGTGTCTGTTAGTACTGCCCTCTGTGGCATTCATGGTGCGTTCTAAGGAGTTTATGGGTTCTTGTGTTATAAAGACAGCGGTTTTGGGCTGTCTCCCCTACCAGCAGTTTCGAAAAATCTCATCAGGCTATGATTGGCTGTAATTTTTCTGTGTTTTCTGTGTTTTTTGTGGCGGAATTTTTTCGGCTGGGAAGTCGACACAGATCCTGCCAGATCACTGTATGCACACAGTAGAAAGAATTTAACACATAGACATGAAGAACTGCTTGCATGTTTTATGAGATGGGAGAACCTAACACTGAACAACCTCTTTCAGGAAGACACAAACAATATGAGAGTAGTATTGGTAAACAGGTTTATGATATTGCTGATGGAAGGGAGCACAAACTAACCAATGAATCTAAGATCCCTTCGATCTAACAATGCCAACAAAACTATTGCTCCAACTCCAAATACCATAGACTTTATCCTGGAATACTTGATTTGATGTGCTCTAATTTAAAAATTGTATATGGCCTACAGTGATTGATATTATAGAATGTGGATACTGAGCCTGTACGGGTGGCCATTCGAGGTCACTTGACAAAAAATATGGCCTGATGCCGCAGGCAGGAGGCCTGGTATTTTTCATGATAGGACCAGGAACTGCTACCGTACGTTTTTTTGTTACTGTATACCTCATACTCATTTAGGACCCCGTTTTATTAACTTTCCTGATCCATGATTCACTACTCATTCCGATACAAAACCACTGCCATTCACTATGGGTAGAAATTACACGCAGCAGGCAGCACAATGCAGTCTATGAATTGTGTGGCAGCAGTTGACACTAGAACTCAGTAACTAACCATGGTGTGATACTGGTGGCTCTCCAAGCATATCCTCTGTTAAACACTCGCTTACAGAATAGCAGAGACCATGATTAGGAGAGTGACATTCTTTAACATATTTTTGTACATGCACAACAGGCACATTCTGAGCATTGCTTCCAGTTTATCTTCTGACTCCACTCAAGCATTGTAAGAGTTATGGCTAGAAGTGCGTCATGACCAAATATTGAGGTATCTAAGATGGGGCATGCAAGTAATACCATGTAAATAGCTGAGATATCCAAACCCATTGATATCAAGACGTTTTACCTGCAGGGAACTGCCACTGTCTGTCGGCGTAACAAAGGGTATGTAGTAGAACACACTGCACTGTTCTGGGGTTTTTTTCCGCAAAGTTTCCCATAGGTTACGTATGTGTTGCAGTGTAATGCCATCTGCTCCTTTTGTTGCCGCCTGCGAACAAACGCTGAGTGGACAACTTGTTATCGATTGCTTTTGCATATGTGAGCAATTTAATTGACTTAGGTGAATGGCCCACGTTAGATACTCCGTGTTTTGGTCATTGAGCACTTTGAGTGGCATGTCTTTGAAGTCACAAATGGAAGAGAACCGCCATTTTGTTTCTTATGATGCTTATTTGGTCTCATGGGCAATGCATTAAATTTTGTTAGCGAGATGAATTGGTTATGGTATGCGCAAACATTATTCATACTATACCCCTTTATTAGGAAAATCAAAATATCATATAGGTTTCATCATGCTCAATGCTAACCAAAACTATCTCATCTTCAGATATTTTAAAGGTAAATTTGTTTTGCAGGATTCTGTAAGATAACATGGCTCCATTTTGGAAGTTCAAAAGGTTTCATTAATCTCTAAAGCTATAGTTTTCCCTTGTTCTTTACACTGCTCTCACCAGTAAGAGTGCTCTTTCAGCATATTGACGCACCCATACAAAAAAAAAAATACATAATCGTTAGGAACATATACTCACCTACTTATTACATAAACAGAATTGTTCCAAATATAAAAAGTTATCTGCTGTTAATTTTAGATTCCTAT
Organism: Alentia gelatinosa; assembly: GCA_950022655.1. Taxonomy (NCBI): domain Eukaryota; kingdom Metazoa; phylum Annelida; class Polychaeta; order Phyllodocida; family Polynoidae; genus Alentia; species Alentia gelatinosa. The sequence goes on along the minus strand of OX465587.1, from coordinate 61,661,748 downwards.
ATATATATTCAAAATCATCAGTCATATTACACAAAATATACCGTGTTTAGTTTGTACTATATAGATCCATGATTCAAAGATGTAGTAAATGATCTCCGCAGTCTGACTCAAAGAGACATGCTGCCTAGCCCTTTAAAGACGGGGGTCTGTGGCAGAGCCCTGTTGGTTGTGGCGGGTACTTAGGACTGGTATAATGCCGGGACGGGCCCATTTTTGCCTAAATCAAAATTATATTATTTAATCACGTGATATTACACGTCACCCTTATTTATATTATTTGTTTAACTAAATATCATTAAATACTATATCATAGGTATATTCTCTGAAAGTTTCATATTCATTGTTCGACTATTTCTTCATGAATAATTGAAAATTGTAAATATTACTAAATTTCATAAATAATGCCTCAAGGCATTCTCATGTCTACGCTTGGGAATGCCTCGAGGCATTCTCAGGTCTATGCGGAGGAAAGCCTCAAGGCATTGTCCGCCCTGAAAGGGTTAAGGATGTCCTGGTAAGAGATAAGTGTAATCTCATTCAATCCAAGTGCATGGTCATATGATGCAATAATCCCTTGATGAGCTTTACCTATATAAGCCACTTGTGTACCAGGATAAAAGAGTCATAGGGTATTCTCAGATGTGACCCAATAAATGTCTCCAGTAGCTTGCAGACCTCAGAAGCATCAACTTTGATCGGAAGAGAAATTTCTAGTCCAATATTTTGTCCAGTTAGGGTACGCTTACTTGTGTAGATGACATGTGCCATAATGTGGGCCACTACAGTCTTTGGATCCACTTCCATACAACTGATGTAGAATATAAGACGAACACCTACAGGAGCCTTGTTGATGGTGCTGTAGCTGAGAGCACTACATAACCCTGTATGCTTGCCTCTTGATATCATGACGGCACTACGTCTTGCCATATAGAGAAGGTTTTCCTTATTTACTTTTAGGGGGAACCGATTCATAAGACAAACAAAGTAATCTTTTCCATTAAACAATGCAGTTATTGTACTTTGGTCTTGGAGGAGTTCTGTCAATTCATCATCAGAAGGCATTTCAACAGCGATGTTTGCAAAGAATGACTCTGATGAGAAGCTTGTTTTGTATCTGTCTCCATCAATGACATAACGATAGAAATGCTGCAATATGAAATTGGAGGGAAAAATACATTGTGACCAGAAGCTACTTTACCATGTTTTTACTAGGAGAACACTTGTATTCAGAAGTGAATGAAAGCATAACAAAACAATAAAAATACTACCTGTTGAATACAAAATAACTTTGTCAAGTTAGCTCCACTGCCTTCTCCATGAAGGAGGTACCTTAATAAAAAATATTCACATTTTTGTTTAATATTTATAGTATGGTTAATTATCATTAACATCTAAATCTATGATATGAAATTTCAGATCGATATTCTTTTGTTATACATGTTGACAAGGGAGTTACACTGAGTGAATGATGTCACAAATGTCATCATCATATCAAGAACAGACTAATATTTTAAGATTTTTATAAAAGAAAAAATATTTTAAGATTTAGTTAGTGTGCCTGAATTGAATCTTTTTAGATTTATATCTTATCAGAAATATTCATCATCTCCGAACCCTAGTACAAAAAAAACAAAAAAAAGAAAGATTATCTACAAATTTCGACCAAAACAGTATTATTGTATCTGAAAAAGTTGTGAACTGGTAAACTATAAACTAACTGGCTATAAAAGATAGCATGAGATGGCAAGGGTGGCAATCAAACAATATCAGAAGAAATGACAAATTAGATGAGTCAGGTACCCAGTGTTTCGGGTGTTGTGAGGAATAGCATTTTAATTATAGTTGGGACGAAACTAAAAGGGAGAAAAAAAAGGGGCCATGTCTATGGAAAGAAAAGGTTTTTGCTAAAAAAAAAGAATGGACAATTTTCTAAATACAAATAGGTTGATAATATTTGTTTCTCACCGCTTTGTAAATGATCTTGATGTCAGGAATGTCATCAATGTGTTCCTCATAATATTCTACACTGCGAGTAGCAAAGGCACTTGTCGCAAGTTGAGGATAAACCTCCATCAGCTTACATATGTACCCATCCTGTCCATGTTTCAAACGACTCATGATACCCTGACCTCGGAAAGCCACTGCGGTCCTTTCAGCCATTGTAACCACCCTTCGCCCACCATCCAAGAGGTAGGCAATAGAAAATGCTACCTGCAATAAGATCTGGTACATAAGATTTCCTCCAATTTCTAAGAGTGCATATTATCAGCAAGGGTATTAGCAATAACCTTTGCATTTCAGTCTTTGCCTAATACACCCTGGTATTGTGGGCAACTTACCAATTTAGATACAAATTTTCATCTTGAGGTCCAATAAAATTATATCATTGTAGGGGTTGGGTTAGTCAAGCAGTGGTTAGTTCCCTTTAAGCTAGAGGTTGTGGGTACAGATCCTTATAGCGTGGTGGCCCTGTGAACCTGTGCATGTCAACATTACGGGTTTGCCCAAATTACATAACTCAGTCTCTATATCTAGGAAGTCCGCAGCCGCTTAACAGGTTATTTCTGTGTTCCTCTTCATTGAGTGAACACCTTTGAGCCTCACAAACTGGTTAGGTTTCTCCAGAACCTTTTCAGCAGTTAAGTGAACAGATCCAGTCACCTGCATTTCTTAGCACTTTCCGTGCTAAGGGATTGTATGGTTAACAGAAGGGGTATAATAAAGAATGTTTATCTAAGAGCTCAGAGTCTGGTTTTGTGTTAGTAAGCTTGTTAAGTAGTAGATCCCGCATCCTTATACTAAGTGAAAACCCTCCAAACCAACCTATGTGGTAAACCCATAGGTAGCAACCATCTCACACCAGAACCAACTGATCTAGGTCCTTGGAAGTGCTGAGTGGAATAGAATACTGGCTGAATGCTACAGCATGTTACAATATCTTTGCAATATACCGTAACATAAATGACAATTGGCTCCCGACATGACATGAATTGTGTGCCTCCTGATAAAATATAAACAAGTTTGATTTCTTGTAGGGCATAGTAGTGTGTTAGGAAGCTATTTGACAAAACAATATCTCAAGTGTGAAAAATTGATAACAAGTTAAACTTCTATGAGCTTCAATGAAAATATTCTTTCATTTTAATGAATATAATTCCTTGAATAAATGTTTTTATATTGGTAGCACAATGCAGTCACAGTAATATCTTTTGTTTTGATTGTCTAGTGTCTGAAAAATATTAATATTGTCTTATATCTACTCACAAAAACTTGGTTATATCTATGATTATTTCTTGAGCTATGGTATATTTTCATATGAAAATACTGCCTGAGATCAACAACAACAAAAATGCTTCAATTGTGAGTTGCATCAGTACTGTGGTTACTTCTTTTTTTTCTGAAACACTTTGATTTAGCAATTTTGAATTCTGGTGTATCAGATCTATCATCATGTATCGATGGCAATGGGGTGCTCAGTTCTTAGGTCATAAACATTTGAGAACACATCATTTGTCATCATCGCTAAATACAGCAATGCTGACAGAATCGCAATAGGGAACTGCCTCTCTCTGAGCATGGCATTTTGATGACTGATCAAATTTTTTTTTCTGAATTTTTTTACACATACATGCTTCCTGTTAGGAACATGGAGTTGTCCCTCTGCCTTTGCTGCCATATAAAAAATAACAAAGACCCAGCACCCAATGACTGTATTTACAGTTAATCATGACCTTCACCCTGACCTTCTTACATGGTAATGACGGCGCCTTGGGATGGTTCTTCAGTCTATAGTTGACCTGAATCTAGCGGGTCAAAACCACCTTCTTAGTATGGTTTCTACCACCTATCATATTGATGACATTCTTCTATTTGCTATGCTCAAATGTTGAAATCATATTATCTTACGCATGAAAATCCAAAATGTAAATATATACATACAATTTTCCCGTTGGCCTCAGCAACATAGCAGTGAGCATTAGGATTGTGTATGTAATGAAAATATGAAGCAGGAAGGTAGTCAAAGCCGTTATAGATATCACCACTAATGTCCATAATTCCTCCGTAGTCGTCATGATGTGCTTGCCGCGCTATCAATTCATTTGTGTTGTCAGACATCCCCAGTTTTTCTGTTATGAAAAATGAAACACAGCTTTTCCGTTGCCTTGATCAAAGAGAAAAGAAAAACATGTGAAAATAATTGCTATGGCAAATTAAACAGGTTGGGTATGAACAATTTCCAATGATGTTTAAATTTAGGATTCTCAATGCCATATCCCTAATAGCTTATGTTAAAGCAAAGCATTTGTTCACTTTGTATCTAAGATATTTTATTATGTCCAAAAAGTCTGGTTTTTATGATATCTAATTAAGCAATGGATGACAGTATGAAATATACTTTGTGTAGATTTTAACAGAATTGGTTCATTTAGATTTACAGAACAGAAAGAAATGGAGGTGATTTTGCAGTATATGTAGGATCAGAATTTGTTTAAACAATATATGGATAACATATTAATGTAAGTTTATAGGCCAAGGTACTTACTTATAGTGGTGCTTAACCCAATTCTAAGAAAATGTAATGCATTACACATCCTTTTTCAAGAACATTTCTTCTCAGAAGAGTTAATGAGATGGGCTTGAGAGTTTTGATTTTGAAAGGGAGTTTGAAATAGTGTTTCTGAGGTTGTAACTGAAGAGATTGGACATTAGAAAATTTAAAACATTCAGGATCCACATACTATATTTATACAACATCAATAGAAATGTGCTAATATATTCATTTCTACATACATAAAAAAAGATGAAGTATATTTTGCATTAATGACTCAGATAATAAATAACATGTAGTGTATACAAAAATTAATAATATGTCAAGATTAATAGGAGGATGCATATTTCAGTAAAGAAATATAGTGACATTGGACAACCAATAGAAAAGTTACTGTTATTACATGAGCATATACACTGCACGAAAACCACCATTTTATTCATATATACGCCATCGTGGAAGTGCATCTATACAGGTGTTGCCGTTCAGCGCCGCCTATGGGCCAACTGTCTAGTTACGCGGCTGATCGGACAAACACAGCCGAGTCCAGCCACATGCAGATAGAGACATACAGCAATCACACCTAAAGTTTGAATGGTGGGTGTGATTGCTAGAGTGCTGTTTTTTGACAGATTAAATTGCTAGAACAAACTAGGGCATTGTAATAACGAGTCTGTGCTGTCTAAACTCTATAGTTGATACTTGACTTTGTTTTAACAAGGAAAAAGATAGGGATATAATAGCTATGCCCACCAATGTATCATTGTGCATGCAGTTTGGGTATACCTGTGTTATCTAAGCTATATCTAAAGTATCATTGAGTTGATATGCATGTGTGACATACCAAATTGGAGCCAAAATACCATAGAATATGATGCAATCGCCGTTATTTCTCTGGAAATAATGTATATAGGTATTTTGAATGTATGATGCTCATACATTCAGTAATTCAATGCTAAAGAATACGTTGCCAGGTGAATGATTGGCTTCAGCCGTGAAGTAACTAAGCAGATGAGGTGCGACACCGGCCTACGGAAAAAGGCCTATTGGCTGAATATTGACTTGTTTTCATATATGGGCGGGATAACTTGGAACTTAGGACAGGAAGTTATCCAGGTGAAAACTGGCGCATGCGCGATTGGCATCGCGGCTAGCGCAGCGGCACCACCGCGTCACTTGACTACCAATCGTCACTTCAACAACACAGAATTTTTTCTTGAATTTTTGACATGGGGAAAAAACTAATAGCATGCTCGGCATGCTCCTTTTCCCATGCACCTAGAGGTGGACAGTTTTGTAAATACATCGCAGAAGCATTGGAAGTATGCAAAACCAGAAATCAGGACACCAGTGATGCCACTGTACGTGAAAATATCCACATGGAGAAGATGGCGTTTGACAACAAAGCCTACCTGCTAGACGACGGCGATACCAATGACGAACCCGAAGAACTACGATCGACGGCCGAAAAGTCTCCAGAGTCTCCTACAGGGTCTCAAGTTACAACATTTACGGGAAATAGTGGAGGATTCTTTAGAGTATGACTTTGAAGCGGTTAGGAGATGGAGCGAGGAAGTGTTTACAAGAATCTCCGAAGGCCGTTTTAAATTAGGCTGGCATAGCGAGGCTCAAATACAACACCTCCGCATGGCCATTTCTGGCTCTGAAAGTTCTCGGATCAAGACACCAGACTCTGGCGCAAAGCATGAAAATAAGAAGAAGACAGCCACTCCTCGTCACCCCCCTTGCAAGAATTTCAATCTTTCATGGTTGCCAGGTCCAGTCTCTGTATCTGTCCAAGACAGGAGTCTTGGTAGCTCACATATGTGAATATTCTCTGGGTCTATATCACCCTCACAACATTACTGAGTGCAGAATCAAGGCAAAACATGAGGCGGGTGCTAACAGGCCGAGTGCTGCTTCCTCGTCAAATCATCCCTTTCAACGACCCTCCAGAGCTGGAGTTCCTTAGCCCAATAAGCAAAACTAGCTGGCTTCCTGTACAGCAAATCCACTTGTCAGCAATGGTCAAATCAACGTAGGTTCTGTGCCTTGTCAATCCTATGACAATTTTGATTATGTGTTGACTCGCCCTACACCTTCTTACAAGATTTGTAAAATCTATCCTCGACAAGTTTGTTGAAATTGAACTCTCACATGATGCCCTACTGGGCCCGTTTATTTCTCCACCTTTCGGGCCAGGGACCCAAGTATCTCCCTTGATGTCACGTCCCAAGGAAGACTCTTCCGACAGGAGAGTGATTATGGATTTATCTTACGCTGATGGCAGATCGGTTAATGACGGGATTCCAGAGAAAAGTTCCTAGGCATAAATTCTTCCTACTCTTTGCCAACCATTCAAGATTTGAATGGTATCACCTTTTGATACCTTGATACATAGATACATTGATACTTGGACACAGGAGGATATAGGTTGCGATGGTTTTACTGAAGGTGGTACTCATAAGCTGACCACAAATTTGATATAATTTTCACTGATGTGGCAGCTGAGGTAGACTTTCAACATGGAGGTATACACATGCTGGAATATTCAATTTAACCCTTTAAGGGTGGATGATGCTTTAAGGCATCATCCGGCAGGGGGCGGATGATGCTTCAAGGCATCAACCGGCAGGGGGCGGATGATGCCTTAAGGCATCATTTGCTGGATATATAAAAAATGGTTTTTCAAAAGGAAATATCTTTACAATTAACTTGAAATCTTCACAGAATGCAGGTGTAATATCATTTTTCTGAATTCTAAATAATAGGAATAAAATATTAATAATAGCATATTATATCATGTGATAAATCTTCGAATTTAGAGTTCAGAGGAGAATGCCCCTGTCCCCTAGACCTATACATAGTCACTACGTGCCGTCCCCAAGTGTGGAGTTCAGCCATAGGCAGCCGTCCTTAAAGGGTTAAGGCTCTCAACTGATCTGAAAACATGAGAGGAGACAAACCCACCTTAATACAGATATTATATGATCACTGCCAGTGGTCTTGGGCTTAATACATCCTACTAATAGACTGGAAATTGCAATGTCAAAATTTAGGATCTGCCCGCGTGAAGTTGTCAGTGAGAAAAACTGTCCAGAGAAATACACATGCAGGCTCATTCAATTTAAACATGCGATCAGGATTTTGGTATCTAAAAGTTGGTAATCATGGAATACAGATATAATTACAAAGTTCTCCTATAATACAAAATTAATAAAAATGTGCAAATATAATCATTCATATCCTCTGCAATCAAGATGAAATACATGAATTTGGCACTTAAAACTAAGATAACACAGAAAAACCCGACCTTTTCCAAGCACTGCGCAAGAGCATCAGTTTATTCATATATACGCCATCATGTAGGTGCATGTATGAGCTGTATATTGACATGTTTCCTCTTTTATATATAAGCATAATGGCTGTATTTGCCACAAAGCATATATGAAGGGAAATATTGTGTGCAGGACATGTATACGGGGGTTGATATACATTTTACACGTCTATAGATGAGGCATATACACAACAGAAAATAGGACTACCTTGTATATGCAAAATCATACCTGTTATATGCTGGGTGTATACATATATAAACTGGTGGCTTTCTTGCAGTGAAGTAACTTTGGTAACCAGCCGGTAAAAGTGCCCAAAAAGACCGCTTTATTATAGTAAGACTAAGTATAAGTACACCTGAAGAATGCCACAACATGCTGAAACATTGTGTTAACTACATACATTTTAATCTGTAAACCAATTCTACATTTTAGAATAAAAGATTAGAAGTCTTCCAAAACTTATTCACCAGTGTTTTGTTGGTTCTGTGAGATAATCTACCAGAAGTTATATTGTATACGCAAAACAACAATATGTAGATGTAAAAAGGGAGGTTGCTCATTTCAGTAGAAACATGGTGACAGGGACGACCAATAGAAAGGTGATTGTATTATTACATGGGTACTCAAAAGAGATTTTGTCAAAGGGGAGAGCATAGTAGACTGATAGAACACCCACCATAAATGACACATTTCCCAAAGAAAACTGTGGCCATGAAGTATGTATATGGCTTCTGAATATAGGAACAGATATAGGAACATCTTTTATAAAACTCATTCACATTGAAAGATGGTACTTCAGAATTTGAAGAACTAATTTGAAAACAACCTATATCCTTCGTCTACCTCCAACATACTGCACTGAACTCTCGAGATGTTTCCTTTATGTGATGAATGAATAATGTAGATAGATACTACTGAAATAAATCCTTTGTGAATCACCAATGTGAGATTGTAAGGTGCAAACCTTGCAAGTAGTAACATGGAAATATCATGTACACACTATCTAAAAGGTCATGAAACAGTAAACATCCCCTCATATATAAAGGATATTGAATGGCACAACATACACATGACGGATTAGGCAGATGTAAGTCAGTTCCATGGGTTGTATAGCATAAGTGAAATACTAGACTGAGTAATGACAAGAAACTTGCACAATACATTGAGCTAGTGGAGTAAGGATAACTAGACCTCAAAAGAAAAAATAGGCAAGGGGAAACACTCCGAAATAGATAGAAATAATTTACTCACCTTAGCAGGATAGGCTATTATTGCCCAAGGGGTTAACATCTGCAACCAACATACCAGTACTGTCAATGACACCATCCTTGCCAAAGCTTGATGTTGAATCAATGAACTCACAGATGATACACAATATCAACGAAAGTTGAACAGGACTGCCTAGCCTAAAAACATGGCTGTCGTCTATGTCTCTTGGCAATGTAGCCCACAGACATGCCCCATTTATAGATATCATTTGTTTGTTTTTTCGTTCAATGTTGACTTATTTACACTTGTTCGTTCTGTTATTGTCGCGTGCGGTGCGCAACCCACATTCTTATACTTTTTGGAAATACTAGGGTACATACCACAAATATGACATCTGATGTAGAGTCTGTATCGGCCGAAAAGGGATTTAAAATATGTCACTCAAATATTCACAGCTTATTTTCTAAGAAAGATTTATTATATCATTCTCTGCGACATTTCGATGTTATAGGTTTATCAGAAACATTATTGAAAGACAGAATACCATCAAACTATGTTGATATTCCAGGTTTTAGCCTCTTCATAAAAGATAGGCCTTGGGGAATAGGCGGGGGAATCGGAGTTTTCGTCTCAGACAAATGGGCACCCCATGTTACAGTTATAGATGAAGATAGTGTCATGGAAGAAAAATTAGAAGCCCAAGTATTAATAATATCCAAACCTTTAAATAAGAAAGTTATTGTCCTGAATGTTTATAGACCCCCAGGGTACTCGATAGAAAGACTATTAAAATTTATATCAGATATGGGAAATAAATTCATGCTTTTAAAAAATGAGATATGGTTGGTAGGGGATATAAATCTTGATGCTCGGGATAGAAGGGATAAAAGGAACAAAGACCTCATGGAAATATTAAGAAAGTTCGATTTAAAACGTCTAAATATCGGGATTACTAGACCAGGTTATGGGAAAAGCTCGAGCATTGATACAATAATCACCAATGCAAGATATATAAAAAAATATGGTACTGTGAATGTTAAATTAAGCGACCACTATACAGTTTTTGCAGTAAAAAAGAAAGAAAGAAATAATAACCTTAAAAAAACGAATACTAGACGCTACCGAAATTTTAACCGGTCTGAATTAAATGGAAGATTGACGGTAAATCTAAGTGCGAGGGAAGGGAATAGCTGTGGTATGTGGAACACCTGGCTAAATACAACTATTGTGGGTTGACGTGGCGGCTTACGCGACTATAGAGCAAGTGACTGTCTCATGCTGCAGTGCACCCGGCTGGGGCCTGCTTATGTTAATTGTTTTTACAGAGATAGACCATGATTTGTTCGTTGTGGTCACATGATACGTTTCCCCTTGTTTCATTGGTCAGTTGGCTGAACAAAGAGAGGCGGGAAAGTGTCTGTACCAATCATTTGGCTGTTTAGATCTGATCTTTGGAGGAGGCCTATATGTGGCTCCATCTACCATACTGTGGATTAAACCTGTACTGGACAACCCTGGTGTGTGGTGTGTGAACTGATCTGAGCTCTTTTCTGTGCCCTCACTGGGGCTTGTTTCAGGAATTGATTCTCTGTGTATTGGAGTATTAAACCTCTTTTGTGGTTTAATTCTTGCTCTATAGTTTCGACGGTCTCGTCTCATCAGGCGTTTATAAGCCGGCCTTGAAGGTCTATGTGGTGTGAGACTGGCTCTTGTCAGTCTTCTAGTGATGGGCATCACTTTCCAATATTTTTTCATTAATTTACTGCTTCAGACAGTCACTTGGTAGTCGCCTATGGTAATATCTAAGGGGTATTAATGTTGGTATCAATTTTCTCCCTTCCTTGAGTTGTATCCCTCACACCTTGCGGGGTGGTTTTGGATATATATTATTTCGGTTAGGAAAAAATTTTTGACGTGGCATTGTGTGTGATATTAGCCATATCTGCTATCCATGGTATTCATTCCACGAGGGGCTTGAGTTTTCAGGCGATGTATCCAGTTATACTCAATTTTGTCTCTGAGTTGTCCAGCTTGTTTGCTGTCTGGATGCCGGTAGATGAAGTCTAGTATGAAAAAACTGACATCGTCTACCCCTTTGTGATCACATTGGTTAAAGTGCTTTGGTACGTCACTTATGGCACTTTTTTGTCGGATCGATCTCAAATGTTCTGAGATTCTTTCCTTTATTTTGCATTTCGTTTGTCCCACGTACTGGGACCCACATCTTGTGCATTCCATGCAATATATCACATTGGAGCTATTGCATGTGATGTTTTCCTTGCATTGGTGTGTGGTACCTTTGGTCTTCGATTTGAGACTCGTCTGTTTCTTCAGAATTCGGCAGTATGTGCAGTTTGGTCTGTTGCACTGGTTGTTGCTTCTATTCCCGTTTTTTTGTTGTTGTTGGGGGGTACGATGGTACGTGGTTCTTGCTTTGACCAAGTGGTCTTTCAGATTTTTTGGGCGCTTAAATCCTTTTACCAATTGGCTCTTGTACAGAGTCTTCGTGGTTGTGGATTTGCCTAGAATTTCCCAATTCTTCGAGACTATTTCTGGGAGAACCGGTCTCCCTTTTCTGTAGGTGCTGACAAGGAAGATTTTGTCTTCTCCCTCGCCTTTACTGTGCTCCTTCTTTTTGGGCTGGAGAATGTCAACTCTTTGGATTTCGTCAACTCTCTTTTTGCATTCCCTGAGTAGTTTCTCTGGGTATCCCCTTTCCCTGAATTCTTTCATTTTCAGGGTAGCATGGCGACGGTAGTCGCTTTCCTTGGAGCATATTCTTTTCACCCTCAGTAGTTGAGAGTATGGTATGCTCCGTTTTTGTGAGGGCGGGTGGGACGATTCATACCTCAGGTACGTATTTTCGTCTGTGGGTTTTGTATACAGATCTGTGTATAGTCTGTAGTCTATACCCACTTTCACTGTTGTGTCTAGGAAGTTTACTTCTGTTCTAGACTGTTCCATCGTGAACTTGATGGTGCTGTGTGCATGGTTGAGATAGCTGATCCATTTGTTCAGTTCTTCTCCCCCATGTTCCCAAATGAAGAATATATCATCTATATATCTCCACCATACTTTGGGTTGGAGATGGTATTTCTCCAATAACCTCTCTTCCAGCGATTCCATAAACAAATTAGCGTACGACGGGGCTAGTCTGGTCCCCATGGCCGTGCCACTTATTTGTATATAGTTCTTTCCATTGAATTGGATGTTGTTTTGTGTGAGTACGAGTTCCAATAGTTTGGTTATGCTGTCTACGTTTGGGTTGCTTTTGCTCCCTGTTGTGGACAGTTTATCCCTGATGACGGATATACCCTCATCGTTCGGGATGTTGGTGTACAGAGCACTGACATCCAACGTCCCGATTATATCTCCTTGTTTGACGTCCCGTATTGTGTCAATTTTTTCCAGGAAATGATTTGTATCCTTTATGTAAGACCTGATTTTAGGGACTTCTGGTTTGAGGAAGATGTCCACAAATTTCGAGATTTTTTCGGTCGCACAGTTGTTGGCCGAAACTACTGGTCTACCTGGCGGTGGTGTTACCCCCTTATGTATTTTCGGTAGAAAATAGATTTGGGGGGCCCTGGGGTTTTGGGTTTTCAGAGCCTCGCCTAGCTCCGGCGTTATTTCTCTGTTCTCTACCATACCTTCTATTTGTGTGTTAACGATTTTGTTGAGATCCGCCGTGGGATCTCTGTTCAGCTAGCGGTACACTTTTTGGTCAGTTAGTTGTCTTTCTGCCTCGGCTATGTAATCTACTGTATTTTGGATTACGGTTGCTCCCCCTTTGTCAGCTGGTTTGATAGTTATGTTTTTATCGTTAGCTAGACCTTTGAGCGCTGTTCTTTCCAACTGTGTTATGTTTTGTTTGAGTTGGGTTTTGTGAACTGATTTGTTTGTTAATCTCAGTTCGTTAACAGCTATGAATCCCTCCAAATTGGAGGAACCCTGTGGGGCGCTGAAGTTCTTTGGATCTTTTAGTTCTTTTATTACCTTTTTGTCACCAAAGGGACTGTGAACCTGGGCATTTTTACTGACTGGTATGTTGTCTCGTAGACTGTCGTTGACCATTACATTATTGTGTGGCCCGACCTTCCCCGTCTGGACTGGTTTCTGAAAAAAATGTTTTAATCTCAGATTCCTATGGAACTTATCCAGTTCCATCTTTAGTTCGCCTTCATCTACTTTCACTACTGTAGGGCAAAAATTAAGTCCCTTATTAAGGAGAGATAATTCCGTGTCCGTGAGTATTCTATTTGAAAGATTCACTACTGTGCCAGATTTTGTTTGAGTATCTAGTACTACCGAATTTGGGATAACTTTACTCGTGCTCTTTTTGTCACAATTTATGGAATCATTGTCATTACCTATGACTGAATCGCTTGGGTTCCCGTGGGTGCGTATACTCTCGTCATCAGCTGTGTGAACAGAAGAACATACATGGGAACACAGTGTAATGTCTTTATTCAGGACATTGGTCACATGAGTAGGTAACATGGTACATTCAACATTATCGATACTTTCATCTATTATGTCAGATTTGTCCATGCACACAGGGGTTGGTGTTACAGGTGGGTTGTTTGCAGGACAGGGGGTTTGTTCTGTCCCCTTTTCCCACCCCTTGCACCCTTTCCGCCTTTCCCCCTGCCTCGACCTCTTCCAGGGGCCTTGGGGGGGCGATCCTCGCAAAAACCCTTGTCATCCTTCTCTACTTTTGGTTGTGGAGGCTTGACACTGGTCTTGGGATCAGTGATTTGTTCATCACTTGGGGCACGTTGTTTGCGCTTCTGGATGCGGTCCTCAAGAATAGAGACCTCCCTCAGATAGTCTCTCTTGGCTGTGAGTTCCGCATGATGAGTAACCGCCTCCATGGTGCGGGTACTCTCCTCCTCTGTGAACTTCGCGTCCACTAAGGCCTGAACCATCATTTGGTTGGATTGGTCTCTCATGCGAGATTCCACTCCCTCCTGGTTTTTTAGAGAGTCTGCTGCGATCTTCATGACTTTAAGCACGGTTGTTTTCCTCTCTATGTGAATCAACTCCCTCGTGTCGGAGTCAAAGTACCCTGGGATAGGGGCCAGGCAGCAGGCCCAGGGCTCAATGTGGTTGAGCTCTCCGCACTGGTAGAGAAAGGCGGCTCTTGCCTCACATTTCATCTGCCTGCTGGTGGCGTCTCGAAGTTCCCTCCACGCCCTGTGTAGAGACTTCGGCAGCATGTCATCGATTATCTGAAATGTAGAGAAGTCATTATTAGAACCATTTTCGTTGACATTGCATTGTTGAGATAATGTAGCAGTCATGTGGTTTTCTTCTGACATTTCTTTTAGTAAAGCAAGATTAGTTTCGTCTTGTTTTCCCAAATCGATAGGTTTTTCTGAAGTATTGTTACAGAGTTTGTGGTTGGACCGTGGACCCGTATTAGGGGTACCCACTATGCAACCTCCCCGTTTCACCGGGGTAGGGACACCACATATGTCTATGGACTGTGTGTATGTTCCTGTGTTGTGTGCCTGTACAGATTGTACCGGCGGTTTATTCGAAGTGCGGGATGCGCTAGGACCTTCCCTTTTTCCGAAGAAGTCTGTTATCAAAGTTCTTTTGAATTTCGTAACATACTTGGGGGCACTGGTATTACTACCCGTGTCCTTATCAGGCTTCAGCCCTCTCTCTCGAGTGGTGCCGTGTGCCCTGTGGTGATCTCCCATGGCAGTACCTACACATGAATATTCACAGTGTTCAGAAACAAAGTCAATTGGTCTTGCAACAGGTGAAATGGTAGGAAAAGGGGAAACAGTGTGGTTAATTACCTCGTCTCCGGTTGAAGTCTTAGGTGTAGACTCGACTTCTTTCTCGACTTGGAAGACGGTATACGACTTCCCGTCGCTGACACCGGTCGATGGTTCGTCTCCCACTCTGCGCCTTTTCAGTGTAGGAATAGACATGGTGAAGTTCGCCTCTTTATTGTAGTGTGAATGAATTCGTGGTCTTGCCCGTCGGAGCGTGACCGCTGGTCCCACAGGTGCTGCCGGACTGGAATCAGAGTGCAATCATATGTGGGTTGACGTGGCGGCTTACGCGACTATAGAGCAAGTGACTGTCTCATGCTGCAGTGCACCCGGCTGGGGCCTGCTTATGTTAATTGTTTTTACAGAGATAGACCATGATTGGTTCGTTGTGGTCACATGATACGTTTCCCCTTGTTTCATTGGTCAGTTGGCTGAACAAAGAGAGGCGGGAAAGTGTCTGTACCAATCATTTGGCTGTTTAGATCTGATCTTTGGAGGAGGCCTATATGTGGCTCCATCTACCATACTGTGGATTAAACCTGTACTGGACAACCCTGGTGTGTGGTGTGTGAACTGATCTGAGCTCTTTTCTGTGCCCTCACTGGGGCTTGTTTCAGGAATTGATTCTCTGTGTATTGGAGTATTAAACCTCTTTTGTGGTTTAATTCTTGCTCTATAGTTTCGACGGTCTCGTCTCATCAGGCGTTTATAAGCCGGCCTTGAAGGTCTATGTGGTGTGAGACTGGCTCTTGTCAGTCTTCTAGTGATGGGCATCACTTTCCAATATTTTTTCATTAATTTACTGCTTCAGACAGTCACTTGGTAGTCGCCTATGGTAATATCTAAGGGGTATTAATGTTGGTATCAATTTTCTCCCTTCCTTGAGTTGTATCCCTCACACCTTGCGGGGTGGTTTTGGATATATATTATTTCGGTTAGGAAAAAATTTTTGACGTGGCATTGTGTGTGATATTAGCCATATCTGCTATCCATGGTATTCATTCCACGAGGGGCTTGAGTTTTCAGGCGATGTATCCAGTTATACTCAATTTTGTCTCTGAGTTGTCCAGCTTGTTTGCTGTCTGGATGCCGGTAGATGAAGTCTAGTATGAAAAAACTGACATCGTCTACCCCTTTGTGATCACATTGGTTAAAGTGCTTTGGTACGTCACTTATGGCACTTTTTTGTCGGATCGATCTCAAATGTTCTGAGATTCTTTCCTTTATTTTGCGTTTCGTTTGTCCCACGTACTGGGACCCACATCTTGTGCATTCCATGCAATATATCACATTGGAGCTATTGCATGTGATGTTTTCCTTGCATTGGTGTGTGGTACCTTTGGTCTTCGATTTGAGACTCGTCTGTTTCTTCAGAATTCGGCAGTATGTGCAGTTTGGTCTGTTGCACTGGTTGTTGCTTCTATTCCCGTTTTTTTGTTGTTGTTGGGGGGTACGATGGTACGTGGTTCTTGCTTTGACCAAGTGGTCTTTCAGATTTTTTGGGCGCTTAAATCCTTTTACCAATTGGCTCTTGTACAGAGTCTTCGTGGTTGTGGATTTGCCTAGAATTTCCCAATTCTTCGAGACTATTTCTGGGAGAACCGGTCTCCCTTTTCTGTAGGTGCTGACAAGGAAGATTTTGTCTTCTCCCTCGCCTTTACTGTGCTCCTTCTTTTTGGGCTGGAGAATGTCAACTCTTTGGATTTCGTCAACTCTCTTTTTGCATTCCCTGAGTAGTTTCTCTGGGTATCCCCTTTCCCTGAATTCTTTCATTTTCAGGGTAGCATGGCGACGGTAGTCGCTTTCCTTGGAGCATATTCTTTTCACCCTCAGTAGTTGAGAGTATGGTATGCTCCGTTTTTGTGAGGGCGGGTGGGACGATTCATACCTCAGGTACGTATTTTCGTCTGTGGGTTTTGTATACAGATCTGTGTATAGTCTGTAGTCTATACCCACTTTCACTGTTGTGTCTAGGAAGTTTACTTCTGTTCTAGACTGTTCCATCGTGAACTTGATGGTGCTGTGTGCATGGTTGAGATAGCTGATCCATTTGTTCAGTTCTTCTCCCCCATGTTCCCAAATGAAGAATATATCATCTATATATCTCCACCATACTTTGGGTTGGAGATGGTATTTCTCCAATAACCTCTCTTCCAGCGATTCCATAAACAAATTAGCGTACGACGGGGCTAGTCTGGTCCCCATGGCCGTGCCACTTATTTGTATATAGTTCTTTCCATTGAATTGGATGTTGTTTTGTGTGAGTACGAGTTCCAATAGTTTGGTTATGCTGTCTACGTTTGGGTTGCTTTTGCTCCCTGTTGTGGACAGTTTATCCCTGATGACGGATATACCCTCATCGTTCGGGATGTTGGTGTACAGAGCACTGACATCCAACGTCCCGATTATATCTCCTTGTTTGACGTCCCGTATTGTGTCAATTTTTTCCAGGAAATGATTTGTATCCTTTATGTAAGACCTGATTTTAGGGACTTCTGGTTTGAGGAAGATGTCCACAAATTTCGAGATTTTTTCGGTCGCACAGTTGTTGGCCGAAACTACTGGTCTACCTGGCGGTGGTGTTACCCCCTTATGTATTTTCGGTAGAAAATAGATTTGGGGGGCCCTGGGGTTTTGGGTTTTCAGAGCCTCGCCTAGCTCCGGCGTTATTTCTCTGTTCTCTACCATACCTTCTATTTGTGTGTTAACGATTTTGTTGAGATCCGCCGTGGGATCTCTGTTCAGCTAGCGGTACACTTTTTGGTCAGTTAGTTGTCTTTCTGCCTCGGCTATGTAATCTACTGTATTTTGGATTACGGTTGCTCCCCCTTTGTCAGCTGGTTTGATAGTTATGTTTTTATCGTTAGCTAGACCTTTGAGCGCTGTTCTTTCCAACTGTGTTATGTTTTGTTTGAGTTGGGTTTTGTGAACTGATTTGTTTGTTAATCTCAGTTCGTTAACAGCTATGAATCCCTCCAAATTGGAGGAACCCTGTGGGGCGCTGAAGTTCTTTGGATCTTTTAGTTCTTTTATTACCTTTTTGTCACCAAAGGGACTGTGAACCTGGGCATTTTTACTGACTGGTATGTTGTCTCGTAGACTGTCGTTGACCATTACATTATTGTGTGGCCCGACCTTCCCCGTCTGGACTGGTTTCTGAAAAAAATGTTTTAATCTCAGATTCCTATGGAACTTATCCAGTTCCATCTTTAGTTCGCCTTCATCTACTTTCACTACTGTAGGGCAAAAATTAAGTCCCTTATTAAGGAGAGATAATTCCGTGTCCGTGAGTATTCTATTTGAAAGATTCACTACTGTGCCAGATTTTGTTTGAGTATCTAGTACTACCGAATTTGGGATAACTTTACTCGTGCTCTTTTTGTCACAATTTATGGAATCATTGTCATTACCTATGACTGAATCGCTTGGGTTCCCGTGGGTGCGTATACTCTCGTCATCAGCTGTGTGAACAGAAGAACATACATGGGAACACAGTGTAATGTCTTTATTCAGGACATTGGTCACATGAGTAGGTAACATGGTACATTCAACATTATCGATACTTTCATCTATTATGTCAGATTTGTCCATGCACACAGGGGTTGGTGTTACAGGTGGGTTGTTTGCAGGACAGGGGGTTTGTTCTGTCCCCTTTTCCCACCCCTTGCACCCTTTCCGCCTTTCCCCCTGCCTCGACCTCTTCCAGGGGCCTTGGGGGGGCGATCCTCGCAAAAACCCTTGTCATCCTTCTCTACTTTTGGTTGTGGAGGCTTGACACTGGTCTTGGGATCAGTGATTTGTTCATCACTTGGGGCACGTTGTTTGCGCTTCTGGATGCGGTCCTCAAGAATAGAGACCTCCCTCAGATAGTCTCTCTTGGCTGTGAGTTCCGCATGATGAGTAACCGCCTCCATGGTGCGGGTACTCTCCTCCTCTGTGAACTTCGCGTCCACTAAGGCCTGAACCATCATTTGGTTGGATTGGTCTCTCATGCGAGATTCCACTCCCTCCTGGTTTTTTAGAGAGTCTGCTGCGATCTTCATGACTTTAAGCACGGTTGTTTTCCTCTCTATGTGAATCAACTCCCTCGTGTCGGAGTCAAAGTACCCTGGGATAGGGGCCAGGCAGCAGGCCCAGGGCTCAATGTGGTTGAGCTCTCCGCACTGGTAGAGAAAGGCGGCTCTTGCCTCACATTTCATCTGCCTGCTGGTGGCGTCTCGAAGTTCCCTCCACGCCCTGTGTAGAGACTTCGGCAGCATGTCATCGATTATCTGAAATGTAGAGAAGTCATTATTAGAACCATTTTCGTTGACATTGCATTGTTGAGATAATGTAGCAGTCATGTGGTTTTCTTCTGACATTTCTTTTAGTAAAGCAAGATTAGTTTCGTCTTGTTTTCCCAAATCGATAGGTTTTTCTGAAGTATTGTTACAGAGTTTGTGGTTGGACCGTGGACCCGTATTAGGGGTACCCACTATGCAACCTCCCCGTTTCACCTGGGTAGGGACACCACATATGTCTATGGACTGTGTGTATGTTCCTGTGTTGTGTGCCTGTACAGATTGTACCGGCGGTTTATTCGAAGTGCGGGATGCGCTAGGACCTTCCCTTTTTCCGAAGAAGTCTGTTATCAAAGTTCTTTTGAATTTCGTAACATACTTGGGGGCACTGGTATTACTACCCGTGTCCTTATCAGGCTTCAGCCCTCTCTCTCGAGTGGTGCCGTGTGCCCTGTGGTGATCTCCCATGGCAGTACCTACACATGAATATTCACAGTGTTCAGAAACAAAGTCAATTGGTCTTGCAACAGGTGAAATGGTAGGAAAAGGGGAAACAGTGTGGTTAATTACCTCGTCTCCGGTTGAAGTCTTAGGTGTAGACTCGACTTCTTTCTCGACTTGGAAGACGGTATACGACTTCCCGTCGCTGACACCGGTCGATGGTTCGTCTCCCACTCTGCGCCTTTTCAGTGTAGGAATAGACATGGTGAAGTTCGCCTCTTTATTGTAGTGTGAATGAATTCGTGGTCTTGCCCGTCGGAGCGTGACCGCTGGTCCCACAGGTGCTGCCGGACTGGAATCAGAGTGCAATCATATGTGGGTTGACGTGGCGGCTTACGCGACTATAGAGCAAGTGACTGTCTCATGCTGCAGTGCACCCGGCTGGGGCCTGCTTATGTTAATTGTTTTTACAGAGATAGACCATGATTGGTTCGTTGTGGTCACATGATACGTTTCCCCTTGTTTCATTGGTCAGTTGGCTGAACAAAGAGAGGCGGGAAAGTGTCTGTACCAATCATTTGGCTGTTTAGATCTGATCTTTGGAGGAGGCCTATATGTGGCTCCATCTACCATACTGTGGATTAAACCTGTACTGGACAACCCTGGTGTGTGGTGTGTGAACTGATCTGAGCTCTTTTCTGTGCCCTCACTGGGGCTTGTTTCAGGAATTGATTCTCTGTGTATTGGAGTATTAAACCTCTTTTGTGGTTTAATTCTTGCTCTATAGTTTCGACGGTCTCGTCTCATCAGGCGTTTATAAGCCGGCCTTGAAGGTCTTTGTGGTGTGAGACTGGCTCTTGTCAGTCTTCTAGTGATGGGCATCACTTTCCAATATTTTTTCATTAATTTACTGCTTCAGACAGTCACTTGGTAGTCGCCTATGGTAATATCTAAGGGGTATTAATGTTGGTATCAATTTTCTCCCTTCCTTGAGTTGTATCCCTCACACCTTGCGGGGTGGTTTTGGATATATATTATTTCGGTTAGGAAAAAATTTTTGACGTGGCATTGTGTGTGATATTAGCCATATCTGCTATCCATGGTATTCATTCCACGAGGGGCTTGAGTTTTCAGGCGATGTATCCAGTTATACTCAATTTTGTCTCTGAGTTGTCCAGCTTGTTTGCTGTCTGGATGCCGGTAGATGAAGTCTAGTATGAAAAAACTGACATCGTCTACCCCTTTGTGATCACATTGGTTAAAGTGCTTTGGTACGTCACTTATGGCACTTTTTTGTCGGATCGATCTCAAATGTTCTGAGATTCTTTCCTTTATTTTGCGTTTCGTTTGTCCCACGTACTGGGACCCACATCTTGTGCATTCCATGCAATATATCACATTGGAGCTATTGCATGTGATGTTTTCCTTGCATTGGTGTGTGGTACCTTTGGTCTTCGATTTGAGACTCGTCTGTTTCTTCAGAATTCGGCAGTATGTGCAGTTTGGTCTGTTGCACTGGTTGTTGCTTCTATTCCCGTTTTTTTGTTGTTGTTGGGGGGTACGATGGTACGTGGTTCTTGCTTTGACCAAGTGGTCTTTCAGATTTTTTGGGCGCTTAAATCCTTTTACCAATTGGCTCTTGTACAGAGTCTTCGTGGTTGTGGATTTGCCTAGAATTTCCCAATTCTTCGAGACTATTTCTGGGAGAACCGGTCTCCCTTTTCTGTAGGTGCTGACAAGGAAGATTTTGTCTTCTCCCTCGCCTTTACTGTGCTCCTTCTTTTTGGGCTGGAGAATGTCAACTCTTTGGATTTCGTCAACTCTCTTTTTGCATTCCCTGAGTAGTTTCTCTGGGTATCCCCTTTCCCTGAATTCTTTCATTTTCAGGGTAGCATGGCGACGGTAGTCGCTTTCCTTGGAGCATATTCTTTTCACCCTCAGTAGTTGAGAGTATGGTATGCTCCGTTTTTGTGAGGGCGGGTGGGACGATTCATACCTCAGGTACGTATTTTCGTCTGTGGGTTTTGTATACAGATCTGTGTATAGTCTGTAGTCTATACCCACTTTCACTGTTGTGTCTAGGAAGTTTACTTCTGTTCTAGACTGTTCCATCGTGAACTTGATGGTGCTGTGTGCATGGTTGAGATAGCTGATCCATTTGTTCAGTTCTTCTCCCCCATGTTCCCAAATGAAGAATATATCATCTATATATCTCCACCATACTTTGGGTTGGAGATGGTATTTCTCCAATAACCTCTCTTCCAGCGATTCCATAAACAAATTAGCGTACGACGGGGCTAGTCTGGTCCCCATGGCCGTGCCACTTATTTGTATATAGTTCTTTCCATTGAATTGGATGTTGTTTTGTGTGAGTACGAGTTCCAATAGTTTGGTTATGCTGTCTACGTTTGGGTTGCTTTTGCTCCCTGTTGTGGACAGTTTATCCCTGATGACGGATATACCCTCATCGTTCGGGATGTTGGTGTACAGAGCACTGACATCCAACGTCCCGATTATATCTCCTTGTTTGACGTCCCGTATTGTGTCAATTTTTTCCAGGAAATGATTTGTATCCTTTATGTAAGACCTGATTTTAGGGACTTCTGGTTTGAGGAAGATGTCCACAAATTTCGAGATTTTTTCGGTCGCACAGTTGTTGGCCGAAACTACTGGTCTACCTGGCGGTGGTGTTACCCCCTTATGTATTTTCGGTAGAAAATAGATTTGGGGGGCCCTGGGGTTTTGGGTTTTCAGAGCCTCGCCTAGCTCCGGCGTTATTTCTCTGTTCTCTACCATACCTTCTATTTGTGTGTTAACGATTTTGTTGAGATCCGCCGTGGGATCTCTGTTCAGCTAGCGGTACACTTTTTGGTCAGTTAGTTGTCTTTCTGCCTCGGCTATGTAATCTACTGTATTTTGGATTACGGTTGCTCCCCCTTTGTCAGCTGGTTTGATAGTTATGTTTTTATCGTTAGCTAGACCTTTGAGCGCTGTTCTTTCCAACTGTGTTATGTTTTGTTTGAGTTGGGTTTTGTGAACTGATTTGTTTGTTAATCTCAGTTCGTTAACAGCTATGAATCCCTCCAAATTGGAGGAACCCTGTGGGGCGCTGAAGTTCTTTGGATCTTTTAGTTCTTTTATTACCTTTTTGTCACCAAAGGGACTGTGAACCTGGGCATTTTTACTGACTGGTATGTTGTCTCGTAGACTGTCGTTGACCATTACATTATTGTGTGGCCCGACCTTCCCCGTCTGGACTGGTTTCTGAAAAAAAAGTTTTAATCTCAGATTCCTATGGAACTTATCCAGTTCCATCTTTAGTTCGCCTTCATCTACTTTCACTACTGTAGGGCAAAAATTAAGTCCCTTATTAAGGAGAGATAATTCCGTGTCCGTGAGTATTCTATTTGAAAGATTCACTACTGTGCCAGATTTTGTTTGAGTATCTAGTACTACCGAATTTGGGATAACTTTACTCGTGCTCTTTTTGTCACAATTTATGGAATCATTGTCATTACCTATGACTGAATCGCTTGGGTTCCCGTGGGTGCGTATACTCTCGTCATCAGCTGTGTGAACAGAAGAACATACATGGGAACACAGTGTAATGTCTTTATTCAGGACATTGGTCACATGAGTAGGTAACATGGTACATTCAACATTATCGATACTTTCATCTATTATGTCAGATTTGTCCATGCACACAGGGGTTGGTGTTACAGGTGGGTTGTTTGCAGGACAGGGGGTTTGTTCTGTCCCCTTTTCCCACCCCTTGCACCCTTTCCGCCTTTCCCCCTGCCTCGACCTCTTCCAGGGGCCTTGGGGGGGCGATCCTCGCAAAAACCCTTGTCATCCTTCTCTACTTTTGGTTGTGGAGGCTTGACACTGGTCTTGGGATCAGTGATTTGTTCATCACTTGGGGCACGTTGTTTGCGCTTCTGGATGCGGTCCTCAAGAATAGAGACCTCCCTCAGATAGTCTCTCTTGGCTGTGAGTTCCGCATGATGAGTAACCGCCTCCATGGTGCGGGTACTCTCCTCCTCTGTGAACTTCGCGTCCACTAAGGCCTGAACCATCATTTGGTTGGATTGGTCTCTCATGCGAGATTCCACTCCCTCCTGGTTTTTTAGAGAGTCTGCTGCGATCTTCATGACTTTAAGCACGGTTGTTTTCCTCTCTATGTGAATCAACTCCCTCGTGTCGGAGTCAAAGTACCCTGGGATAGGGGCCAGGCAGCAGGCCCAGGGCTCAATGTGGTTGAGCTCTCCGCACTGGTAGAGAAAGGCGGCTCTTGCCTCACATTTCATCTGCCTGCTGGTGGCGTCTCGAAGTTCCCTCCACGCCCTGTGTAGAGACTTCGGCAGCATGTCATCGATTATCTGAAATGTAGAGAAGTCATTATTAGAACCATTTTCGTTGACATTGCATTGTTGAGATAATGTAGCAGTCATGTGGTTTTCTTCTGACATTTCTTTTAGTAAAGCAAGATTAGTTTCGTCTTGTTTTCCCAAATCGATAGGTTTTTCTGAAGTATTGTTACAGAGTTTGTGGTTGGACCGTGGACCCGTATTAGGGGTACCCACTATGCAACCTCCCCGTTTCACCGGGGTAGGGACACCACATATGTCTATGGACTGTGTGTATGTTCCTGTGTTGTGTGCCTGTACAGATTGTACCGGCGGTTTATTCGAAGTGCGGGATGCGCTAGGACCTTCCCTTTTTCCGAAGAAGTCTGTTATCAAAGTTCTTTTGAATTTCGTAACATACTTGGGGGCACTGGTATTACTACCCGTGTCCTTATCAGGCTTCAGCCCTCTCTCTCGAGTGGTGCCGTGTGCCCTGTGGTGATCTCCCATGGCAGTACCTACACATGAATATTCACAGTGTTCAGAAACAAAGTCAATTGGTCTTGCAACAGGTGAAATGGTAGGAAAAGGGGAAACAGTGTGGTTAATTACCTCGTCTCCGGTTGAAGTCTTAGGTGTAGACTCGACTTCTTTCTCGACTTGGAAGACGGTATACGACTTCCCGTCGCTGACACCGGTCGATGGTTCGTCTCCCACTCTGCGCCTTTTCAGTGTAGGAATAGACATGGTGAAGTTCGCCTCTTTATTGTAGTGTGAATGAATTCGTGGTCTTGCCCGTCGGTGCGTGACCGCTGGTCCCACAGGTGCTGCCGGACTGGAATCAGAGTGCAATCATATGTGGGTTGACGTGGCGGCTTACGCGACTATAGGGAACAGAGCCATTGTTAGTTCACGAAGCAGTCATTAGGTGGTAGGGGGACAAACCTGTATTCTGGCTCTTTGTTCTTACAAAATTCAACTGCCTTTCAATATTTTACCATGGTTCCCTTGACTCTCTATACCCATCCCAAAGTAGGATGACATAATAACTAAACCCAAAGCATGATATTTTCCATATGGAACACTTTATTTACATATGTGAGCAGGGCTAAAGTTGTGACATTTCCCAATTATCACTCACTTCTTTTCCACCTCCTTTAGTGGAGAACACCTACTTTTTCACCTCCTTTAGTGAAGAACAGCTACTCGGGGGGCGTCATGGCGGCGCCCATGGATTATAGGCTATATGCCGTATAGAGCAAGTGACTGTCTCATGCTGCAGTGCACCCGGCTGGGGCCTGCTTATGTTAATTGTTTTTACAGAGATAGACCATGATTGGTTCGTTGTGGTCACATGATACGTTTCCCCTTGTTTCATTGGTCAGTTGGCTGAACAAAGAGAGGCGGGAAAGTGTCTGTACCAATCATTTGGCTGTTTAGATCTGATCTTTGGAGGAGGCCTATATGTGGCTCCATCTACCATACTGTGGATTAAACCTGTACTGGACAACCCTGGTGTGTGGTGTGTGAACTGATCTGAGCTCTTTTCTGTGCCCTCACTGGGGCTTGTTTCAGGAATTGATTCTCTGTGTATTGGAGTATTAAACCTCTTTTGTGGTTTAATTCTTGCTCTATAGTTTCGACGGTCTCGTCTCATCAGGCGTTTATAAGCCGGCCTTGAAGGTCTATGTGGTGTGAGACTGGCTCTTGTCAGTCTTCTAGTGATGGGCATCACTTTCCAATATTTTTTCATTAATTTACTGCTTCAGACAGTCACTTGGTAGTCGCCTATGGTAATATCTAAGGGGTATTAATGTTGGTATCAATTTTCTCCCTTCCTTGAGTTGTATCCCTCACACCTTGCGGGGTGGTTTTGGATATATATTATTTCGGTTAGGAAAAAATTTTTGACGTGGCATTGTGTGTGATATTAGCCATATCTGCTATCCATGGTATTCATTCCACGAGGGGCTTGAGTTTTCAGGCGATGTATCCAGTTATACTCAATTTTGTCTCTGAGTTGTCCAGCTTGTTTGCTGTCTGGATGCCGGTAGATGAAGTCTAGTATGAAAAAACTGACATCGTCTACCCCTTTGTGATCACATTGGTTAAAGTGCTTTGGTACGTCACTTATGGCACTTTTTTGTCGGATCGATCTCAAATGTTCTGAGATTCTTTCCTTTATTTTGCGTTTCGTTTGTCCCACGTACTGGGACCCACATCTTGTGCATTCCATGCAATATATCACATTGGAGCTATTGCATGTGATGTTTTCCTTGCATTGGTGTGTGGTACCTTTGGTCTTCGATTTGAGACTCGTCTGTTTCTTCAGAATTCGGCAGTATGTGCAGTTTGGTCTGTTGCACTGGTTGTTGCTTCTATTCCCGTTTTTTTGTTGTTGTTGGGGGGTACGATGGTACGTGGTTCTTGCTTTGACCAAGTGGTCTTTCAGATTTTTTGGGCGCTTAAATCCTTTTACCAATTGGCTCTTGTACAGAGTCTTCGTGGTTGTGGATTTGCCTAGAATTTCCCAATTCTTCGAGACTATTTCTGGGAGAACCGGTCTCCCTTTTCTGTAGGTGCTGACAAGGAAGATTTTGTCTTCTCCCTCGCCTTTACTGTGCTCCTTCTTTTTGGGCTGGAGAATGTCAACTCTTTGGATTTCGTCAACTCTCTTTTTGCATTCCCTGAGTAGTTTCTCTGGGTATCCCCTTTCCCTGAATTCTTTCATTTTCAGGGTAGCATGGCGACGGTAGTCGCTTTCCTTGGAGCATATTCTTTTCACCCTCAGTAGTTGAGAGTATGGTATGCTCCGTTTTTGTGAGGGCGGGTGGGACGATTCATACCTCAGGTACGTATTTTCGTCTGTGGGTTTTGTATACAGATCTGTGTATAGTCTGTAGTCTATACCCACTTTCACTGTTGTGTCTAGGAAGTTTACTTCTGTTCTAGACTGTTCCATCGTGAACTTGATGGTGCTGTGTGCATGGTTGAGATAGCTGATCCATTTGTTCAGTTCTTCTCCCCCATGTTCCCAAATGAAGAATATATCATCTATATATCTCCACCATACTTTGGGTTGGAGATGGTATTTCTCCAATAACCTCTCTTCCAGCGATTCCACAAACAAATTAGCGTACGACGGGGCTAGTCTGGTCCCCATGGCCGTGCCACTTATTTGTATATAGTTCTTTCCATTGAATTGGATGTTGTTTTGTGTGAGTACGAGTTCCAATAGTTTGGTTATGCTGTCTACGTTTGGGTTGCTTTTGCTCCCTGTTGTGGACAGTTTATCCCTGATGACGGATATACCCTCATCGTTCGGGATGTTGGTGTACAGAGCACTGACATCCAACGTCCCGATTATATCTCCTTGTTTGACGTCCCGTATTGTGTCAATTTTTTCCAGGAAATGATTTGTATCCTTTATGTAAGACCTGATTTTAGGGACTTCTGGTTTGAGGAAGATGTCCACAAATTTCGAGATTTTTTCGGTCGCACAGTTGTTGGCCGAAACTACTGGTCTACCTGGCGGTGGTGTTACCCCCTTATGTATTTTCGGTAGAAAATAGATTTGGGGGGCCCTGGGGTTTTGGGTTTTCAGAGCCTCGCCTAGCTCCGGCGTTATTTCTCTGTTCTCTACCATACCTTCTATTTGTGTGTTAACGATTTTGTTGAGATCCGCCGTGGGATCTCTGTTCAGCTAGCGGTACACTTTTTGGTCAGTTAGTTGTCTTTCTGCCTCGGCTATGTAATCTACTGTATTTTGGATTACGGTTGCTCCCCCTTTGTCAGCTGGTTTGATAGTTATGTTTTTATCGTTAGCTAGACCTTTGAGCGCTGTTCTTTCCAACTGTGTTATGTTTTGTTTGAGTTGGGTTTTGTGAACTGATTTGTTTGTTAATCTCAGTTCGTTAACAGCTATGAATCCCTCCAAATTGGAGGAACCCTGTGGGGCGCTGAAGTTCTTTGGATCTTTTAGTTCTTTTATTACCTTTTTGTCACCAAAGGGACTGTGAACCTGGGCATTTTTACTGACTGGTATGTTGTCTCGTAGACTGTCGTTGACCATTACATTATTGTGTGGCCCGACCTTCCCCGTCTGGACTGGTTTCTGAAAAAAAAGTTTTAATCTCAGATTCCTATGGAACTTATCCAGTTCCATCTTTAGTTCGCCTTCATCTACTTTCACTACTGTAGGGCAAAAATTAAGTCCCTTATTAAGGAGAGATAATTCCGTGTCCGTGAGTATTCTATTTGAAAGATTCACTACTGTGCCAGATTTTGTTTGAGTATCTAGTACTACCGAATTTGGGATAACTTTACTCGTGCTCTTTTTGTCACAATTTATGGAATCATTGTCATTACCTATGACTGAATCGCTTGGGTTCCCGTGGGTGCGTATACTCTCGTCATCAGCTGTGTGAACAGAAGAACATACATGGGAACACAGTGTAATGTCTTTATTCAGGACATTGGTCACATGAGTAGGTAACATGGTACATTCAACATTATCGATACTTTCATCTATTATGTCAGATTTGTCCATGCACACAGGGGTTGGTGTTACAGGTGGGTTGTTTGCAGGACAGGGGGTTTGTTCTGTCCCCTTTTCCCACCCCTTGCACCCTTTCCGCCTTTCCCCCTGCCTCGACCTCTTCCAGGGGCCTTGGGGGGGCGATCCTCGCAAAAACCCTTGTCATCCTTCTCTACTTTTGGTTGTGGAGGCTTGACACTGGTCTTGGGATCAGTGATTTGTTCATCACTTGGGGCACGTTGTTTGCGCTTCTGGATGCGGTCCTCAAGAATAGAGACCTCCCTCAGATAGTCTCTCTTGGCTGTGAGTTCCGCATGATGAGTAACCGCCTCCATGGTGCGGGTACTCTCCTCCTCTGTGAACTTCGCGTCCACTAAGGCCTGAACCATCATTTGGTTGGATTGGTCTCTCATGCGAGATTCCACTCCCTCCTGGTTTTTTAGAGAGTCTGCTGCGATCTTCATGACTTTAAGCACGGTTGTTTTCCTCTCTATGTGAATCAACTCCCTCGTGTCGGAGTCAAAGTACCCTGGGATAGGGGCCAGGCAGCAGGCCCAGGGCTCAATGTGGTTGAGCTCTCCGCACTGGTAGAGAAAGGCGGCTCTTGCCTCACATTTCATCTGCCTGCTGGTGGCGTCTCGAAGTTCCCTCCACGCCCTGTGTAGAGACTTCGGCAGCATGTCATCGATTATCTGAAATGTAGAGAAGTCATTATTAGAACCATTTTCGTTGACATTGCATTGTTGAGATAATGTAGCAGTCATGTGGTTTTCTTCTGACATTTCTTTTAGTAAAGCAAGATTAGTTTCGTCTTGTTTTCCCAAATCGATAGGTTTTTCTGAAGTATTGTTACAGAGTTTGTGGTTGGACCGTGGACCCGTATTAGGGGTACCCACTATGCAACCTCCCCGTTTCACCGGGGTAGGGACACCACATATGTCTATGGACTGTGTGTATGTTCCTGTGTTGTGTGCCTGTACAGATTGTACCGGCGGTTTATTCGAAGTGCGGGATGCGCTAGGACCTTCCCTTTTTCCGAAGAAGTCTGTTATCAAAGTTCTTTTGAATTTCGTAACATACTTGGGGGCACTGGTATTACTACCCGTGTCCTTATCAGGCTTCAGCCCTCTCTCTCGAGTGGTGCCGTGTGCCCTGTGGTGATCTCCCATGGCAGTACCTACACATGAATATTCACAGTGTTCAGAAACAAAGTCAATTGGTCTTGCAACAGGTGAAATGGTAGGAAAAGGGGAAACAGTGTGGTTAATTACCTCGTCTCCGGTTGAAGTCTTAGGTGTAGACTCGACTTCTTTCTCGACTTGGAAGACGGTATACGACTTCCCGTCGCTGACACCGGTCGATGGTTCGTCTCCCACTCTGCGCCTTTTCAGTGTAGGAATAGACATGGTGAAGTTCGCCTCTTTATTGTAGTGTGAATGAATTCGTGGTCTTGCCCGTCGGAGCGTGACCGCTGGTCCCACAGGTGCTGCCGGACTGGAATCAGAGTGCAATCATATGTGGGTTGACGTGGCGGCTTACGCGACTATAGAGCAAGTGACTGTCTCATGCTGCAGTGCACCCGGCTGGGGCCTGCTTATGTTAATTGTTTTTACAGAGATAGACCATGATTGGTTCGTTGTGGTCACATGATACGTTTCCCCTTGTTTCATTGGTCAGTTGGCTGAACAAAGAGAGGCGGGAAAGTGTCTGTACCAATCATTTGGCTGTTTAGATCTGATCTTTGGAGGAGGCCTATATGTGGCTCCATCTACCATACTGTGGATTAAACCTGTACTGGACAACCCTGGTGTGTGGTGTGTGAACTGATCTGAGCTCTTTTCTGTGCCCTCACTGGGGCTTGTTTCAGGAATTGATTCTCTGTGTATTGGAGTATTAAACCTCTTTTGTGGTTTAATTCTTGCTCTATAGTTTCGACGGTCTCGTCTCATCAGGCGTTTATAAGCCGGCCTTGAAGGTCTATGTGGTGTGAGACTGGCTCTTGTCAGTCTTCTAGTGATGGGCATCACTTTCCAATATTTTTTCATTAATTTACTGCTTCAGACAGTCACTTGGTAGTCGCCTATGGTAATATCTAAGGGGTATTAATGTTGGTATCAATTTTCTCCCTTCCTTGAGTTGTATCCCTCACACCTTGCGGGGTGGTTTTGGATATATATTATTTCGGTTAGGAAAAAATTTTTGACGTGGCATTGTGTGTGATATTAGCCATATCTGCTATCCATGGTATTCATTCCACGAGGGGCTTGAGTTTTCAGGCGATGTATCCAGTTATACTCAATTTTGTCTCTGAGTTGTCCAGCTTGTTTGCTGTCTGGATGCCGGTAGATGAAGTCTAGTATGAAAAAACTGACATCGTCTACCCCTTTGTGATCACATTGGTTAAAGTGCTTTGGTACGTCACTTATGGCACTTTTTTGTCGGATCGATCTCAAATGTTCTGAGATTCTTTCCTTTATTTTGCGTTTCGTTTGTCCCACGTACTGGGACCCACATCTTGTGCATTCCATGCAATATATCACATTGGAGCTATTGCATGTGATGTTTTCCTTGCATTGGTGTGTGGTACCTTTGGTCTTCGATTTGAGACTCGTCTGTTTCTTCAGAATTCGGCAGTATGTGCAGTTTGGTCTGTTGCACTGGTTGTTGCTTCTATTCCCGTTTTTTTGTTGTTGTTGGGGGGTACGATGGTACGTGGTTCTTGCTTTGACCAAGTGGTCTTTCAGATTTTTTGGGCGCTTAAATCCTTTTACCAATTGGCTCTTGTACAGAGTCTTCGTGGTTGTGGATTTGCCTAGAATTTCCCAATTCTTCGAGACTATTTCTGGGAGAACCGGTCTCCCTTTTCTGTAGGTGCTGACAAGGAAGATTTTGTCTTCTCCCTCGCCTTTACTGTGCTCCTTCTTTTTGGGCTGGAGAATGTCAACTCTTTGGATTTCGTCAACTCTCTTTTTGCATTCCCTGAGTAGTTTCTCTGGGTATCCCCTTTCCCTGAATTCTTTCATTTTCAGGGTAGCATGGCGACGGTAGTCGCTTTCCTTGGAGCATATTCTTTTCACCCTCAGTAGTTGAGAGTATGGTATGCTCCGTTTTTGTGAGGGCGGGTGGGACGATTCATACCTCAGGTACGTATTTTCGTCTGTGGGTTTTGTATACAGATCTGTGTATAGTCTGTAGTCTATACCCACTTTCACTGTTGTGTCTAGGAAGTTTACTTCTGTTCTAGACTGTTCCATCGTGAACTTGATGGTGCTGTGTGCATGGTTGAGATAGCTGATCCATTTGTTCAGTTCTTCTCCCCCATGTTCCCAAATGAAGAATATATCATCTATATATCTCCACCATACTTTGGGTTGGAGATGGTATTTCTCCAATAACCTCTCTTCCAGCGATTCCATAAACAAATTAGCGTACGACGGGGCTAGTCTGGTCCCCATGGCCGTGCCACTTATTTGTATATAGTTCTTTCCATTGAATTGGATGTTGTTTTGTGTGAGTACGAGTTCCAATAGTTTGGTTATGCTGTCTACGTTTGGGTTGCTTTTGCTCCCTGTTGTGGACAGTTTATCCCTGATGACGGATATACCCTCATCGTTCGGGATGTTGGTGTACAGAGCACTGACATCCAACGTCCCGATTATATCTCCTTGTTTGACGTCCCGTATTGTGTCAATTTTTTCCAGGAAATGATTTGTATCCTTTATGTAAGACCTGATTTTAGGGACTTCTGGTTTGAGGAAGATGTCCACAAATTTCGAGATTTTTTCGGTCGCACAGTTGTTGGCCGAAACTACTGGTCTACCTGGCGGTGGTGTTACCCCCTTATGTATTTTCGGTAGAAAATAGATTTGGGGGGCCCTGGGGTTTTGGGTTTTCAGAGCCTCGCCTAGCTCCGGCGTTATTTCTCTGTTCTCTACCATACCTTCTATTTGTGTGTTAACGATTTTGTTGAGATCCGCCGTGGGATCTCTGTTCAGCTAGCGGTACACTTTTTGGTCAGTTAGTTGTCTTTCTGCCTCGGCTATGTAATCTACTGTATTTTGGATTACGGTTGCTCCCCCTTTGTCAGCTGGTTTGATAGTTATGTTTTTATCGTTAGCTAGACCTTTGAGCGCTGTTCTTTCCAACTGTGTTATGTTTTGTTTGAGTTGGGTTTTGTGAACTGATTTGTTTGTTAATCTCAGTTCGTTAACAGCTATGAATCCCTCCAAATTGGAGGAACCCTGTGGGGCGCTGAAGTTCTTTGGATCTTTTAGTTCTTTTATTACCTTTTTGTCACCAAAGGGACTGTGAACCTGGGCATTTTTACTGACTGGTATGTTGTCTCGTAGACTGTCGTTGACCATTACATTATTGTGTGGCCCGACCTTCCCCGTCTGGACTGGTTTCTGAAAAAAAAGTTTTAATCTCAGATTCCTATGGAACTTATCCAGTTCCATCTTTAGTTCGCCTTCATCTACTTTCACTACTGTAGGACAAAAATTAAGTCCCTTATTAAGGAGAGATAATTCCGTGTCCGTGAGTATTCTATTTGAAAGATTCACTACTGTGCCAGATTTTGTTTGAGTATCTAGTACTACCGAATTTGGGATAACTTTACTCGTGCTCTTTTTGTCACAATTTATGGAATCATTGTCATTACCTATGACTGAATCGCTTGGGTTCCCGTGGGTGCGTATACTCTCGTCATCAGCTGTGTGAACAGAAGAATATACATGGGAACACAGTGTAATGTCTTTATTCAGGACATTGGTCACATGAGTAGGTAACATGGTACATTCAACATTATCGATACTTTCATCTATTATGTCAGATTTGTCCATGCACACAGGGGTTGGTGTTACAGGTGGGTTGTTTGCAGGACAGGGGGTTTGTTCTGTCCCCTTTTCCCACCCCTTGCACCCTTTCCGCCTTTCCCCCTGCCTCGACCTCTTCCAGGGGCCTTGGGGGGGCGATCCTCGCAAAAACCCTTGTCATCCTTCTCTACTTTTGGTTGTGGAGGCTTGACACTGGTCTTGGGATCAGTGATTTGTTCATCACTTGGGGCACGTTGTTTGCGCTTCTGGATGCGGTCCTCAAGAATAGAGACCTCCCTCAGATAGTCTCTCTTGGCTGTGAGTTCCGCATGATGAGTAACCGCCTCCATGGTGCGGGTACTCTCCTCCTCTGTGAACTTCGCGTCCACTAAGGCCTGAACCATCATTTGGTTGGATTGGTCTCTCATGCGAGATTCCACTCCCTCCTGGTTTTTTAGAGAGTCTGCTGCGATCTTCATGACTTTAAGCACGGTTGTTTTCCTCTTTATGTGAATCAAC
The DNA here is from genome assembly GCA_950022655.1 of Alentia gelatinosa. Taxonomy (NCBI): domain Eukaryota; kingdom Metazoa; phylum Annelida; class Polychaeta; order Phyllodocida; family Polynoidae; genus Alentia; species Alentia gelatinosa. Next base: position 61,627,926 of record OX465587.1, on the reverse strand, counting down.
TCCCTCGTGTCGGAGTCAAAGTACCCTGGGATAGGGGCCAGGCAGCAGGCCCAGGGCTCAATGTGGTTGAGCTCTCCGCACTGGTAGAGAAAGGCGGCTCTTGCCTCACATTTCATCTGCCTGCTGGTGGCGTCTCGAAGTTCCCTCCACGCCCTGTGTAGAGACTTCGGCAGCATGTCATCGATTATCTGAAATGTAGAGAAGTCATTATTAGAACCATTTTCGTTGACATTGCATTGTTGAGATAATGTAGCAGTCATGTGGTTTTCTTCTGACATTTCTTTTAGTAAAGCAAGATTAGTTTCGTCTTGTTTTCCCAAATCGATAGGTTTTTCTGAAGTATTGTTACAGAGTTTGTGGTTGGACCGTGGACCCGTATTAGGGGTACCCACTATGCAACCTCCCCGTTTCACCGGGGTAGGGACACCACATATGTCTATGGACTGTGTGTATGTTCCTGTGTTGTGTGCCTGTACAGATTGTACCGGCGGTTTATTCGAAGTGCGGGATGCGCTAGGACCTTCCCTTTTTCCGAAGAAGTCTGTTATCAAAGTTCTTTTGAATTTCGTAACATACTTGGGGGCACTGGTATTACTACCCGTGTCCTTATCAGGCTTCAGCCCTCTCTCTCGAGTGGTGCCGTGTGCCCTGTGGTGATCTCCCATGGCAGTACCTACACATGAATATTCACAGTGTTCAGAAACAAAGTCAATTGGTCTTGCAACAGGTGAAATGGTAGGAAAAGGGGAAACAGTGTGGTTAATTACCTCGTCTCCGGTTGAAGTCTTAGGTGTAGACTCGACTTCTTTCTCGACTTGGAAGACGGTATACGACTTCCCGTCGCTGACACCGGTCGATGGTTCGTCTCCCACTCTGCGCCTTTTCAGTGTAGGAATAGACATGGTGAAGTTCGCCTCTTTATTGTAGTGTGAATGAATTCGTGGTCTTGCCCGTCGGAGCGTGACCGCTGGTCCCACAGGTGCTGCCGGACTGGAATCAGAGTGCAATCATATGTGGGTTGACGTGGCGGCTTACGCGACTATAGAGCAAGTGACTGTCTCATGCTGCAGTGCACCCGGCTGGGGCCTGCTTATGTTAATTGTTTTTACAGAGATAGACCATGATTGGTTCGTTGTGGTCACATGATACGTTTCCCCTTGTTTCATTGGTCAGTTGGCTGAACAAAGAGAGGCGGGAAAGTGTCTGTACCAATCATTTGGCTGTTTAGATCTGATCTTTGGAGGAGGCCTATATGTGGCTCCATCTACCATACTGTGGATTAAACCTGTACTGGACAACCCTGGTGTGTGGTGTGTGAACTGATCTGAGCTCTTTTCTGTGCCCTCACTGGGGCTTGTTTCAGGAATTGATTCTCTGTGTATTGGAGTATTAAACCTCTTTTGTGGTTTAATTCTTGCTCTATAGTTTCGACGGTCTCGTCTCATCAGGCGTTTATAAGCCGGCCTTGAAGGTCTATGTGGTGTGAGACTGGCTCTTGTCAGTCTTCTAGTGATGGGCATCACTTTCCAATATTTTTTCATTAATTTACTGCTTCAGACAGTCACTTATATATTATTTCGGTTAGGAAAAAAATTTTTCCTAACCGAAATAATATATATCCAAAACCACCCCGCAAGGTGTGAGGGATACAACTCAAGGAAGGGAGAAAATTGATACCAACATAAATACAACTATTGATTATCTCGATGAAATAGCCCCTTTTAAAAAAAGAGAAATAAAGTTTGGGGGAGTACCTTGGATGTCAAACACTACAAAACTTAAAATTTTAGACAAAGCGAGATTATGTAAAACACAACTAAAAGCAGAAAATAACACTAATAAACTTAACTTAGCAACAAAAATTAGAAAATTAGATATTGATATAAAAAAATACATGGTAAGAGACAGGCGGGACTATATCCAAAGACAAATTACTTTCCACTCGTCTGACCTACGGTTATATTGGAAAACAGTGAATGGTGTTATCAACCCAGTAGGAGAGACAATTTTTCCCTGTTTTAATAATGACCAGGGCGTTAAGTTGAAACTACAAGACTGTGCATCGTATGCAAATAATTTCTTTTGTAAAATAGGAAATGTGTTAAGCGACAATTTGCCAAATGATTGTATGTTAAAATACGTTTGCCGGGAGAACCAAGATGGTTTTGAAGTAGAAACTATTTCTGAAAGAGATACTATGAAACTGATCCTCGGTATAAAAACACATAAATCTTCCGGTATTTTTGGAGTAAAGTGTGAGGTACTGAAAATGTCATTAATCAATTCTGTGAATATTTTTAATGATATACTGAATGATTCTATTGTGAAATCATGTTTCCCCCAACACTGGAAAGAAGGGAGAATTTCGCCCTTGCCTAAATCAGGGGATCCGCAATCTATTTCTAACTGGAGACCGGTCTGCGTATTGCCTGTTCCAGGAAAGCTCCTGGAGCGGGTAATACACACCCAGGTCTACAATTTTCTGGAATCTACAGGATATTTTAATAAAAATCAATTTGGTTTTCGTAAAAAACGGGGTACAGGTGGTGCTGTTTTAAAACTAGCTGGTTACCTATTAGAGGCCAGAAACAAAGGAGAAATTGCTATAGCACTATACATAGATATCAAAAAAGCTTTTGATTGCGTCGATCATGGAATACTTCTTTATAAGCTGGCGGAAGCAGGGTTGGGAATAAATACAGTAAATTGGTTTAGATCATACCTCAGAGGGCGTAAATGTCATACAAAATATGGTGAATATGCCTCAGATAACAAAGATATACTCTATGGCATACCGCAAGGTTCCATTCTTGGACCTTTACTGTTTTTAATATATGTGAACGATCTGTTTTGTGATTTAGAAAATGTTCGTTATTTGATGTATGCAGACGATTTGGTTGTAATTGAGAGTGGTCAAAGTATACATTTAGCAGAAGGAAGAATGCAAAAGCTAATATATCACCTTGAAAATTGGTACACCGCCAATCGCCTAACAGTAAACGTCCAGAAAACTAGAGTAGTTTATCATGCCTCTTCAAGAACTCTTAAAAAGGTAAAGATGGGTGACCTTCAAATGGGAAATGATAAAATAGCCACGGTCAAGGAAATGAACTACTTAGGAGCTGTAATTGATGACACACTATCTTGGGAAAAACATGGTGAATATCTAATGAAAAAACTGAACAGCAAACTATTTATATTTAAGAAAATTCGTAAATTTCTGGACAGAGATACATCCTTAAAGATTATCAAAACTTGCCTGCTCCCTCTCATTGACCATTCTTCCTTCCTGCTTGAAGGTGCCTCACTAAGGACTAAACGATATGTTGAGAAAAATATTTATAGGGGTTTGCGTATAGCTATTGGACATGAGGCATATGTGAATGGGAGATTTATAAGCAATAATGAACTATTACTGAAATGTGAGGTAACTCCGCCACGAGAAGGACGACTATACTTATTAGTGGGAGTAATAAAGGGCTTATATTCGACCGATAACTTATTACTTGAGCAGAACGAAATCAGGGAAGGTCCGAAAACTAGATCAAGAGGCAAAGCAAATATATTAATGGGTTTGCCGAAATCTGAACATTATAAGAAAAACCCAACCTACGTGGGTTATAATATTTGGAATAGTCTACCGAATGAATGCCAAGTAGCAAATAAAGGATCTATATACAGACAGGAAGTAACTAAGGCCATCAGAACCTATATAGCCCAACACTAGCCACTTTGATTAATATGATGGGTAACCACCAGCGCTTTGTACAGAAGCACCAGTTAGGGTATACAGTTCCTTTTTGACTTGATCATCATCTTGTATATATCATCAATGCATTTTTGTTTACGATCTGTCTTTTTGTCAAACTCCTTGGATTGTTGTGTGGAAGAACGACTGACTGCAGTCGAATGCAATTTATTGTCCAATAAAAAAAAAAAAAAAAAAAAAAAAAATAGTAAACAAACTCCAGTACCGAATAGATTGATTAGTTGACGTCCAGGCTTTGAATACCAATCTGATCAAAGGACTGGAGAAAAGGATAGCTAAAAGTGAGGAGTTAGGTAACAACACTGCAAAGCTTTTGGCAGAGGTGACAGCAAATCTCAAAACCATAACTGACAGAGTCAGTCATATGGAGAAAGATGATGAAGAAATAGTAATTGCCAGGAAAGAACAGCAAAGCACCCCACACAATCTAATGAACGCTGAACTTCTTCAGAATATCAACAACAAGTTAGAGAAACTACAGGAAGAAGGAAAACAAAAAATACTAGTTGTAGACTAGAGAGCAAGATGAAAACCTACTTGAAGTAGTGAAGAGACTTGTGACTGATTTGGATATGAACTACACAGTTGCGATGGTTGAGAACATATAGAGAAGAGGGTGCTACATACCAAATGTGAAAAGGATGCTTTTGATCGTGGTACAGTTTACAAGTACAGCTATCAAGCCGAGATTATTCAGAAATATAAAGAAGCTGAAGAACTAACCGTGCTGGAAAAGAATCTAGCTAAATGATGACATGTCAGTGGAGGACAGAGCCATGTCAATAAAACATCAGATGCACTGTAAGGGGACCATCTATGAGAATAGGAAATCAAAACTACTCTTACCAACAAATTGGTGAACTACCCCATAACCTTTCAACCTCAGAACTGAAGATGGTACACACACTGGACAGTGTAGCATACTCTGTTCACAGAGCTCCGCTCTCTTATATGTATCCAATCAAAATAAAGTTGGAAGGTAAACAATACTGAAACCCTGAACTGGGATATCAACACAAGGCAGCACTTGCTTGCAATGATGTTCTGGTAGTGTGGTTGTTAATTAAGTATAATATCATATGATTGAGACAGGGGAAGACTTCTATACATAATCACTAAGCAAGAGCATGTTATGACATCTTGTGGGGAGTGCGGATTTACCATAGAATAGGGTACCAGACGCCAGAGACATCTGGAGAATAGTAGGAGAACTACTGAAACACATTATACCAGACTAGAGAAAGTTGTGGACAAGGTTTGAACTATTGAGACATCTAATGAAATATATCTAATAATATTGTGTTGGGAATTCTCATATAATTAAACATAAGGCATGCTTGAGAGTATTCCTAATTCCACTAATCAACTTGATTCATTAATCTAATCTAAATAGATAAATATGTATCCTTAATTAAGTGAACTGTTGATTAATGAATTTGTTTTATTATGGGTAGGTTAAATATTTGATTTTGCACAGTTTAAACTCAATTCTAATCATTCAGTACACCAATAAGTCAGGTAAATCTGTCAACAACGTTATGACAAGTAAAGTACAGTTCTTAGTAAATGTTTTTCCATGTTGGCAAGTGGCCAAACTTCAATAACTTGTCAAATATGATGAACCAATGTTCTGTATAGTTCACAGAACACCACAATAATTAATAGAATGTTTTTAAGTCATTTGCCAAAGTCAGTAATAATCAGTTCATAAATAAAACCATATGATGAATATAAATCAGTCAGGCTCACCACATAAATATAATGTCCAAGATGACTCATACAAAATCCAGTGAACTCATCACTTATATCACTCACAAGCTTATCTCCTGCTGTGTACCACACTCAGTCACCAAAGTTTATTCACTCACAATGAGTGAGAATTGTTGAGAGACAAATCCGATGTGTTCTCAAGATGAATGCATAGTTGAGCCGATAAGAATAGGTGAACATAGAGTCTCAAAAATCTGAGTCACTTTCTGCACAGTCCAAGGATAAGGTAAGTTGCCTTATGTTAAGCTATTCAATCTATCTGCTGGTTTACAGTTTGCACTTGTCCAGTCTCAGAGCTGAACAACACATCTATACAGCACAGGATAGTATCAGAGACCAAGGATACCTTCACCACTGGAGCAACTCACTAATAAGAATTTGGAAGAGAATCATGGGAAATCATGTTTGAAATCACATACAATCGAGGCAACACAAAAATATGTTAATTTTCACATTTTAGAACCGGAACAGCCTGAAGGAACTCTGTAGGGAATTCCCACCAGCATCATAGTTATGTCAGTAAAGGTAAGCCTAGAGTATAGGGAGGATCCCGGTATGTGGCTATTATACTTTATATACTAACACTGCCTACCAGGTCATGATACATGGCAGCCACAGATTTAAAGCTTATATAAAGCAATTAAGCTCTGTTAATTAATTCAAAAGATTAAGCCCCGCCCCACACACTATTGAGCATGCGTGAAACGGAGCTACTAAGTGCATTTATTCACTGGGGGTACCGTGGCACACTGTCAGGCCTTTTGTACATGTACCCTGGACAACTTTGAGGCAATGGTCGTCTATAGGAGCGCTGGTCCAATGCTAAAGCATAGGAGTGGTGTTAGGGCCTCGCTACCTGTGCCGACAGTCAGACTGGAGCTATAAAACCGACATCTAGACAGCTGAGGGCAGTCAGTCTGGTCTGACACTCAGCAGTGTACACACACAGCCGTGATTACAAACCATGACAAGCATTATAGGCTGAACAATGACCACAACAAGAAAATATGGTAATTGATACAATATATGCTCAATATCTATGTATATCTGTGTACCTGTATCTATATTTACCCCGGATAATCTCTCTGTATATTGCCTGTTTTGTAATGAATTTACAAAGCCAGGTTTTGGGGAAGGTATGAACAGTGGGCAGTGAGCCATGACATTTAGGGTCAGGGTTGTATTGGTCCTGTATAGGTTATTTGTAAACATGGTTTGTGTGTGGAGAGGGGGGAGGTATGTGTATGTATGTTATCATGTGTGTATCTCTGTATCTGTATTTGTATCTGTCTTTGCCTGTCTCTATATTTTATTCTGTCTGTGTATGTATCTGTATCTGTGTCTGTGTGTGTTTGTGTGAGCCTGTGAAACTGCTTTTTCTGTCTGAGTATACATGTCTGTTCATGTATGTATATCTTTCTGTTTCTCTGTGTATCTATGTATATGTGTGTTTCTGTGTGAACTTGTTCCTCATACACAATACAATAACTGAACTCACTGTGAATTTGAGTTTTAGTGTGTCTTTTTCAATGCCCCACCTGTGGTGTGCATGCCTTAGTACCCCTCACACTTATGACCTTCAAGCCACCCTGTGAGTTGGGTATATCCCCCGTGCCTGATCGCGGTGCGGTGTGGGGACGGTCAGCAGTGACCTGTGTCAGGTACACACAACCCGGCTGTCAGGGTGTGAGGGGTGGGCCTTATATTTTTTTATAAGATTCTCAAGGAGTTATTGCTTAATATCAGTTTTAACCTGACCAGAGCTAACATAGCATAGAGCAGATAGACTCGCTATCTGGTGGATCAAGACCACACTACAGGCCTCAGTCACCAGAGCAAAAAGTAGGGTACTTACTGCCTCAATGATGACCGCAGAATCAGCCTGTAGTACAGCCCGTGTTGGACACTTCTAAGGTACTTTAAACCAGCAGGAGTTTGAAATGAGCCATTATTTTACCACAATAGTAATACACTGACATAGTTCTGAATGAACTATTATTTGGCATGAATGGGAAGTCAGACGTCGGCTTTGTAGTGCATGAGAACATTTGGCATGACACAGTTAGTAACTTGTAAGTGGCATCCACAACTGTTTATTGACTGACACCAGCATGAGGTTGAAGTCATGGACATAAATCATGAGACGATAAGAACAGGTAGTTATAGAGTTACAAAGGCCACAAGTGCCAAGTCTGCAACACTTTTGAAAATCAATAAGCCTAACAGCAATACCTTCATGAAATGTATACCTTATCATGCACTGCATGAAACTAACCACTTTATATATGTATATGCCCGGTGTATATAGGTTTGCTTTTGCATAAACAAGGTTGTCCTATTCCCTGTGTGTATATGCCGCGCCTGATTCATATATACCCCTGATTCATATATACGGCTCATTCTGTTGCCACTTACAGACACCACTGGTAGCATTTATTTTTTTTATTAACCATCCAAGTCTCTTTTATATGAAATATGCAATCTTATATTACAAATTTGTTTTATAAAACCTTTATAAAAACTGATCGACTATAAAATCAGTATTTTGTTATCTTTTTACTGTTTTTCTAATAGATTTGACTTTAAAACACCATTTCTATGTATGATCATACAATTACTACTCTGTTCACGACCGGTTCAGACCTATAGGGCCACCTAGCCATGTATACTCTGTCTGGTGTAAGTTGGCTGCACTACAGGCTATAACATTACCAACACAGAAGGGTGGTGATTTTAGTGAACTGGGCATCAGAGTGTAGAGAACCCTCACCTACCCAGGTGGGAGCTGGCGGGGGCTGGCGGGAGCCAGCAGGAGGTTGCGGAGGCTGACACAGGGTGGCGGTAGCCTAAAGTGCTAAAACAAAACACTGATGATCCGCAGCAGCAGCGGGAGCTAGGGCAGGAGGATTTCCCTTTTTATTATTTATCATACACATATAAACCTGGCGTATACATGTTGGGCAGACAATATTTCCTCTCCTATATGCCAGGTGTGAAAGCCAAGATGCGTACATATTTAAAAGGAAACAGTCTTGTATAAGCCTCATATGCAGGTGCATACACTTCACAAACACCACCACTTTAGATATGTATTCGCCCAGCGTATATGGGTATGCTTATGCATATACCTCAACTTTAGGCATATATAAGGGTCCATGTTGCGGTCATATTTACATCATATATATGCTTGATTCTGTTGTATTTACACCATTATCAAATGGTTCCGATCTCTGCCACTTGGGGACACCACTGTGTTATATCACATTTGCTATTAGTCATTAAGTCCTTGGTATGTAGAGAATCAAATGTTATATTATCAATTTTGACTATAAAATTGTTCTAAAACCCTATTTATTATCTTTTCATTGAAAACATTTAAGAAACCAATCTTTTTTGGGTTTTTTTTTAAAACATTTTTTTAATAGGTCATACTTTCAAAACACCAATCTTCTGAAGTCATACTTTGGGTCCTGTATGTATATAACACAAGGTTTGATCTGTTATCTGATTTGTTATCAACCTATACCAACTCCGTCTCCTAGCCCCGGCTACCCCCCCTGCTGGGCCACCTACTGCCACTTCCCGCTGCTGCCCAGGGCTTCACTGAGAGTGTAGGGATACCCCCATACCGATGCCTAATGTTCGGCTAACCCTAGACTGGACTCAAGATGGCGGCCTGTGCAGGGATGGTGGCTGTGAGGGCGGCTGCGAGGGTGGCTGTGAGGGAAGCAGCCGCATTCACACTACTTCTAACAAGCGGCGTCGGCAGGGTTGGAGTCGTGAGGAGGATGCCTTATCATGGACAATAATCCATATATCATGAACCTAGACATGAAGAACTGAGTTGGTAGACGAGGCGCACAGCTTCAGCGACTGCTGGCAAGTGACCGGGTAATTTTTTGCTCACCTGGGGTTCAGGTGAGGGTGCCTTGCCGACCTATACTGTGCCTCTCCCATTGATCAGTTTTTTTTACATGTGACCAGAATGCATAGTCCGATTGGACATTTGGTGACCTGTATTTCTGGTCACTGGTGTGTGGTTTGTTTTTAGTGTATGTAGTACGGCCTCTAGTGTGAGGTGTTGGTACTTTATGTGTCTGTTAGTACTGCCCTCTGTGGCATTCATGGTGCGTTCTTAGGAGTTTATGGGTTCTTGTGTTATAAAGACAGCGGTCTCCCCTACCAGCAGTTTCGAAAAATCTAATCAGGCTATGATTGGCTGTAATTTTTCTGTGTTTTTTGTGGGGAAGTCGACACAGATCCTGCCAGATCACTGTATGCACACAGTAGAAAGAATTTAACACATAGACATGAAGAACTGCTTGCAGGTTTTATGAGATCGGAGAACCTAACACTGAACAACCTCTTTCAGGAAGACACAAACAATATGAGAGTAGTATTGGTAAACAGGTTTATGATATTGCTGATGGAAGGGAGCACAAACTAACCAATGAATCTAAGATCCCTTCGATCTAACAATGCCAACAAAACTATTGCTCCAACTCCAAATACCATAGACTTTATCCTGGAATACTTGATTTGATGTGCTCTAATTCAAAAATTGTATATGGCCTGCAGTGATTGATATTAAAAAATGTGGATACTGAGCCTGTACGGGTGGCCATTCAAGGTCATTTGATGAAAAAATATGGCCTGATGCCGCAGGCAGGAGGTCTGATATTTTTCATGATAGGACCAGGAACAGTTACCGTACGTTTTTTTGTTACTGTATACCTCATACTCATTTAGGACCCCGTTTTATTAACTTTCCTGATCCATGATTCACTACTCATTCCGATACAAAACCCCAGCCATTCACTATGGGTAGAAATTACCCGCAGCAGGCAGCACAATGCAGTCTATGAATTGTGTGGTAGCAGTTGACACTGGAACTCAGTAACTAACCACGGTGTGATACTGGCGGATCTCCAAGCATATCCTCTGTTAAACACCCGCTTACATAATAGCAGAGACCATGATTTGGAGAGTGACATTCATTAACATATTTTTGTACATACACAACAGGCACATTTTGAGCATTGCTTCCAGTTTATCTTTTGACTCCACTCAAGCATTGTATGAATTATGGCTAGAAGTGCGTCATGACCAAATATTGAGGTATCTAAGATGGGGCATGCAAGTAATACCATGTAAATGGCTGAAATATCCAAACCCATTGATATCAAGACGTTTTACCTGCAGGGAACTGCCGCTGTCTGTCAGCGTAACAAAGGGTATGTAGTAGAACACACTGCGCTGTTCTGGTTTTTTTTCCGCAAAGTTTCCCATAGATTACATATGTGTTGCAGTGTAATGCCAGCTGCTCCTTTTGTTGCCGCCTGCGAACAAACACTGAGTGGACAACTTGTTATCGATTGCTTTTGCATAAGTGAGCAATTTAATTGACTTAGGTGAACGGCCCACGTTAGATACTCTGTGTTTTGGTCATTGAGCACTTTGAGTGGCATGTCTTTGAAGTCACAAATGGAAGAGAACCGCCATTTTGTTTCTTATGATGCTTATACTGGTCTCATGGGCAATGCAATAAATTTTGTTAGCGAGACGAACGTTGGTCATGGTATGCGCAAACATTATTCATACTATATCCCTAGCAGAGGATACAATTTCATACATGTTTGGCCACAGGAGTATGTTTAAACCAGCCTCTAAGATTGAGTACTCCCAGTATAAATAAATGTTACAAAAGGAAAGAAAAGTACTCACTCATATACAAACTTTATTAGGAAAATCCAAAATATCATATAGGTTTCATCATGCTTAATGCTAACCAAAACACTCACCAGTAAGAGTGCTCTTTAAGCATATTGACGCACCCATACAAAAAAGAATCACTAGGAAAATATACTCCCTTACTTATTACATTAACAGAATTGTTCCAAATATAAAAAGTTATCTGCTGTTAATTTTAGATTCCTATATATATATTCAAAATCATCAGTCATATTACACAAAATATACCGTGTTTAGTCTGTACTACATAGATCATGATTCAAAGATGCAGTAAATGATCTCCGCAGTCTGACTCAATGAGACATGCTGCCGAAGGGATGTCCTGGCAAGAGATAAGTGTAATCTCATTCAATCGAAGTTCATGGTCATATGATGCAATAATCCCTTGATGAGCTTTACCTATATAAGCCACTTGTGTATCAGGATAAAAGAGTCATAGGGTATTCTCAGAGGTGACCCGATAAATGTATCCAGTAGCTTGCAGACCTCATAAGCATCAACTTTGATTGGAAGAGAAATTTCTAGTCCAATATTTTGTCCAGTTAGGGTACGCTTACTTGTGTAGATGACATGTGCCATTATGTGGGCCACTACAGTCTTTGGATCCACTTCCATACAACTGATGTAGAATGAAAGACGAACACCTACAGGAGCCTTGTTGATGGTGCTGTAGCTCAGAGCACTACATAACCCTGTATGCTTGCCTCTTGATATCATGACGGCACTACGTCTTGCCATATAGAGAAGGTTTTCCTTATTTACTTTCAGGGGGAACCGATTCATAAGACAAACAAAGTAATCTTTTCTGTTAAACAACGCAGTTATTGTACTTTGGTCTTGGAGGAGTTCTGTCAATTCATCATCAGAAGGCATTTCAACAGCGATGTTTGCAAAGGATGACGCTGATGAGAAGCTTGTTTTGTATCTGTCTCCATCAATGACATAACGATAGAAGTGCTGCAATATTAAATTGGAGGGAAAAATACATTGTGACCAGAAGCTACTTTACCATGTTTTTACTAGGAGAACACTTGTATACAGAAGTGAATGAAAGCATAACAAAACAATAAAAATACTACCTGTTGAATACAAAATAACTTTGTGAAATTAGCTCCACTGCCTTCTCCATGAAGGAGATACCTTAATAAAAAGTATTCACATTTTTGTATAATATTTATAGTATGGTTAATTATCATTAACATCTAGATCTATGATATGAAAACAAATTTCAGAGTGATATTCTTTGGTTATACATGTTGACAAGGGAGTTACACTGAGTGAATGATGTCACAAATGTCATCATCATATCAAGAACAGACAAGCATTTTAAGATTTAGTTAGTGTGCCTGAATTGAATCTTTTTAGAGTTATATTTCATCAGAAATATTCATCATCTCCGAACCCTAGTACAAAAAAAAACAAATAAAAGAAAGATTATCTACAAATTTCGACCAAAACAGTATCATTGTGTCTGGAAAAGATGTGAACTGGTAAACTATAAACTAACTGGCTATAAAAGATAGCATGAGATGGCAAGGGTGGCAATCAAACAATATCAGAAGAAATGACAAATTAGATGAGTCAGGTACCCAGTGTTTTGGGTGTTGTGAGGAATAGCATTTTAATTATTGGTGGGACAAAACTAAAAGGGAGAAAAAAGGGGGGCAAAGGGAGCCAAAATGGAAACTGCAACTCTGTATCTTATGTCACTAAAATGATCCTGTCTATATCAAAGGAAATTGCAAGTATCATTCTCCATGTCTAAGGAAAGAAAAGGGTTTGCTAAAATAAAAGAATGGACAATTTTCTAAATACTAATAGGTTGATAATATTTGCTTCTCACCGCTTTGTCAATGATCTTGATGTCAAGCATGTCATCAATGTGTTCCTCATAATATTCTACACAGCGAGTAGCAAAGGCACTTGTCGCAAGTTGAGGATAAACCTCCATTAGCTTACATATGTATCCATCCTGTCCATGTTTCAAACAACTCATGATACCCTGACCTCGGAAAGCCACTGCGGTCCTTTCAGCCATTGTAACCACCCTTTGCCCACCATCCAAGAGGTAGGCAATAGAAAATGCTACCTGTAATAAGATCTGGTACATTAGATTTCCTCCAATTTCTAGAAGTGCATATTATCAGCAAGGGTATTAGCAATAACCTTTGCATTTCAGTCTTTGCCTGATACCCCCTGGTATGGTTCTTCAGTCTATAGTTGACCTGAATCTAGGGGGTCAAAACCACCTTCTTAGTATGGTTTCTACCACCTATCATATTGATGACATTGTTGTATTTGCTATGCTCAAATGTTGAAATCATATTATCTTACGCATGAAAATCCAAAATGTAAATATATACATACAATTTTCCCGTTGGCCTCAGCAACATAGCAGTGAGCATTAGGATTGTGTATGTAATGAAAATATGAAGCAGGAAGGTAGTCAAAGCCGTTATAGATATCACCACTAATGTCCATAATTCCTCGGTAGTCGTCATGATGTGCTTGCCGCACTGTCAATTCATTTGCGTTGTCAGACATCCCCAGTTTTTCTGTTATGAAAAATGAAACACAGCTTTTCCGTTGCCTTGCTCAAAGAGAAAAGAAAAACATGTGAAAATAATTGTTATGGCAAATTAAACGGGTTGGGTATGAACAATTTCCAATGATGTTTAAATTTAGGATTCTCAATGCCATATCCCTAATAGCTTATGTTAAAGCAAAGCATTTGTTCACTTTGTATCTAAGATATTATATTATGTCCACATTGTCTGGTTTTTATGATATCTAATTAAGCAATGGATGACCGTATGAAATTTATTTTGTGTAGATTTTAACAGCATTGGTTCATTTAGATTTACAGAACAGAAAGAAATGGAGGTGATTTTGCAGTATATGTAGGATCAGAATTTGTTTAAACAATATATGGAAAACATATTAATGTAAGTTCATAGGCCAAGGTACTTACTTATAGTGTTCCTTAACCCAATTCTAAGAAAATGTAATGCATTACACATCTTTTTTCAAGAACATTTTGTCTCAGAAGAGTTAATGAGATGGGCTTGAGAGTTTTGATTTTGAAAGGGAGTTTGAAAGAGTGTTTCTGAGGTTGTAACTGAAGAGATTGGACATAAGAAAATTTAAAACATTCAGGATCCACATACTATATTTATACAACATCAATAAAAATGTGCAAATATATTCATTTCTACATACATCAAAAAAGATGAAGTATATTTTGCATTAATGACTCAGATAATAAGAAAACATGTAGTGTATACAAAAGTTAATAATATGTAAAGATTAATAGGAGGATGCATATTTCAGTAAAGAAATGTAGGGGACCCGTGCAAGTCTACTAAGGCTTTGCACGTCTACTACGCCTTTCTAAGTATAGCCGCGGCCGGGACAGCCCAGCAAGGTGTGGGACAGGTTGATAGAACTTGTTTTCCCGCGCTTTTAGAGTAGGCCACCCGCCGCTGGCTATTATAGACACTGTGTTGGGACCAGTCTAGACTGGTTTCTCACCTGTCAGGTTGAGAACCAGCAGTGAGGATTGATCCTGAGGAGTTGGCCAGGCAACTAGCGGGAACCACTGGTTTGCTGGTGACCAGGCTGACTAAGAATACCCCTTTGGAGAATCAGCGGGATTCTTGCACATGCTCAGTGAGGACATGGGCTGTATATAAGCAGCCTGCTGTGGCTTACTGAGACACACTGGGGTGTGGAGAGATTACGTGTGGTCTCTCTGCTGGGCTCGGTCTCTGTGCTCCACCGACGGGAGCTAGTTCTCAGGACTAGCTGTTGACCGGTTCTGGTCCCCTAGGGGGTGGAGTCAGAGTATCTCGGTTGTCTAGGAGGAGAGGGTCGGACCCATGTGTCCCTTCTCCGGATAGAGTTCTGGGGTCCCGAGAGATGCGATCAGGGTAGTGTCCACTGGCAGGGCGTTTTTGTGTACTTTCCGCTCTGTGAAGGTGTTTGACCTCCCTGTGATCCTCGAGGGCAGAGGGCCGAGTCTGGCCACATGCAGATAGAGACATACAGCATGTGAAAGTGTGAATGGTGGGTGTGATTGCTAGAGTGTTGTTTTTTGACAGATTAAATTGCTGGAACAAACTAGGGCATTGTATTAACGAGTCTGTGCTCTCTAAACTCTATAGTTGATAATTGTCTTTGTTTTAACAAGGAAAACGATAGGGATATAATAGCTATGCCCACCAATGTATCATTGTGCATGCAGTTTGGGTATACCTGTGTTATCTAAGCTATATCTAAAGTATCATTGAGTTGATATGCATGTGTGACATACCATATTGTAGCCAAAATACCATAGAATATGATGCAATCGCCGTTATTTCTCTTGAAATAATGTATATGGGTATTTTGAATGTATGATGCTCATACATTCAGTAATCCAATGCTAAAGAATAAGTTGCCAGGCGAATGTTTGGCTTTAGCCGTGAAGTAACTAAGCAGATGAGGTGCGACACCGGCCTACGGAAAAAGGCTTATTGGCGGAATATTGACTTGTTTTCATATATATGTATATATATACACCCAGGCCTTGTATACAGACTCGTCTTGGGTGTATTTCACACCCGGCGTATACACAAAATACCTACGCTGGGCGCATCCATATGTAAAATAATTATGTTTGTGCAGTGATAGTCAAAAGAAATTGTCCCTGAGTGACATTCATCAACGAACATACATAGTAGACTGATGGAAGGTCTATTTCCCAACCTCTTGCATACTGCACTGACCTCTCAAGATATTCCCCTTGCACTTTGAATGAATAATGTAGATATGTACTACTGAGATGAATCCTTTGTGAATCACCAATGTGAGATTGTACTTTGCAATCCCTAGCAAGCCGTAACTTTAGAATATAGGGTACACACTATTTACTAGGTCATACCCTTACATATAGAGGATCATAAATGACATGGCTGACTTGTTTTCTTGGTCATTGAAATACATTGCTACCTGCCGGTTCCAACTAACAAATGTTATTTTGCCAGCTGCTATCAATAATACTTCATATGAAAAGTTGTAGTGCCTTACACCATTACTTAAAAACAATAAATCAATTCATGGCTTAAGTATAATCAAATCTAATGACCTTCTAATTTTGTAGACTACATACTGATGATGTGCCTCTGAATACCATTCTCAATGAGTATGGGCTTCACCTAGATGCATTAGAAATAAGTGGTACATTATGCAGATGTAAGAGTTTGACAATTGTGAGCCCAGACCAGTGGAAAAGAATAGTGAGGTCTACTTTTTTGAATGACTAATTAAATTGACTATATTCATGATGTCCATGACTGTAAGGGCCTAAAATCTATTCATCTCTTGATGCAACATTTACGGGAAATAGTGGAGGATTCTTTAGAGTATGACTTTGAAGCGGTTAGGAGATGGAGCGATGAAGTATTTACGAGAATCGCCGAAGGCTGTTTTAAATTAGGCTGGCATAGCGAGGCTCAAATACAACACCTCCGCACGGCCATTTCTGGCTCTGAAAGTTCTCGGATCAAGACACCAGACTCTTGCGCAAAGCATGAAAATAAGAAGAAGACAGCCACTCCTCGTCACCCCCCTTGCAAGAATTTCATGGTTGCCAGGTCCAGTCTCTGTATCTGTCCAAGACAGGAGTCTTGGTAGCTCACGTATGTGAATATCCCTGGGTCTATATCACTCTCACAACGTTACTGAGTTCAGAATCAAGACAAAACATGAGGCGGGTACTAACAGGCCGAGTGCTGCTTCCTCGTCAAATCATCCCTTTCAACGACCCTCTGGAGCTGGAGTTCCTTAGCCCAATAAGCAAAACTAGCTGGCTTCCTGTACAGCAAATCCACTTGTCAGCGATGGTCAAATCAACGTAGGTTCTGTGCCTTGTCAATCCTATGACAATTTTGATTATGTGTTGACTCGTCCTACACCTTCTTACAAGATTTGTAAAATCTATCCTCGACAATCATGCATATATTCTGACATTGTGAGTTGCAACACATATAATTTCAAGGAAGCTCGCATAGAAATTGCTTCTGGCCTACATCCCGAAGTCTGGTAAGAAAATATTCAAGATTATCATGACAATGCCGTGGTTGATTTCATTAAGTATGGTTGGCCAATCGGCTACATGTCTGAAACTCCACCGATACCGACTTTTGAAAATCATGCGAGTGCAAGATTTCACCCACGAGCTGTCTCCAAGTTTGTTGAAATTGAACTCTCACATGATGCCCTACTGGGCCCGTTTATTTTTCCGCCTTTCGGGCCAGGGACCCAAGTATCTCCTTTGATGTCACGTCCCAAGAAAGACTCTTCCAACAGGAGAGTGATTATGGATTTATCTTACCCTGATGGCAGATCGGTTAATGACGGGATTCCAGAGAAAAGTTCCTGGGTATAAATTCTTCCTACTCTTTGCCGACCATTCAAGATTTGAATGGTATCACCTTTTGATACCTTGATACATAGATACATTGATACTTGGACACATTTATACATTGATACTTACAGTATCAAACATAAAACAAATAGGAAATAACTCTATGATTTATTAAAATGCTTTCATACATAAACAACCTCAATATTGTACTGTATTTGACTACAGCACAGAGTTTTGACTGATTTGTATTCATTATCATTCGATTCATTTACGAACTGAACTCTGCTGACTTTGGCAAATGACTTGAGAACACTCTCATAATTATTATGAGGTTCTATGAACGATACAGAACTCTGAATCATCAATATTTGACAAGTTATTGGAGTTTGGCCACTTGCCAACATAGACAAACGTTTATTAAGAACTGAACTTTACTTGTCAAAAGACTACAACATTATTTACTTTGTCATATGACTTATTGATGCAGTTTGAATGATTAAAGATTGAGTTGGAACTGTGTCAAAGCTGCTATTGAATATTAAACCTACCCATAATGACATGTTGAACTTTTGTATTTATTCATGTAATGTTTGAAGTGAATTATTTAAGTATTTCACTCTTTCACCTTTTCTATGACACTAGAGACACGTAGAATTGAATATAGTGATTATTCCTTAAGTTTAATATGTTAAGTATCATATAATTAACATATTACACAATCCCTAAGAAGTTCCTCGCTGTTGGTGGGGATTTAAAGGATTCTGGTAGCCTGCCAACACACAGCCTAGAGTAGTCTCTACCTCCCCAGGTCTGTATAATTAATAATTAAGATCATTAACATAATTTATTCATATTTAATATCTTATTCACGATTACTTACGTAATACTATAAGTAATGAAACAGAATTATTAATGAAGAGTCAATTTACATAAGGATACATATTCGTCTATTTAGATCAGATAAATGAACTAGATTAATTAGTAAGATAGGAATACTCTCCAGTATGCCCTATGTCCATTTATATTTATATGTCGACACTGTATTGATAAATATGGTTAACTAAATGTTTCAATAGTCCATTCATTAACCACTACATTCTCTAAAAAGTTATTCAGTAGTTCAGACACTGTTGACCAGATGTCTCTATTCAATGGTAAATCCGCACTTCCCTTATATGTCCTTACTTAGGGAATACGTCCTTCAGTCTTTATTACATTATAAAGTCTCAGCATTCTAATGGAAGATAGGTGTATTGATTAATGAAAGTATATATATATGATAATAAACACAATGACCGCTAGTTGGCTGTAAATAGGATTAGCATTTATTATAAACCCATTTTGTTTATGGTATCTGGTAATTGTCACATGGCAAAAGAAAATCTTTTTCTCAAGTAGTGGTGTTGAAGCAGCGAAGTGAAGGACCCCTTGGGTGGACTTCTCAAACTGCCTCTTTATATGGTTATAAACTGTGGTAGCTTTTTAATTCATATTAATTAACAATTAACAATACCACTACCAGAACAAAGTATCAAG
This sequence comes from Alentia gelatinosa, assembly GCA_950022655.1. NCBI lineage: Eukaryota > Metazoa > Annelida > Polychaeta > Phyllodocida > Polynoidae > Alentia > Alentia gelatinosa. Next base: position 61,608,694 of record OX465587.1, on the reverse strand, counting down.
TTTCATATCATGTAAAAAAGTTATCTTTTTTTCATAGCCAGGCTGTGAAGCCTAGTGGGTTGTTTCATTTATCACTCTCATAGGGATGACAGGCCCGAGGAAGTATACCTCCACAGACAACACATTCCATGAGAGCTTGTCAATCAGGTTTGTTTATGTGTGTCGTCTATAGTGAGAGGAATCCTTATTGATAGTCTCCTTTGACAGAACCCCGGGACAAAATAGGCCTGTAAGACAACTAGCAGGAGTTTTGAACAAGGGTTCCTAATGCCTGAAGGTGGCAACCTATAGTGGTATTTTTGAGAACTACTTTCACCATTTATCAATATATGTGATTGTGACTGAATAGCACCAAAATTTTTCCATCTAACACATCCAGTTTGTATTTAAATCCAGATTAAAATATTCCCACTAGTTTAAATCATTAAATAAGCTTTTATTTGTAATTTTGAATCACCCTCAATACCCCTATAGGTGTCGCCTGCCAGGAAAGGTGAAGCACACAATGGATGAGGTATTCTGGTCTGGCGATACATAATAAAAGGCAAATGGATGAGAGCTTGTGGATATATGACTATAACTGTCCTTCCACACAAAAGTTTGGTTTTTCAAACCCAAACCATGTACGACCTGTCCTTGAGCATTCAACTCTCGTTCACCGAGCAAATAAAAGACCCCAAGCCTATGTGCCTGAATGCTTCTAGCACAAAACATTCTAATCTTCCTCATATAGAATATACACATATATTACAGTAAAATGCCTTTGGGTAAAAAAGCAAAACAAATTAGTGATACATCCTTTATCTTGATTCATCTTCAATTTCCTGATGAACTCCTTGGGATTCCCCTTTAACATCATCATATGCTGTATTTGGTGAATTTACATTTTCTCCTTGTTTTATTTTGGCCCAGCTTTGTATCTCCCCTGAGCAGAACACCATATAATAAGTACCCGCTGTCAAAGACATGGCAAGGTCAATAAAGAATATAATTCGCCATCTGGACATGAATGGCTGAAAAGGAAACAACAAAGTGTTAATAAATTTCAAAGTGGGTGAGTATTTAGCAATTACAATTTATCACTTTTAAAAGAATCACACAGAAACCTTTGTTTCCTGTGATGGAGTTGGGGTTGATATTTTTTTTATTAATGAGGATACTCTAGGAGAGACAGTTATACTAGTTAACTATTATCATCGATGGGTTTGCACATGACAATGTAACTGTAAATTACATGGTGTGTCCTGTTTCATAGGAATTAGACATTAGACTTTGTTTTGTCCGTTCTTGCTTGCACTGTTGGTGCCGTTTTTCATGTCTGTCTAACACTTTTGTCACAAAACTAGTGAAACAGGTCCCAAGTACTACTATGACAGATTCCTCATACAGCTTATAAAGACAACAGATGGCATCTTGCTACAGGGTGTGCTCTATGCTGTAATTGGCTGTTGAAGCAACAGCCAATATGGATTGAACAGTCTTGTTCCGGTCTGTCACACATGCCAGGAGGGCCACTCATGTCAGTAAAAACTAAGGTGTCATGCTAGCACACCCTGCCCCCATGTGGCCAGAGTGGTAACTACAGTAAATTATAATGAGGGTAATTCTGCCGTTTACTACATGGCTGCTGCACAGTCAACATCAAGACTATGAGAATGGTGACTTGATGCAGTCCTTATGGTACTAATAAATATGGATAACTCATCTCTTCGCATAATAACTTGATAAAGGCCACTTACGCAGCCGAAACGTTGTACCATTGTTCAAATAAAAAGCCATCATCTAAACCAAATTGGGCAGCTGTTGAGTTGTACTTGTCTAAACTCCTAAGTCTTTGCATAATAACCAATATAATTGATCATGATAGGGATGTAAAGACTGGAACTTTACAAAATGATGATATGAGAATTGATGGTTGAGTTTATAGCTTTAATGAGCAGCAATACATTCAGCAATGTATTCCTCTTTATTAGTTCACAACTTCTAAAAGAATATCTATGCCACAAAATTGTGTTCCTGCAATTAATAAATTATATCAATCGAGGAATGGGTCACCAATTACAAATCTTTCTTGAGACACAAGTGTCAGATCAACATTTGAAAATTAAGTTTTAAATAAAACACTTAGCTTTCAATCTTGCTGCATTAAGGAAAAGAGCTAGACAGATAATTTACTTACCGATGCTTCTGTAATAGCTTCAACAATGGATGGAGACAGAATTCCAGGCAGTACACTAATTGTGTTGCCAATTCCAAAGATGGTACCTTGAGAATATAAATGATGGATGATTAATATAAAAGGGAATATTTTGCATGTATTATGATTTAGACTTTAGTTCTGTATATAAATTTGGTAATGATGGCTCTCATCAGGGTTAATTCATAAAAATATTATAACTATAATTTATAAACTATTAGGTGAGGCATATATCATACATTATTCAGGAACGATTTTAGCTCTTCCCATCCAGTTGAAAATATAAATTGTATATTATAGTATTGTTACAGTAGTCATATCATTTTCTCATGTGTATATATAACTATGATATACAAAATAGTAATTTTAAAGAATGAATGAGGAATCAGGAAACACTATTGACACCAACTTACCAGCATAAACAGGGGCAAGGTCATTGTAGTTGATCTTAACACATGCATTTGCCATGGCTAATGTGCCACTGGAAAGGCTAAGCATGATAACAGCGCTCAACTTGTTACAGCCCATATATCCTTGCAAAACCAATATCATGGATGAAAGATAAAGTCCTACAGGAATAAATTGGAGAAGTCATGTCATTGTACAGAAGGTAAAATAAAACATTCATTTTCATTCTATAATTTCTATATGCTCTTTATATCATGTGGGAACTATTAGTGATATGTACCCATGTCTGCATTTATCAATAATTGCAACTATCTACACTGCGCAAAAACCAAAAGTTTATTCATATATACACCATCGTGGAAATATATGTAACGGCTGTCTATTGACACTTTTCCTAAATCTATACGTCAGCATGATGGCTGTATTTACTACAAAGCATATATGAAGAGAATTATTGTGTACAGGACATGTATAAACAGGCCGTATACATTTTACATGACTATAGATGAGGCATATACACAATGAAAAATGGGACTACCTTGTACACGCAAAATCATACCTATATACAATGGGTGTATACATATAAAAACTGGTGGTTTTCGTGCAGTGCTACTATCAATTGAACTTCTACTTAACAAACACTTCTACTTTTCAAAAAAGTGAAAAGAGTGACTTACCAAATCCTGTGAAAATTCTTCTGATATTAGTTGCTGTGAGAAGATTCCTCTTTCTTAGAAAATCTGCCATGAAACCTGATGTGATTTCCACAACGGTCATAACAAGGAATGGCAATCCTGACGAGACACCATTCTGGATTGGATAAGTAGTGGAATGATAGACTTTAAGAGAAAAGCTTTTGTATTGATACAGTGAGGGCTTACAAGTAACTCTTGAACAATTACTTTTCATGCTGAATTCTTTTTATACATTTGATGTATATGTGAAAATATATTGAATGATGAGAAGTAAATTGTGCAAATGTAAAAACATACAGAAACAACCATAGATTATTCTTTAATGTCATCTTATATGGATATACTCATTTTTTGTTGTGGGATTTAGCATATCTTTACATTTACAAAGTTCCCTCTTAATTCATTGTTTGCACAAGGTTGACAATACAGCATCCATTTTTGCCGCAGCAAAAGAAGTGACATGCACAGAACAATAACCCAACTGGTGATGAATGTTAATACACCTCTCTAATGGCTTAATATGTATTTTGATGTATCTGTCATACACCAATTACTGTATTGTAACATGTCCTGTCATATACTATGCATTTTATTGTAATATGACCTATAGGTTAAAAGTCCCTGGAAAATATCTCAATTTCAATGTTGTACATTTTCTTTGGTTTCTAGCACCTAGAGTATATAAAACTATGAAATAGAAGGATTCAAGAAAACTGAAAGTAATGACTCGTTAATGGTATGGGCATAACTCGGAATGACAACTTTCAGGATACAGAACCTGGGCCCTGGTTTTTGGTCATGACCATTGTGAGCCCAGGAACCCCCATGATCTACCAACGATTTCACGACAGTTTGGATGACAAAGGATGGCCGGTGTGCTGTAGATGGTGTTGAAGTGCGCCATGGCCGATTGCCGCGAAAAAATGTTGGCCGCTACAACAAGTATAGAAATGTCTTAGGTTCTATAAAACCTCACTGTGTGTATATAGAGGATTTCTTGTAATTCCCATAGGAATTAAGCAATGAAATTTTAACACATAAGGCATGCATATAACCGATAATCGTCCCAGATATGAAGAAGATCTGCATTATCGTTCCGCCGTTATCCGCGTTTAAATTTTGTCATAGCAAATGTCTACTCTGGTGGCCAGTGTCTATCAGAGACCATCAGAGCACGCCTCCTCTAATTTATGTGGAGACCTTGACAGAAGAGTACACTGGCCACCAGAGCAGACGTTTGCTATGACAAAATTCAAACGCGCATAACAATGGAACGGTGCTGCTGATCATCTTCATATTTGGTACGATTATAGGTTATGTATACCTTAATGGTGTGAAAATTTCATTACCTAATTCCTAAGGGGAAGTGAATTTCCGCATTCGGTACGACATGTCCATAGATGTCTTAGCCCTACGACAGTTCGGGAGTCAAATTTACCCACATGACCTTCCATGTGTCATGACTATAGCACACCTCACACTGCCCTACGTGTCATAGAGTGGCGATAATTGTCCGAGCCCCTAAACTATCGCAGCTATAGCACACTGACAGCAAAAACATGTCACCCGTGACGATGGTCATCACTACAAAACAGGGCCCTGACTTGTAAACGTCTAATATTTAAGATTAAATGACAACTTAGATATGAAATCATACCTTCTATGTATGTTGCAAGTGTAGAGCGTATATTATAAAAAGGTTTGGGGCTTGAAAAACAACTATAAGAACATGACTTGATATATGATACTTTTCTCAAGTTTTGAGCATCGTTCATGTTAGAGGTGAAGTAACGGAAATATCATGGAAATAAAAGTTTGCTACAAAATATGATAAATAAATGACAGGAATTTTACCTGTGTGATGCTGAAGTGGAGAACCTGATCGAAGTAGCTTGGTAATACAGTTAGCACACTGAAGTACATCCAGTTTGTGACAAATTGTCCAACAATGAGAGCCCACACAGGACGGGAGGTGAAGATTGCCTTCCATGGGGTTTTTGGTACCTTAAGAAATAGCATTGTTCACCGTTAAACACAAGAATCATGGAGGAAGGCTTCTACCTTTATATGTTCCTGATAAACAAAATATGCATTTCACCTGTTGTCTGTTTCCAGTTGAACTGAGAATGTATGCCTTTTCTTCCTGTGAGATAACCTTATGTGTGGATGGTGAATCAGTTACAAGCAATGTCCAGCCAATGGTCCAGAGTATTCCCAATACACCTGTGGGTTTATATGATCCATGCCAAAATAAGAATGAAAGTAAAACATGCATTAGGGATGACAGCATTGTATGGTGTTCAATCTCAGATTGAAGCATTTGATTGTAAAAATCAGTTTATTAACAAGATATAGTGAGTATATGGTAAATGAGTTTTCTTTGTTAAAAAAGGGAAGTAAACATTTTCATGTGTTTGGTAATTCAAATTCCATGAGACTATATTGTCATCTGCAGATACACAGTCAAACTAGTACATTTGTCCCCAAGATTCTTTATTGATGTTTGTAAATTTTGCATTTTATTGAAAAGGGTATTCTTAAAGGCATATCAGACAATTTGTATTTCTAAATTTTTAGAGTTGAAGGGTTTGTTTCAAATGTAGTATTTGTCAATAAATGGCTTCCCTAATGTTCTAAACAAAATTTCAGGCAATTTGGCTTTGAAATTAAAACCCATGTCAATTTCCTGAAAAGCCAATACGATGATCTCCAAGTGTTTTGGAACACATATCTAATTTAAAAATTGGGAATATAGTACATATATAGTACTACTTATTTATGTTTTAAAAATCATAGGTCAGCGTCTTTGTTTTTTAAAGAATTGAAGAAAATCATATTTTTCAACAGATTGCCTATGTAAATCAAGCAAATGCAAATTGGCCTACTTTACCTATTGAGATTGGATAAACTGGACAAACTCAAATTCCATCATGTCGAATAAGAATAAATCCCAAGAAACCAGTTTTGACTAATAATTGGCATTATCTAAATAACACCAGGTGGTTCCACTGTAAATTGTAGGATATGCCTTTAAGATAGAAAAAATAACACAACATTGTCAAAAGAGAAGATTGCCTTTTACCATAGAAATAAAATATAAAAGGCCATCCCCCATCTGGAGCATGTGCAGCCAAAATACCAGAAAGAGCTTATCCAATGAGTGTGCCAATGTTATCTCCTGGAAGAAAATAATATCTGATCATTTGTAATAACACAAACAGCCAAATCCTAACAGTAGCGAATCATTACATGCACTAAATAGGTTTGTTTTTCCATTTAATTTTAACCTTTCATTTTTACATCCTAATTTTCAGTATTATGATGATACAGGTTCAACTATTGTAACATACAGAAACATACTTTATAGGAAGTGTCTTCCATGATGCAAGTAAAAAACTGATATAGGCAGACATACCGCTAAATGTACATGCTGTTAGAAATCCTTTCTCTGAACTTGGAGACCATTTAGACAGCACATCATAGACAGCTGGGTAGCTTAAACCCTGAAATGGTACTGATGATAAATGATAGGAATTTGACCAACGAGTAAGAAAAGAACTCTATGATTGGGTGTATTGTATACAATCTATTCTCAGTGTGAAGTCATCAATGTCCACCATGGAGCTTGTCTTTATCATCAGAAAGGGTGCTTAGATAATTGGATCTTGTAATATCTGGAAAACGACCAACCTCAGCAATTCCTATGAGTACCCGGGCAGCAATGAGAAGATAAAGATGAGTTCGGGCGAGCATTGGCATGAGGAGGGAGACTACACATGCCATGGTCATACCCACAGAAAACATCAGCTTCGGACCATAGTGTTGTGTCAACTGTCCACCAACGATTGATGATATCATGTAGCCATAAAAGAATGAAGACAAGAGGATACCTTGTGTGTTAGCATCCCAGCCAAATTCTCCTTTCTGTGTGAAAAAAGAAATCATTTCAAACCTACTAAGTTATGAATCAATTATTTTCGGTATAGCATTTTAATTTCTGATATTAAATTCTGGATGTGACAGATATTGCTTTGAGCGGTGACAGACTGCTGATAGTTAGCTGGGGAGCAACACTTTTTTTTTGGTAACAAATGTTTATTTCTCTATCAATACATGTTTTATCACTCTGCTCCAAACATATATCTCAAAGGTTTCATACACTAGTAATACATCCATATACTTTCATTCTGTTGTATATAGACTGTAAAAAGCGTGTTTGACTATACACACTAGATTTGCTAAACACCGTTTAATTCCCGCACGCTCACAATATCTGCACACATGTATCTAAACGCCATCGGATTTTAAACACTCGTTCTACTACTTAAACGCTTATTTTTTACACACTTAAACGTTTTGCTCCCAAGTGTTTAGCCGTTTAGTCTTTACACACTAAGTGTTTAGTTTTACACATATCTGTGTGCATCCCCACAACTTCGTTTTGGTGGCAGGACACTCATTCAAATCGAGATGGCCACATACGTTTACAAGCAAGTGGAGAGAAATAGTTGAAAGTAAGTATCAAACGGTGTATTCCACCTGGACTTATTACTTACATCTTATAAATATCATCTTGTACCTCATTAAGTTGTACCAATATTATCATACTGTGTCATCATTCAATGTAGCCTGTACTGCCATATGTAAGCCCTATCTAGAGCTACTCTAAGTATGTCCAAAGAAGTGGAGACAGAAGGAATGGCAACAAAGGTGTGAGGCTCTTATCTGTGTCTCCCGTCTGGTCGCTGCGCGGCCGTCACGGTTGGGTGAATACACTGCATACAGTAGTTCCCAAGTCATCCGCTATGGGCTTAGCCCTACCCCAATGGCAATAATACACAATTTCATGGTTGATTATACTGAACTAACTTGAAGAGCATCTATAGATTATGGAATTTAAATTTAAAATTTTTGTTTTTTAGCAGTGTTTATTTTAAAAATCAGTTCACATATACATAAGTGATTTGAACATCTGTATGCTTATACAGGAAATAATTACTAACATCGTGATTGATTGTAGTATTATTCTAATCATAGTTGCGTAACCTTTTCGTTCCGTTAGACCTCCCGTTGGTGGTCCGTAGTTCGAAAAAAAAAATTTTCGAACTACGGACCACCAACGGGAGGTCTAACGGAACGAAAAGGTTACGCAAAAATGATCTTCATCATGGGAGACTACGGAAGGCAGAGTCAGCTAGGACGACAAGAATAGAGAGGACCTGACGCCATGAAATATCACTTTCTGGCGGGGACACATATCCACTTCCCGGACTGGTTCCGGGGGGAAAGACCACAGAAGAGTACCTACCACACTTAGCCTGACGAGACTAGATAAAAGTCGAAACCACGAGAGAATACTGAGTGTAATCACACTCGCTACGGTGGATTTCTGATGCGAAAACATCAGACGAGCTACTCGGGTTGACTGGTTCAACAAGAGATAGCAACGCCCCCACCACACCGTGCGAACGCGCGGTGTCCACATATCGGGTTGACGAAGATTCAACAAGATAATGTGCATAGTGACAGTACGTGACAGTGGGACTGTCAAGTCAAACACAACACCGGGCTGGGGACTCCCAGCAAGGCAAGAAGAACCACACTTACCTTGGGTTTCCTCCATGTTCTGATCGAACTTGGCAGTGGGGTTTGCACAAACCCCATGTTTAGAGTTGTTCTGACCGAAAAACTCCATAGGAAATGCGTGGAAAGACACGTAGCAACACCCAAGCAAAGCCGATACGATCGGGCGATGTGCACACATCGAACGCAGCCGGCCGTACAAACGACAACACGGGTCACATGATACTCACGTGACGCGCCAACCAATGAAAACGCCGCAACGGGTATGTTAATGAGGCCGCGGCGTCGCCCGCGGCCCGCTTCCCGCTTCTCTCTATTCCGTGGTCGCTAGTGGTGGGGATAGGAGCTCTGACCTTGCAACGCCCCGTGAAAACACATATCAGTTTAACTTTAAGAGCTCCAAACCCTCCCAGTAACAACCGTACCAGATGCCAGAGCCAGAGGCAAAAAGACAGCGAGTTACAGAAGAAAAATCCGACAGCGGTCGCCGTGAAACGGCGATGGCTACGAATGACAGCGAGACCGACACCGATAGGCCGGCGGGTAATGCGCCGGCTGTCACAAAGGAGGAAGCGGAGGAGAAAGCGTATCGCCAACAAGTAGCAGCCCTCGCCAAAATGCAGAAGGCTACCGATGATATGCGAAAGAAACGACAAGAAGCCAGAAGAACATCGGAAATAGACAGCAGCCTACAAGCCAACCTCCCGGCCATCACGACCAACCCGTTCAGGCCGGGCATACCAGAAGCGTCGACAGCGGCAGATGACTGCAGACATGACGGCGTAAGTAACACGGCCACAGCGGCACTTCTAAAAGTCAATTTCCAATCGAATTTCAACAGAAATACTCGCAATGCAAACAATATGTCTACAAAGAAGGATCATATTTCACATTGCAATGCACCAGGGGTTCGGATGGCCGAGATTGCGGGATTTGAACGGGTTTCAAATTCAAAACAATCAACCGCCTCGGACAACAACAAACCGGAGTCGGCGGCCGTGACAGGCCGCGGACCCAAGCGTACACAGGGACGGCGTAACATGTTTACACCGTCGCTTTCGCGAATAAAATACAACCAAAAGACACGCAACCGGGTCTACATTAAGAGCAGTCTTAAACAACTAACATTGTCTAATTTCGTGCGAGATAATACAAGTTTTTCCGCGGTAGTTTCGCAAGACATAGCCAATGTTGACAGACCCTCAGACAGTGACCCAGTGACCTGCACAGCTGACACCAATACAGTTGCACCCCAAAAACAAGACAGAGGTGAAGCTGCATCGGATCCAGACGCAATCCCGAAACCACAACGAGACAACCATAGATCCAGGGAAGGAAGGGGGCGGAAGCGTAACTCCAAAGGTAACGTAATCCCTTTTTCTACCGATCACACCACCATAGATGATAACCTACACATACTCCTAGAACTCGACACATGCACTACAACAGCCGAGACTCCCGCAGACCGAATCAAACCAGGACGACAACAAGACAACGAAGACAACGACGCCCATAACGGAAGCCATATAAACCATGATCACTGTGATTCTGATGTATCTTTTCAGGACTTCGATGAACTTCTAGGAGAAAACCTGAAACTGAGCTGGAGAAGCGTCCGCAAGAACGGAGTTGACAGCGTATGCAGTAACCTCCGCCGCCATTGGATTGAAAGCGCAGTCGACGCAGATCTACCAACGGCGTGGGCAGCAGGCCTTGAAGACATACCACAGTGGATTCAAGACAGCCATGAGATGTCAGACAAAATCACCGAGATCCGCAAAGGGGCCGCCCTCCAGATAATGAGGGAGACAGCCACCTGGCTTGCGAAGGAGGAAAAACGCAGCCGCACCCTAACACAACAATGCCTCGACAACGTCAAGGAAGAGTTGTACGAGAGGGACACTAGAGACGAGGCTCACACCAAGGTGAAGAAACTAACGAAGTACCTGGACGTGAGATGGAGCCGGGAGAGAAAACAAACCGAGGTCGACCTGAAGAAAAAGATGGAACTCCTAGAAGAAACCAAACTAAAGGACAGTGACCTAGCATACCCGTCGCGTTATGTCAAGAAAGAAGCCCGCAAGGCAGCGGATGCGGACAGCAGACGCTACAATGCACAGAGAGAGACCCGTCCCTTTAGAACAGCCCCTCCGAGCGCAGCCGCTGGAGCACGGGGGGGCACCCCGAAAGAAGACGGACCTCCATACCGACCAAGGGAACGAGAACATCATGCGACAGAACGAATCTTCCACTACAGAGAGGACGCGAGATCGAGCCACAACCCCAACAAGCAGAGTAGAGGAGGGAGAAGTCAACCGCCTGCCAAGCAGCAACGACGAGAGAGATACGAGGCCAGACCAGATGAAGGTGAGAGGAGAAGCAGAGACCGCAGGTATTAGACACCGACGAAGAACGAGAAGGAAAACACGACCGGCAGACCAACGCGCCCAACAACAAAACATGACGAGGTGCCAAAACAGATGGACTCCACTCGACACTCTGAACCACGAACGATGCAGACCAGACAGCCATATCTCCGGACTTTTCAACGACTGTTCTTGTTACAATAAAGGTTTAAACTGTTGTTTGGAGTTCGAGTCTTCTGTTAAACACCACCCCACCCCCCCAGATCGAAAGGCCGACCGACGGACACCCCCCAACAACCTCGAAAAATCCAAAACCCCACTCAGTATTGTGGTAAACTTGTCCAGCAGATCCCTCACTGCCCCAGAAACCAACATCCTAGAAAAGGGTCTAAACTTCTGTCCCACGCAGGGCTCACAAGGGGAGGGGGATTTGAAAATAGAAATGGACCACTTCCACCGTAAACTTAGAATCCGACAATTTTTCGAGAACAACGACCGAAAACCAGCAACAGAAGAAATCGGTTATTTCGAACCACAAGCCACATCCGTTCGAGACAGCAACATCAAGGGCACTCTTTTACCCTTCGACGACAAGACCCTCAACCGAACCTTACGCGGGGAATCAACTTGGAAACCCCCAACGGGATCCCAAAACCTGGAGGGTTTTATAGCACTCAACGAAATACACTTACAAGGACGAAAGAATAAACGACCGAAGAAATATAACACAACGAAAGAAGAAAAACTTGCACTAAAGGGATTATCAAGAGACAACTCTATCACAATCAAGCCAGCCGACAAGGGAGGAGCCATGGTCATACAAGACACTGAAGACTACATAAAAGAGGCCAAACGACAACTCAATGACCCCAAAGTCTATATAGAAACACCCAAAGATACGACTGAAGAAATCAACCAGAAGGTAAACAGCAAATTAGAAGAAATGCTAGAAAACGGCGAGATCAGCCAGTCCATGGCGGGATCCCTAAAAACGACCAAACCTAGGGCTCCACACGTCTACTTCTTACCAAAGATCCACAAACCCCAACGACCACCGCCAGGAAGACCAGTGGTCTCAGCCAACAGCTGCGCGACAGAAAAGATCTCCACCTTCGTTGACAATTTCATCAAGCCACTGGTACCGAAGATAGAATCCTACGTCAAGGACACTAACGACTTCATCAACAAACTGGGGAACATAGGAGCAGTAAAGAAAGACACCATGATGGCCACACTGGACGTTAGCTCACTCTATACCAACATACCCAACGACGAAGGCATCGATGCCATACGAAGAAAACTAGACGAAACTAGAAGCAAGCGCCTCAACCCAAGCAATGACTCGATAGTCAGCCTACTAGAGTTGGTACTGAAAAACAACAACATTCAATTCAACGGTACTCACTACAAACAACTCAGCGGCACAGCAATGGGCACTCGGCTAGCCCCATCATATGCAAACCTCTTTATGGAAGATCTGGAAAAGAAATTACCCAACAAAGGAAACAAGGGCCCAAAAATGTGGCTAAGATACATCGACGACATCTTTCTACTTTGGGAACACGGAGAAGAAAACTTCAAAATTTGGTTGGACGAATTGAACAATTTCCACCCTACGATCAAATTCACAGCAGATTTTTCAACGACTAATATACCATTTCTGGACACACAGGTGAAAATCAACAGGGAAACGGGAAAAATCTACACAGACCTGTACACCAAACCTACGGACGCCAACACGTACCTGAGATATGACTCCGCGCATCCACCGGCAACGAAGAGAAGCTTACCCTACTCGCAGTTCCTACGACTACGACGAATCTGCGAAAAGAAGGAGGATTACGAAGAACACTGCAAGACAAAAACCCAAGAATTCAAGGACAAAGGATACCCCAATGAACTCATTGCAGACTGCAAAAGAAGAGTGGATCTACTAGAACGAGAGACCCTCCTCAAGAAAGTGAAACAAAAGGAAACCACAACAGACAAGCAGGTGATACTAGTCACCACGTACAGCTCAACGGACAATGCAGTGGGCGACATTATCGACAAAAATTGGGACCTACTAGCAAGATCTACGACGACCAAGACCCTACACAAAAAGAAGGTTATCAAAGGCTACAAACGACCAAAGAACATCAAGGATTACCTAGTCAGAGCAAGGACCAACTACACCCGAGAAGACACGAAGAAAACGAGGGGAGGAGAAGGACAGGACAACAAACCATCAAGAGACTCCACACCAAAAGGGACCAACAACAAATGCAAAAAAGACAATTGCAAATATTGTAATCTGCTCAGCATGGATGGAGAAATACAATCTCAAGCAACAAGAAGAAAACACGTCACAAAATGGAATGTGACCTGCAACAGTTCCAACCTAATATATTGTATAGAGTGCAAAACCTGCCAGATGCAATATGTGGGACAAACCAAGCGGAAAATCAAGGAAAGAATAAGGGAACACCTGAACTGCATAAGAAAAAACTCAAGCAAAAACGAAGTACCAAGCCACTACAACCAAGACAACCACAATGGGGTAGACGATGTGAAAGTCCACATTCTGGACTACATATACAGACACCCGGAATCAAAGGAAGCAGCTAGACTACGAAACAAGATAGAATTCAATTGGATACATCGCCTGAAGACTCACGCTCCAAATGGCCTCAACACTCTGGACAACAGGTACGGCTAGCAGACTCCAGCCGCCGATGAGCCTCCCATATAAAGCCACGTAAAAAAATTTTTTTCGAACTACGGACCACCAACGGGAGGTCTAACGGAACGAAAAGGTTACGCAAAAATGATCTTCATCATGGGAGACTACGGAAGGCAGAGTCAGCTAGGACGACAAGAATAGAGAGGACCTGACGCCATGAAATATCACTTTCTGGCGGGGACACATATCCACTTCCCGGACTGGTTCCGGGGGGAAAGACCACAGAAGAGTACCTACCACACTTAGCCTGACGAGACTAGATAAAAGTCGAAACCACGAGAGAATACTGAGTGTAATCACACTCGCTACGGTGGATTTCTGATGCGAAAACATCAGACGAGCTACTCGGGTTGACTGGTTCAACAAGAGATAGCAACGCCCCCACCACACCGTGCGAACGCGCGGTGTCCACATATCGGGTTGACGAAGATTCAACAAGATAATGTGCATAGTGACAGTACGTGACAGTGGGACTGTCAAGTCAAACACAACACCGGGCTGGGGACTCCCAGCAAGGCAAGAAGAACCACACTTACCTTGGGTTTCCTCCATGTTCTGATCGAACTTGGCAGTGGGGTTTGCACAAACCCCATGTTTAGAGTTGTTCTGACCGAAAAACTCCATAGGAAATGCGTGGAAAGACACGTAGCAACACCCAAGCAAAGCCGATACGATCGGGCGATGTGCACACATCGAACGCAGCCGGCCGTACAAACGACAACACGGGTCACATGATACTCACGTGACGCGCCAACCAATGAAAACGCCGCAACGGGTATGTTAATGAGGCCGCGGCGTCGTCCGCGGCCCGCTTCCCGCTTCTCTCTATTCCGTGGTCGCTAGTGGTGGGGATAGGAGCTCTGACCTTGCAACGCCCCGTGAAAACACATATTATTCTAATCATAGTGTTACAATTTTCTTAAGTATACGTAGTAGTACACAGACACTGCCTCTTTTTTTTGTTTCTTTTTTTTTGTGATAAGTGTGATAACTCCAACAAACGTGTTTGAGATTTCATTCAGAAAGGTATCTTAGCATGTGACAGGACAGGACAAGAATAAGGCACAGGACAGGAATTTAAAAATTATGCTTATTGTACGAAAATTATGATATTGATACTATATTTAAAAATCAATAGTAATACCAATTTCATAAAAGAGAAAAATACTACATATTTATAATCCAAGATATAATGTAAATCATCTATAAGCAAAGACAAAGATTGTTTTGAGATAACCACATACCCTACATGCATGTTCTATATATCATTAGAAAGGCCTGAAACTGTACTACAAGAAATATTTTAGATCATTCGGATAGATTGTTTCATTAGTTCTCAACCGGCAGCTCAAATGTATGTCGGTTGATAGGCTAAATTCTACCCGAACATCTCCGACCCTTTCTCTCCACACCTATTATCCATGAAAATTGACTTAATTCTATATTTTCTCACATAAATGACATACAATATAGCTCCCAAGTTAGTGTTTCATACTTTTAAATGAACTGAATTGACCCAGTCTCCACATTTCAAAGTTTGTGTGCATTGTCAATGGAGGTCCCCGATAGGTCCAACAGTTTGAAATTGTAGAGCGTGGCAACGCCTTGGGAGGACCAATAACATAAACTATGGTCAAGATAGCTCCACAACGAAACCAGCGGCTGCTACGATACCCTACGACAGGCTACGAAATTTCCAACATGCCTATCGCGAGCTGTCGTAGACGGAATCGCAGAAACCTGTCCCATCTACCATGATTTTGCCCGACCTCACAATCGGAATGGTGTCGGGAAGGCCGTCGTAAGGCCAATCAGGACCAGAATCGTGGTAGTTGGGGGTAGGCTTTATAGCTCGTCAGGTGAGGCGAACTTTGGGAGTCCCCATTCAGACCTGAGCCCTTTTCATCATCTTTCATTCTCTCTTCATACTTTCTCATAATGCCCAGCAAAGGCTTATCCGTGTGTCATTGTAATATTAGAAGTTTATACCCCAACCTAGGACAGGCTAAATGAATCCAGGGCCCTGTTTTTCAGTCACGATATCCTCTTTGTAAGATATCTTACAGCTGTCAGTGTACTATAGATAAGACATCTTTGGGGATCGGCCAACGATTGTCTGTCAAGAGCACTTAGGCTGCAGCCAGGTGTACTATAGATAAGACATCTTTAGGGTCACATGGTTCCAAATGTCTTCCAAAGTGTCTAAAAGCCAATACACACTGTACGATTTCGGAACATGAATGTTCCTTTCTCGGTGACAAAAGAACAATCGTAAGCTCAGGCGAGGCCTAGAAAATGTGTCGGCCAATGTGACACCCCCCTACAGCAATTTGCCTAAGATTTGGAAATCCCCCCCATGGCGATGTACCTTTGTCACCGACAAATTGCAGTCCAATGTTCCTAAATCGGGACCGATAAATTAAGGAACGTGTTCCTTCCCGTTGTCGCCGACCACGGAGTTTAAGAAATACCCCCTGTGGTTCCTACCAATTATGGCCCTTAATTAGTCGCTGGGTGAGCAGAAATGCCCATGCCACACACAGACTGAGGCCAGCTCACCGATTTAACTCCCATATACTGAGATTTATTACTTGTTCCTTTATCGGTGGTCCTAAATCGCTCACGATTTACGCAGTCCGTCGTCCAGTGTGGACAGAATTTGCTTACGATTAACTCATGCTAATGGCTGCCATAAACGTTGTGGGAATAGTCGACGTGATGTACATATTTGCCTGAGACAAGTTAAATAACCCTGCCGATTCAGGGAGTTAATCGGTGGAAACGAAATCGTTCAGTGGGTATTGGCTTTTAGACCTAAGACATTTATGGACATGTCGTACAGAATGCGCAACTTCACTTCCCGTAGGAATTAAGTAATGAAATTTTAACACGAGTAAGGTATACATATAACCTACAATCGTCCCAAAAATAAAGAAAATCGAGCGCACCGTCCTGAAGATATAGGCGTTTGAATTTCGTCATAGAAATCGTCTGCTCTGGTGGCCAGTGTAGCCCTACCCTCACGTGACCCTAATTTATGCAGTGACCTCGACATTCACTGGCACTGGGAGGTGGGAGGGTGCAATGACCGCCAGAGCAGAGGATTGCTATGACGAAATTCAAACGCGGATTATAGGTTATATGTCCCCCTTACTTGTGTTAAAATTTCATTCTTAAATTCCAATGGAAAGTTGGTAGACAGTACAACCAAGAGGCAGTCAAGTTGAAAGAAAAAAAGTTGGACTTGGGCAGGGATCGAACTCCCTACCTTCAGATACTGAGGCAGGCACTCTAACCACTTAACCACTGGCTTTCCACTCCCAGTTGCAAGCTACCCTGGAACTCTTACTGGGCAGTCTTTGCAGTATAGAACCTAAGACAGTTCTATACCTGTCTTAGGCAAGGACAATTTTCGCGGCGATCGAACGTGCCGTGCTGAGACACTGTCTATAGTACACCCGCCATTTTGTGTCTTACAAATTGTCTTGCAATCGTGGAGACATCTTTGAATAAATGATTATACAATTTTGGAGAGGACAGGCTTGATAGAGTTGATGGGGGTGTTACTTGCTATGTGGGCAGTGCTCTGGCCCCATATTCTAGAAAGATCGCTGAATTGTCTGGTATTCTGACAACTAGGAATATTTGAAAGTCACTCTAAGTAAACCAAACTTTAGAAAAATGACCATCGTTACCCTTCATCATCCATCTGAAAAGAACATAACTTTAACAACTATTGTAATTGAGTGTATCTGCAATTGAGAGGCAGTAAGAGGTACTGAGTTCTGGTTTCTCGGTGATGGTAATTGTAACTTGCTAGATCGTACTTGTCCTAATCGGGATGAGTTACTTAGTCACCAAAAGTTTAAATTTAATTCAGTTAATCACTAAGGTCACTTGCCTAAAAATCTACCGGCGGCACATTATTGGATCTTATCTTTACTAACAGTAAGCATGTTTCAACTAGTGGAATTTTACCCAATCTCATAAGTGATCATCTTCTGGTTTATGTTCTGAGAAAAAAGGATACTGTCCCTCACAAGAGTACAAAATTTAGGGGGAGAACATACAAGCATTATAGTAAGCACGACTTGGCCGACTATTTATCTGACATGGACTCGTCTAGTTTTTATGATTCAAATGATCCGGTGGCTTAATGGGACTTTGTTCTAAATACTATTGAAAACTTCATAGATCTTGAATGCCCTTTAAGAGATATGTGTTTCAATGGAGAATGTGACCCATGGATTTCAGATGAGTTACTTGATAAAATAACCCACCGCAAAGAACTTATACTACAGTTCCAAAGAGATGGTCTGACTGAGAATCTATCCAGTGCCAAGGTGCTAGACAAACAGATAAGGTGGCTAAAGATAGTTTTGTGAAAGAACAATTAGATAACAATGTTCAAAATCCTCAGGAATTCTGGCGAAACATTAACAGGCTTTTTCATGGTGGATCATCTAAGACAGAATGTTCTCTAATGGATGATCAAACTTGGGACCAAGTCCCATCTGAAGATACTGCTGACTACATAAATGATTTCTTCTTGGAAAAAGGCGAAAAGCTATTCAACAATAGAGATAAATCAGCCGACTTGAATTTGTTAAAAACTATAAATGATTTACCTGTTATCAGCAATGATTGCTTAATTAATATAGATAAGACCAAACTACTAGATTACATAAAAGATACATCAATTAGTAAGAGTTCAGGTTTAAAAAATATACCTGGAAGAGTCATGACAGACGCTGTGCTCCTGCTAGTTATTGAGTTTGCTACCATTTTTAAGAACTCTCTAGAATCTGGTATTGTTCCTGAATCTTGGAAGACAGGCCTCGTTATCCCTATACCGAAAGGAGGGGATTTACAGCATATAACTAATTGGTGCCCCATTTCCTTAATTCAGTCACCGGCCAAAATAATGGAAAAAGTTGCGTATGACATGATATATAGTTACCTAACAAACAAATCTCTACTCAACCCATGCCAGTTTGGTTTCAGGAGAAATTTGGGTACAGTTGAAGCTGTTTTTAGTTTAGTTGATCACCTTTATGAATCTAGGGACTTGGGATGAGCTGTGTTGTTTGTTATATGGATTTGCAAAAAGCCTTCGATTCAATTCCTCATGCTTTGTTAATCGCTAAATTCGAAAAATTGCTTCAGTTATCTACAGTTTTTGTAAATTGGTTAAAGAGTTACCTTAGTGGCAGGCAACAGCAAGTAATGATAAATGGGACTATTTCGCGACAGAGAAGAGTTATGTTTGGTGTGCCCCAGGGCTTTGTCCTGGGGCCACAGCTTTTCATCTCCTTTATAGATAACATGAGTTCAAACATCTCAAACTGTAACTTTATTCAATATGCCAATGATTTGGTTCAGTTCAGTTCCCAGTCAAATCCTATATTATCATGCACTTATCTACATGTTGCCTTTGATGTAGTGAAGGTGTGGTGCAAAACCAACGGTATGACTATTAATAGCTCCAAAACCAAAAACTATATGGTATACCTCGAATAGGAGGAAAGCATATTTACAAGCACTTAATCTAACATGTTGAAACTGTGAACTGAGCATGGTTGATAGGTAAGTATCTGGGTGTTTTATTTGATGCTGATCTGAATTTTAGTGCTTTCATTAAGAACTAAGTAAAAAAAATGTGCATGGAAGGTGTTTTAAACTATACAAAATTAGGAGTAGCCTTAGCTTTGAAGTAGCCTGTAGGATATATCTGAGCGTCATAAGACCCAGATGGAATATTGTGGTTTCCTCTTGAGGCCACAAAGGTGGATTTATCTGGGCTGCAGAAAGCACAAAACCAAGGATTGAGGATTGTGCAGGTCCACTACAAACCAAGACAATACTTCACAAGTTTGGATGGGCCGCAATCGTCATCGAGGCGAAGCCGAGTGATGATCATGGCCCATCTAAATGAGTGGAGTTTTGTGAATTTTACAATTTGAGTGTGGTTCTGGATTTATCTCACACATCAGTATATCTTCCGCACTTATACGGTAGTATATTGGATAGGATTCCCAAATGAATGTAATTAATTAATGACTTAATTACGGTCATTCATTGGTCAGTTCTCCTAGAACGAGTAAGCCAAATCCACATCCATTTCTATGGCGTTCACCGCTAGGTGTCGACACTACAGTTCTAGGTCAATTAAGCTACTTCTGTACTTCACTTCTTGGCCACTATGTGCCGTAATTATCATCTGAGACTAATTCAGTAGTTCTCCCCATAGCCGCAAGGTGGCGGTAGATATTATATAAAGTTTAATAAAGTTTAGGAATTCTCACACCAGACGTCACTACGTTCTCACGTAAGGCTTCTAGGTGTATACGTGTAGACTTACCACTAGTCCTCCCCATCTTAAGTATTTATGTAATTAACAATTATAATTAACCACAACTACCAGAACAGTCTTACCAGCAAACATACCAATATTCATGTCACAGCTCAGTTCTAATACATATATCGGCCACTTACTTTAATTTTGCTGGATTATCACTAAAAACATTCATTATCAGCCAGTAGCAGACCTGCCAGAATGCTACGATTTTCGGTGCCTCGCAGAGTTTGTACTTGTTTGGCACCAAAATGCACCATATTAGGTGGGAAATCATGATAATGATGTCAATATTAACACTGTCTATCCCTCCTCACCACAAAGAGTCACTAGGTTGTACACAAACAGGATGAGTGGTGCCCGTATGTCAGTTCAAAGAGTAAAATGTTTCTCACACAGGAATTGATAATTAGCAAATTATTCAGTTTGGTTCACACATATGCTGCATGGAGTTAATTGCCATATAAGGAATAGAGTAGGCCCAGTAACCAATGACGCATTTGGAGCTAACCCTGACCTTCACCCTGACCTCCTTTCATGATATTTATAGTGCCTTCAGAGGGTTCTACAGTCTATAGTTGACTTAAAATCTAGTGGGCCACAACCACCCTCTATGACATAATCAAATAATTCTCCACTAATAATATTTTTAACCTGGATGAGATTTAATGCATGACAAACAAGAGCTTGGGAGGTCTTGGGTGAGTGAAAGTAATATCTATACATTATTAAAATCACCCTATTGGTTGCAAAAGCAGGCGATACATATTTTATACAATGCAGCCATACATTAAACTAGGGGTTTGTTTAATAATAATTCTACGATAAAAAAAGTGTCCTACAAGTCAGTTGACGCCAAAACATAGCATAAAAAATATGTTGTAGGAACAAGCTTTTGACATTACAGTACTTGTAGGTGGTGTAACAAAGAAAATCATTAATTTTGTAAATATCATCCATTTGTTGTCCAGGAAAACATCTCTAGAGGTGTCATAGAAGATGTCAAACTCGTTTTTCATGCACTAAATCTTATCCAAATTAAAGATTTTTTTTTTTAACAGAGAATTCTGTATAACAAATTATATTCAGTAAGTTAATGATTCTCGATCATTGATAAAGAAATAACTTAATTAAAGATTCCATTAGAGTGCCTCGCTGTGGGTAGGGAAAATAATAGATTCTGGTAGCCTGCCAACACACTGCCTAGAGTTGTCTCTACCTCCACTCGTTAATTACTTAATTATCTCAACTTAATTAATATCAAAATGATTACATATAGTTATGAGAATGTAATTATACATAAAGGGATTGGCGTAATCTCCATCTCTAAATGTCTAGATGTAGAATGCTAATTATGAAATATTGAAAGAAAACGTGAATTAATTAACAACTGAATCATGGTAGATAATAAGTCACTCTTCTTTATACGTGTAAGGCGAATCCACGTCCGTTTATGTTGTGTTCTCCGCTAAAGGTTGACACTAGAATTCTGGCTAATTGAACCTATTATTGTGTTTCTTCCATTGGCCACTATGTGCTGTAATTAAATAAAAGGTATCAAACGGTAGTTCCTTAACTTAATATTGGATGCTGTGAGTGTTGAGTTAGGTTTAGTAAGGTCTCTCTCTCTCACCAGACGTCCTAACATACTCATGTAGGTTTGGGGATACCCCGTTGGTAATAGCTTTAACAGCTCCTGTTCTTAGTTAATAGTTAATTAAGACTAATCAATTAGTTAACAACCATACTACCAGAACATAATCAAAGTGAACCTGTAGCACTTCTGTGTATGGGCCCACTGGAATAGCCACACAGCAGGGATCAGCACCCAGATATTTTTTGTTTTTTTGTTTTTTTTAAAATTCATCTTTATTCTGGAGGTAATGTAGGGTCAAGTAGTGCCTATTTCCACAGTGCTCCAGGCTGCAAATTTACATGCACTACTCTAACCCATATTTTGCTTAGCACAAAATACAGAAGCTATGAATGACATCGAGTGCAAAGCAATAACATTGTAAGACGGTTGTTTCACCGCATACCATGCTTTCCACTTATTTGAAGTCTTGTATGTAACCATCATTATCATATCTTCGGTTGTGTCAACGCTTATAGGTCTATTTGTATTACTTAACAAAACTATACATACATGGTGGCACAATTAGTTGACAAGTTCAATAATTGTGTTTACGGGAAGGCGCTCTCAACATACATTCTGTAGTTAGGTATAACTCTGGGTAGGGTATAAGCAACTGTATTTCTCTCATCTGTAAAGAATACAGTAAAGGATTGATACCAACAATGGGGGAGGTAAGGCGTCCCCTGCATCCATACCACACCCAGACTTCTCACTGGGATCCTCTAGCGTAAGGCAAACACACCATTGCTTGACTGATCTAAGCCCTACACTATTATCAAATGGGACTCTTTTATCAACATAAAAGAATAGAAATAAAAATAAAAACAAAACGAAGAAAAATAAGTACTTTCCTGTGGGGTGTAGGCTTTGACAAGCTACAAGTCTGTCTGCTGAGGTGTGACTGCCCAGAAGTGTACCTCTGAATGCTATTGCAGTGCCCCCTGGTGAAAGTGTTGAGCATTTAGGAGCTACAGTGCCCTCTATGTATCAATACATGAATAACAGGAGCTATTTCAATACATATTTCCTATAGTCTAAAGTCATGAAAACAGGGTAGGATAATTAGTAAAAACTGAATGAGACTCAAGTGTAGTTTTGTATTCATCCTACCCTGTCTCTATGCTATTGTATTACTAAAAGATAAATACCAAATCAACAGCCAACCTGAAATGGGTGTCAGATATCCATTTGCTACTTGTTATTGTCAGAAGAAATTGCAGTTCACATACACTGATATTTTGCATCCAAGTTATTTTCCTGTGTGGCCTGGGCAGTTTGACAAGTCGCTTGCTTCTGTGTTGGGAGTGTCTGGTTAGCCTCATTTTCTGACCTTCATGATGTAGTAGAGGAGCAAATGGCCTAAAAATGGGTAAAATTGACCCCCGAAAGTCTACTGGCTGAAACTTGCCATATTAGTCAATTATGACCTCAGGAATCTGAATCTGATACTCGTTTGTTCCAAAAAGTGTAGCATCATACTCGTTTCCATGGTAATAGAAGGAAAACAAAATTTGATACAAACTGACACATAATATATACTTTTATAAGAAAAGGTGAATAAATGCATTTTTTCTGTTGGTAAAATTTATCATTCTTTGGCCAAAAGTGTACAGTATGGAAATATGCCCTTTTCTGTTTTCTTGGAAGAACTGTTGCCATGGTAACATTCCAATTTGTGGGGGAACCCCCATTTTTGGTTTTCTCATGGTTATTAAAGTTGGATAAAAAGAATAATTTTATGAATGACACATACAAATTGATAAATTTAGCAATAACACACAGCATTGATAGGTACCACCATTTTTTGAAGCCATTCAATTGTTCCCATGGCAACCATAACAAGGTTTTTTCTATGAACAAAGCAGCCAGATAATGATACACTAACTGGACATTTGTATGGCAAATCTGCATGAAATGGCAACTAGTAGAAGAGTATAGTCTCAAAAAGGCCATTAGAGGGTCTACTGCATGAAATGTGCCATGTTGGTCAATCATTACATGGGGAATCTGATTCTGCCACTCTTTTGACCAAAAGAATGTAGCATCACTTTTGTTTCCATGACAACCTTAATGCATAATAATCTACTTAGAAACCACCAATTTCCTGCAAATATGAATAATAGATGTAAGAAATAGGAGCTAAACACCTACTCGTGAGATTTCATTTTCATGATGTATACATTTGGGACATAATGTGGAGTTGTTCTCTTCATTCCCTTAGAATTTGTTTGCCATGGCAACCAGTTTAGCACAAAACAGACACTGCTATAATCTTTTAGCCATTAAAGATAGAGACATAAAGTAAGTATTTGTTCTTGGACATTTTAGTATGCAGAATCCAATGGGATGCATCTGCAATCCCAGAATGCAATATTTGGGCTCTCATATTGGATCTAAATACCTTGGAATTAATGAAGATATGACATTTAGCATATAACACTATTTGGTACATGGTCTATATGATGTTTTTTATACAAGAGTAAGATGTCATCAAAATATCTGTGACATGATCCAGTTGTGCATGATTTATAGTTTAGGCAATGTAAACACATGACACAAAGAATTACCAAGTCACACTGCGTGATGACTAGAGAGATCAAGCGTGGCAGGATGATGCTTGGAGGCATCACCATGCATGACTGGGTGATGCCTTGAGTTATTATTATTCATGGAATACTTGTTTTATGAAACAATTTAGTTTATGATAGATCAAGAAAGGTGAAATTTCCTTAGAATGTAGGTATGATATATTTTGGAATTTTAGACCAAAAAAAAATAATATCTAGGATCATGTATTACATGATGCTATGAAATGTGTTACATGACATTTCTGCAATTGGCCTTTAAGAACTTGCCCCAGTGGGCATTTAAACTGACACTGCTACCTGTCCTGATGCTGCAGGTACCTGACAGGAAAGGCATAAGCAAGGTGCCAAATTAAGAATATATAGTCTGTATATTCTTGAAATGACAGTCATCAACAGAACTAGAGGGTAACATATCCACAAAAGGTTGAGTGGGCATGTCTAGGATCAGAGTTGACCATTGCAAATCAGAATGTCAGAATGGGTGATGCATACCCTAACAAAGGAGAAAAAAGGCACCACATGGTGTTATGTTACCCTCTATATGGTGTCATCTGGCACCATACACTTTCTGGTGTATGCCCACCAGAACCCCCAGGGGAGGGGAATTGCTTCATGTTTACGATGCCTTTGCAGATCATAGAATAGTGATCCAAGGACGTAAATGTTGCTCCAGAAAATTAGTGGATTGAGTTGGAATTGCATCAGCACCTAAAATATGCCTTTCAGCGATACTCACATCAGGGCAGATGTCTGCATATTGCATTACTTTGGTTAGAAATGGCCTTGTCTGATATTCTCAATAATGATCCATAGTGGCACTACCACCCCCGCCCATTGTTCATCTACCTATAGGAGATAGCGATCCACATAACCAGGTGTCAGATCAGTTTTAACTATTGTACCATCTGTATTAAACCCTATTTCACTGGGTACTCACCATAGTAGTACAGGTATGGAGCCAGGTACTAGTGCCAGTGAATACCGCTAGACATATAACCCTAATTGTGATACTTTTATCTTAACATCACATGGCATCTCATATGATACTAAATGCAATGCTTTATTTCACCTAAAAATATCAAATATGATGTTATACATACATACTGTGAACATTTCAGGTTGATTGAGCAAATATTTCCAATTTTATTAACAAAAACGAATATTTTGTAAATGATGCCTCAAGGTATCACCCGGCCATCCCTGGATGTATCTTCCCCTGTCTCATTCAATATGTACCCCTGAATTGTTGTATAGCTATCGCATCATACAAATTAGCAATACTGCATGAATATAGGGATACGATACAATATCATGGGACCAACGATTTTTAGTCAGATCGTTAAAGTTATCGTAAAATAAAATTGTGATACAATTATAGCTAGCGATACCGCAAAAAGTGGAGCAATGGGGCCCTGAGGCACTGCCAACATGTCAGTGCTTTTGTCCTCAGTGCTTCCCCCCCACAGCACTTCAAAGTCCTCTTATTAACCCTTTATTGATGGGAATCTATGGCAGAGCCACTCTCTCATTAATGGCTACTAGTGTCAATGTACACAGCTGGGGGCAGGATGTGTCAAGATCATTCTGTTACTCAATCACATGGTATAGCATGTCATCCTTAATGTTATTATTCATTTTGATCAACTTATGCATTTCCACGTGACGACTTAATGATCACCAATTATGTATTCATTAAAAATCAGTCATTGGGTGGTGTCACTTGAGATTTAATTATAATTATCAACAAAAACAAACTCTTTCCACCTGACAGATGGTTTTCCTACCTTTGTATTGAAAGTAACAGAGAAAATACTGATGCTGATACATGTTTACTAGCCTGATGATTAACACTCCTGACATTGCAGCTGAATGTGTGCTTCCAATGGATACACTGTGCAGAGATGGTTAATGTAAAAAGCTTGCCACAAACCAATTATATTTATATAACTGCTTTCAATTTATCGGGGAGGGAAATAATTGTCAGCTGGTGCCATATTGCATAATGTGGAGATAAAGATTGTTGATCTGTAACATGTTATCCCCATTTCCACCTGACAATTATGTACCCTAAAAGCCTGCCCCCACCTACCACGATTCTGGTCCCGATTAGCCTTACGAAGGCCTTCCCGACACCATTCCGATTCTAGCATGAGGTCTAGCAAAATCGTGGTAGGTGGGACAGGTTTCTGCGATTCCGTCCACGACAGCTCACGATAGGCTGCGATGAAAATGCTAATCGTAGAGGTCCCGATAATTTCCAACATGTTGGAAATTTCATAGCCTGTCGTTGGGTATCGTAACCTATCAGGAAGATATCGTGGTCAGCGCGTATGATTCACCGATTGGATCACGACAGAGGTCACGATTTCGCCATTTCAAATTGTAGCGATCGGGAAGCATGTCGTGGCCTATCGTGGTAGGTGGGGGTCCCCTCTAAAAATGGCAAATAGTCAGCAGTGGTGCCAAAAGACAGAATTGCGGGCCGAAAGTGGCAGGTGGAAAAACTGTATTACTTTAATTTCTATACGCATACTTATAAATGTCCTTACTTATTTGATAATATCCTGACTAGACAGAGAAGCCAGAAGGTTCCTGCTGATTCCACCTTTTGTAGTCTAATTGTCTAAACCACTGACATCCGCCACTATTCTGGCACCCTCCATTCTGTTCTGGCCTCTGCTGTTCCTTGGTTATTCTCATGCATAGAAGAATAGGATGCCCAATACAGTCTGACCATCAGGGCATATGCTAGCAATATAAGTCACTGAAACCCACTCTCCCCTCCATTGTGACCTCTCCCAACCTTCATCTAGTGTTTTGCTAATTTCTGGGGCCAGTCCTGGACTGTTTTCTACCAATGCTAGCCCCATAACATATGAAATGCACCATTATCAAGCCAGAGAGTTACCTCCCATTTTCTCCTGTATTGGGCACAGGGAGATATGGAGCTACTAACAGGAGAGGCAATAATGATAAGGCCCCTCCTTTCAGAGTTATGAGGGGAACATAGCTTTCTCAGGACAGACATACTAGTGTCTTAACCCTATCGCGCCGGGTACCCGCGGCAGGGGTACAATCATGGAGCCGGGTACTAGTGCCAGTGACTACCGCTAGAGGCCGGGCATATAGGCCTGTTGTGAACATTTTGATCTCTGTATCACGTGACATGACACATGATATTTAATACTAGTTTCTAGTTCGCCCGGAATATCAAATATGATGTTATATCTACATTCTCTGAAAGTTTCATGTTTATTGAACAATTATTTCCAATTTTATCTTAAAAATACCGAATATTTTGTAAATGACGCCTCAATGCATCACCCGGCCAGCCCCGGATGATGCCTTGAGGCATCACCAGGCCAGCCCCGGTTGATGCCTGAAGGCATCACCCAGCGTGAATGGGTTAAAGGCTCAAAGACAGAATATTCCTTTCTTGGAGAGGCATCGAGAAGTGGATTAAACAGAGGCAGCATTGCAGCAAAACATTCAGGTATCCCCTGTGTTTTCTTTCTAATATGATCTCTAATATATTTCCTCTATGGCCCTCTGAGGCAGGATGAGTGATGCAAGGCCCCTTTGGTTGACTTTTCTACTCAGAAGGACATTTTAGGGTCTCTCCCTCCCATGTCTCCTCCCCTTCTTGCTCCTCTAGTTCAGATGTGGTCTCCTTATCCTGCCCATCAGGCTACCTCTCCTCTGGCCTCCTCTCCTCCTCCTTGCTGGCCTGCCTTACTTCCTGAGGAGTAGCAGGTGCAACACTAAAACTGTGACATCCTGGGAAAGGTATCAGG